>JPFM01000023.1:0-21070 GCA_000733375.1 Paramecium sexaurelia
CCCCAACCCAAACCCAAACCCAACCCCAAACCCAAACCCAACCCCAACCCCAAACCCCAAACCCAAAACCCAAACCCAAACCCAAACCCAAACCCCAAACCCAAACCCAAACCCAAACCCAAACCCAAACCCAATGAGAAATCGTAATTAATTCTTATTTATCACTTAAGAAGAATTATTACAATTCAATATCAAAAGAATAATTCATAAAAATCTTTAATTTATATTTTTTTATATAAATTTGACTGTTTGATTTTTTATCCTTCCATGTAATAATCAACTATATCTATAAACAATTAAGAGGGATGATATTGTAAACGAAAAGTGATTAAAATTACATATTTTTAATTATTATCTTATTATAAATATTCAACAATCATAATGTCTTCTTTACCTTTTTAAATAATGATATTCAACTAATATTACAATAAGTGATATAATTGTTAAACAAATAGAGAGAAATTAAACTAATTCTTTTTTTTTTTATTAGATAAACTTTTAATGTAATTATTAGGGCATTGAAAGCACTTATTTAGTTGAGCGTTCCTGAGTATATTTTTATCTAACTTAGGGACTTTTATTTTATTTTTTAAGACAAAATTGATTGAGTACTAAAGACTGTTCCTATTTATTTGAAAGTCTCTATCAACAATAAAAACCATTTTATACTTGACACTTTAATAACTAATTTATTTTGATTTTGAGAAGTTAATACCTTCTATTCTAATTGTTTTTGTCAATAATTACAACATGTATTTCCTTGTTTTATGATCGAGTTAGCAAAGAGTTTAGAGTATAATCCATTATGTAATATGTAAAAATATTAATTATAAATGATTAATTTACTGAACAGCTTTAATTTAAATTTTTAATACTTAATTTAGGTAGTAATAATATTGTTATGTTCTTAGAAATGATATGGTGTTATAATAACTGAAATAGATATCATAGTTAGTTTCTGTGTGTAGAATAAAGCAAAGAATAAAGGCCAATTTATAAAATCATAAAAATTATAATAACATTAACATTGTACTAATTTTTTAATTAATCGTTCTAATCTAAACTATCTATGAAAAATTTGATTAAACAGAAATTTATGAACTGAAACTAGAAGGCTATTTATTTATTTTCCAACTATTAAAAAAATAGGAAGGTAAAATAAATGTTTTAAAAGAAAATAGAAATTTTATAAAATAAACTTAAAGTCTTAGTTTAAAAATTTAAGTTCCTTTTAATCAAAACCAATTTTTACTAAATAATTCTTAACCGACTAATGATAGACCCTTGCTTTTATAATGCATTTTTATTAAATAGCTTCTTCTGAATAAATCCCGGGTCTTGGAAATAGACAACAATCAAAATTTTTTACAAGATTTGTAAGTAGTTAACTTTATATTTAAACACAAGTATGAAATTTGAATAGTAATTATTTTTATAATATATTTTAAATAATATAGAATATGTTTGCTTATTTTCTAATGATTGGGTTTTGCGTTCTCCAATATTATTCTAAGACAATAACTTGTTAGATTTAGAAATTATAACCCTATATTACATGTCCCCCATACTTATCATAGTGTTTCACTTTAGAAGGAAATGAAGAGGATTATTATAATCTTAAAAATATAGATATAAGAATTATATAAAAAATATTCACAATACCTTTCAATAATATACCAACCTAAGTAAAATTATTCTAATCGCATTCAGATAAGATTTATATGAAACAAATTTGTTAATTTTATTAGAATATTAAACATTATATAACGTGTATCAACTTTGATACATTAAATTATGCTGTAAGTGATATTTAATTAGAGACAACTTAATTAGAACTAAATATATCTTCTGAGGAAAGCTGTGATGAAATCATCTAACTAGTAGATGGCAGTTTTGTAGTCTTTTGTTTTAACTAAATTTAATTAAAAAAATATTTTATAAATAAATTAGGTAATGTATATGATTAATATGAATATGATGTTTCATAATAAATTGAAGATTAATGTAAGAGAAAATTTCTACAAATAAACTAAAGTTAATTTATAATTGGTTTTTATTAATGTTCTTAATGGAAAATCTTAGAAATCAATAATCAGACAAGAACCACAATTTTGGAACCATAAATGAAAGAAAAGTATCAATAAATTGAAAATTTTACTAAAATTGACGATATGCAATTTTGTTATTATTAATCGTTAATGTTTTATCTGATAGAAGGAAATGATTACCTTGTATTTAATAGCAAAAACGATTTTTCAGATCTATATCTATTATTTCAAAAAAGATAACATTAAATATTAAAACTTATAATATCAAAAAAGTGTTAAACTTTTTCTTTATTCACATATGTCAAAGATAAAACTTTATATAAACTAGATGAATTCTTAAACGAAATTACTTTAGGTTTTGCTCTCAATTATGATCAAATTAATATTATTTCAAATGTTCTGTTTCTATAAAATTAAACTGAATTAATTATTGGAATAGATTTACATTTATAATAAAAATATGAAATTTTGAATACTTCTTTACATTTCTTTGACTAAAATAGTTTATTTTTTCAAGTTGATAAAACTTAGAATATTCTTTAATTCTACAGATATTATCTTTTTGAAAATGTTATTAAACCAACATAAAAATTTATATACTTTCTTACATCATAAGGTTTAGTTAAACCAAAATTAGAAATGTGTTTCTAAATTTAATTTGAAAATGTAAAGTAAAATATTACCACTTTATAAAGTTAAATTATAAAAGATTGTGAAAGTAATTAATATACCAAAATTCATTTTCTATACTTTTCTTCATTCTTATAAAAAGAATTTACTTTTTATTAGAATAAAGCTGAAGCATTTAATTTGAGTATTTAGGATTAAGTAAAATTTGAAAATCAATGTTATTCCCTAATAAAAAAGTCTAAATTTAAGAAGAAAATTTAGTTAATATCAATGAAATCTCAGATTTATTTTGTGTATCAAGATGAAAATTTAATTAATTTTTTTAATTGCCAATAAAACCAAATTTAATTAAGTATCAACACTAATTAATATGATGTATTTGAATAATATGATTATTATTGTTTGGTTGATAAATAAAGGCACACTTTTAAAATTATTAAATTTGTTTAAGGGACAATTAAATAAATTTAGTTATTCACTAATACGGATATAATAAGTGCAGAACTAATTTAAAATCAATTATTATTATACATAAAGGATTAATAACTACCAATTATAATAAATTAAAATTCAATTCATTTCAATACTTATCTTCCAAAATCGCTTTACTAGAAAGACAAAATTCTATTTTATGAGGATCTTCCACATTTTAAAATTATTCAATATCCTGATTTTTTTGCCTGCGAATTAAGAGATGAGATTTTTTTTTATCCAATTGCAGATATTTTATTAGTATATTCTACAGGTTGCATAAAAGATAACTGTTAAATTTTTGGAATACAAACTAAAACTAACTCTATAATTCTATATAATTTCAATAAATATGCAATACATCAGTTATAGAAATACACTCTCCATGAATACTATTATTCCTAACCATTACAGTACAAACTTAACAATATTAATTTGGCTATTTTGACTTAAAAAAATGAATCAAACTATATAGCTCTATTCAGATTAAATAGTTCATTAATAGAATTGGTTGACATTATTATTGTTGATGGTACTACTTATTTTGAATTTCTTAATAATTTTTTATTATATTTTTACAAAGGAGAATTGAGATAACATTTATTAAATAAACATCTGGTGTTAATCCAATAAAATATGAATACCTAATAACCCTTTTTATCATATTATTAATTAAAATTAACTCCCACATATCGATTCGAGGATGAAGCAAACCTAAATCTGTTTGTTTAAAATGATTGCCGTAAATTGTAACTCTAAAATAAGTAAGTTTCTTATAAATTTAATAAAAAGTAAAACATTATAATTAAGGTTTCTGATTATTTTTTAGCTCCAATTCACAATTTAAAAATAACAAACAACCCTTAAATTTTATTAAAAGGACCTTTATAATTTGTATAAGATATTAAAGACTGTTTAAATTAATAAGAATATTGTTTTAAGGAATTAGAATATGAAAGTTAAATTGTAGGCTTTTAATAATATTATAAATTTACAGCAATAATTTAATAAAAATCAATAATTTTTGGCTTCTTCAATGAGAGTAGCGATAGTCTCGAATAAATTTTTTGGATCTCAGATAATTATTTTTTATTTATTTTCCAAATATTTCATAACAGTATTGAGTTACATTTTGATTTAGTTTAGTGCCTTTTAGAAAATACTCAAAGTTGCTAGAAAATCTAAGAAATAATCATTTAGTTTAAAGATTATATATTTTTTGAAACTATATATTTTAGGACTTAAAATTTAATAAGTTTACGAAATGAGTTAAGAACGATTTTTTTATTTACTTAAGTATAGAATTTAACTATAATTGAATGTTCAGATGTGGAATCAGATATAAAATATATACAAAAATCTAAAGATTACTATGCTGCTTTATCTAAAAAAGAAACTAAATTAATAACATAATTAGAATTAAAAATTTATTAAATTAATTAAAATGGATGTTCGTCAATATTCTCTCATCCACTCGCAAGTTATATTTTAAAGTTAATACCTATTTGTTTTAAGTATTAAAAGTTTTAGATTGCTTAAATAGTTTCATGTATATTGAATGGCGATGTTACAGATATAATCATATTCTTCACGATGTAATTTGGTTCTTTTATGATAAATCTTTAAATTGATTTTTACAAAAATTCTATACTTAACATAGAATTAATCAAATAGATAAGGAATCCAAGTCATGATCAAATATTCAAATTAATACACATTGATTAAAATTTATTAATTTTGAGATAAGATAATTAAAGTGCTTTATTTTATTATGATTTGTAAGAAGAAAGAATCTTGTATGATTATATTTGTAGTTTCAATTATGATATTAAAATAATTTAAACAAATACTACTCATTTCATATTTTTAAATTAATCTCAATTACATTTGGGAAGAATAAATTATGAAATTGATTTACAAAATATCAATAACATGAACTTGGATTTTGCTTTATTTGCTGAGAATGAAGTATCAAATGCTGAAATATTTGTAAATATAACATTTTAAGACTCTAATTATGATTTTAATATAACAATCGTAATTTTACAAATCTTAAATTTAATATTTATCCTATTAATTTTAAAAAAAAACAATATTCATTGTAGAAAAGCGAAATTATAATCCAATAAGTGAAATTATAACATTAATTATTATTATTATTCAATATTATTTTTACTAAATACATTATATTAATTAATGTCAATTATATTTTTAAATAAATGATTCTTAATAAAATTTACTCGAATAAAAATTACAAAATTTTCAGTTGAATTAATACTTATATATTTTGATCTTAAAATAAAATTAAAAACGCAAGTAATCCAATTTATAAGTTTTCTATGTTTTATATTTAACTTAGCATGAGGTCTATACTTATATATTATATATCTATTTTTTGAGCGAACATAAACTAATTAGAAGACGCTGTTAATTTTTAGAATAAAAATAGATTCAATTAAATAATAATAAATTAGACTATAAAAGAGAAATCTTATAAATAACATAAGAATAAGTTAGCTTTTGTATAAATATGAGGTTAAGAGAATGAAATCTGATTGTTTATAGTAAAAGTTTTCTTAATTTTTCATTTTAAATAATTCATTAATGGAGATTATTATTATACTTTTATGTTTCTTATTTATATTAAATTCTCATAAGTATCGACATTTTCTGATGAACATAATTAAAAATAAAGGCTATCTTATATTATCAACAATAGACTTATTTTTTGCTTTTAATATAAAATAGTTAAAAAGTTGCATCTCCATTTCTGTCAGTATCTTCTTAATTCTTTTAGAATGCGAACTGTATTAACTGAAATGATGTATATTGTTATTGAATAAATTAGGAAAAACTAAATTGTAAGCTTATTAAAATCTGTATTGAACTTATGGATTATTTAAATTATTGAATGAGAAAGCTGAATGATTTTACAATATATTTATCGAAATTAAGAAATATGTCTTTAAATTTTTTAGATTATAATAATGAATATCTATAGATATATAAATTAAAAAATACAATTTAATTCTAAAAATTCACTTTTATGCGTTTTAATCATTAATTCCAACTGCAGTATCTTCTGGACGTTAGACTATATTATCTAGGATTTGCTTTTTAGAAGGTTTATGAGTACAAACTCCTTTTCCGCAAAAAACAATTTCCCAAAATCCGTAGAATACTATAAGTCCATATCCTACCATAACAAATAAACTCAAAATCCAATGATAGAAATCCTTCCAAATTGGAATAATCTCTAATGCCATATCTTTGAGCAGATATTTTACAGCAATTTTATTCATGAGGATCATGATAAAAAGGCATGTATAAACAACTATTAAAGGTATATAAAAATATTATTAAAGATTAGAATCGTTTTAAAAAGCAAAGAGTCTGATTGTTGTTGTTATTAACAATAAGCTTTAAACACAAATAAAAGATGCGTAATAATTTAAATAATTGCATGCCCATTAAAATGCTTAGCAAAACTAAATTCTCTTTGCTTTAATCATAAAATAATGAAACACTTCAGCTGATCCAACACTCCATCTCTTATTTTATCTAATCCATTCAATAAACTCTTCCCACATATTTGAACCTGAAGTTGGTCCTGATATTGTAGGACAGTAAATAGGTTTAATTTTTAGGGGTCTTTTACTAAGTGTCAGCCATCTAATATAGCATATAATATCATCCATCTAATAAGTTGGATGACAAAATTCCCCTTCAATATATAATTATAATGAAGCTGTATAGACACTCATTATGTTAATGTTTAATGGAATTAGAGCACCCATCATTAAAAAATTTCTAGCCAATCCTGTTATTCTTGTGAAAAAACTAAGTTTATCTAGTCCCCAATTATAAAATAGGACAGGTTACCATACGAAGTTATTTCTATCTTTCTCTTAAAGAATATTATTCGTTTAAATATCAAGAAATGATTTATGGAAGATTGTATCAACATCAAAGTTAGTTACAAAATATTCATTTGGGTTGAGATTAGGATCAAGTTTTTTCAAATGATCCAAAACAGATCTAATAGCATAATTGTTATTAGAACATTTTCCAGCAATCTCACCAGGTGTTCCATAAGGATGAATTGTTACAATTAATTAATCAAAACAATTTTGGAATTACTCAAAGATACAATTAATTTTTGTATCCTTCTCTGGTGTTTTTTCTTCCATACAAACAACCATAATAATCTCTTTTGCTATTCTTTATTATGAAATATTATGTAGAGTTTTCTGGAGCAATTCTAAGGGTTCTTTATAAATAAATGTCATAAAAATAAATTTTAAAGATGACGGATTTTGAGGCACTTCTGAATTATTAATAATTTTTTTCATTGTTTTGTGAATTTTGAATTACGTATTTGCTGCAAGCATCATAAATAATATCCATAATGAAGCATAAAAACTAAGAACTCCCAATGTACCAGATAATGGAAGATAAAACGGAAAGCCTGCCATAGCTAACATTGCGAAATTTATGATTAGATTCCATCTGAGTCTTCCTCCACATGTTTTGTCCTGTTTTAAAGTCATTTTAACAGCTAATGGATTTTCTTTCAATTGGTTAGATAGAATGATTGTTCTTTTTTTATTAGTTTGCTCCATAATTGATTTTTTTAAGCTTTCTTCAAAAATTTAATATATTAACGAGAATTGAGTAATGAATTTAAATGAATTTTTATTGTTATGTCATAGGGAATAATATGTAATCATGTTAAAAAAAAATAAGTTTTCTAAGTTGAAGAATTACAAAATATTTATTCGTTTTTAAGAATTACAATACTTTATTATAGAATAGTTTTGTAATAAATTGATTTATTATAATCTGATTTTAATAAAGCTTCCTTCCGATAAATTATTGTTACAAAATTTAGGACAGTATGGAATAACAAATTAAGAAAATTCTTTATCATCTTAAATTATTCAGCTAATAACAATTCAAATTAACTTTTAAATATAATAATAGTTGGTAAAGAAAAGATTGTTTTTGGTTATGATTAAACAATCTAATAGCTCCAATATATTTCATATTTAATAAAAAGTAATTATTGTAGTTAAAAATAGTTGATAAGAGTAAAGTAAAATATATATTTCAATTTTAGTTAAATGAACAACTTTAATTTCAAAATTGAAAGTATTATTGAATTGTTTAAAATGTATATGGTAACATTTTAATGTCCATTCATTAAATTTATAATAAAATAATTCAGTTATTATTAATTTAGAAAAAGAAAAATATTTTAATTAAAATAGAAATGGGGTGTTACGTTTTCAAATAAAATCAGAATCATAACTCACACCATTTTAAATATTAACTATAATCTGAACATAAAATTGAGGGAATCTTTTATACTTTGGCAATTAATAGTACTAACAATTTACTTGCTGTTGGTTAAGATAGTGAGATAAGAATATTTAACTTTAAAAACGGAATAATAAAATAATCTCAGATAATATTGTTGAGAGGATACAATATGTCTCTCTTAGCTTATTTTAAGAAAAATCCATTTTTTATATCTGCATAGATTAATCCTTCATTAGTTATTTGGAATTCATGTCTTATTTAAAATCCTAAATTCATTATGAAATTATTTGGACATTCTTAATAAATAACATCTATGGTTATTCATCCACAATTTCAAGATTTATTTATAACAGGTTCAAAAGATAACAATATAAAATTTTGGTCATTTAACAATTCTTGGATTTGTAAGCAGACAATAAGTGAGCATACTAAATAAGTTATTTGCTTAATTCTTAACTAAGAAGGAAATTAATTAATATCTTGTAGTTAAGATAAATCAGTCTTGGTAATTTAAGGATCTAACAATACTACATGGTAAATTAAACAAAAAATTCAAATGACAATGCCTGGATAGCGTTTATCATTCTTAACAAATAATATATTTATCTTCTAACCAAGTAGTATTTATGACGGAACTCATCTCCTAATTTTTAAGATCAATCCTTTACTTTAATAATATGAAAAATTATGTCAAATTTCTGTTAAAGGAAGAAAAGAGTATTGTTATTAATACTTTCCTGCAAGTTTTATTTAATCTAAGAATCTACTTCTGATAAAAAATGGTTGCTTTGTAAATTTATTAAAAATAATTCCATCTATATCCTTAAATGATATTCATTACTCTTTATAACAAACTATAGAATTTTAAACTAAATATATTAATGGAACTTTAAGTCAAGATGGAGAGTTTTTGATAATCTGGGATGAAGAATCGGAATAAATATAAATAAGAAAACTTATTTAGTTATGAAAGAAAATACATTTTTCAAATGTTTGATAAATAGATTATAATTCATTTTTGATTAATTTTTAATTTCTATCATTCAATGATAATAAGATAATAAAATCAAACTAATAAAAGTAGTACTCTTATCACTTTTAACTAAGAAAAAGGGATACATAAATAATCATTTATCTTTAATGAATAAAGTTTTAGATTTATTTAATTATAAATAAATTAAAATTCTAAATAAGAAGTTGAGTAAGTTGAATATAATCAAATATAACAATAAAGACTTATAAATATTGTATAACTTTATATAAATAAAGTAATTAATAAAAATTTATAGATTGATATGCATCTTAAATATGATAATACTTCCTATATTTTAACTTATCTATATAGGCCAAACCAAGAAAAATTATATTGAATAATTATTTATATATTTTAATAATAAAATTTAAATTATAAAAATTTTACTCAAATTGTTCTTCAATTTGTTTTGGTTGATGGTTATTATTTATTAAGTTTTTTAATTCTTAAATAAAAATAACAATTTACTTTTTCTTTAATTTATTGTATATTTCTATAGATAAAGATTATAAGAATTATTCTTATGGTGAATGATTCATACTTTATAAATATTATTGGATTTCGTCTTCGGATAATTATTCATATGTTCTTCCAATAAAATTATCTATTTCTCCAAAATTTATCAATGGGTTATTTGCTACAAATCCCTAACATAAGTAATTTCTATACTTGTTACTTTAAATTAAATGTTTTAAATTATTCAAGTTCGGATTCAGTTAATGATAGAGTTTAATGATGTTATAAGCCTTTGTGTTTAATAAAAAATAGTTTTTGAATCAAATAAACTGATGGCAAAATGAGAATTTAAATAGTTAATGAAATGATGTCTTCATTATTGATGGAGAAATCATTTGAATAGATATCCTGTATTGAATTTATAGGTCTTTATCCGTTAATTAAGTATTAAACTATATTTTGGATGATAGCAAACTAATTTAATAATATCATGTAGAAAGGGAGTTGAATAATGATATGAGGATTATATTTATTTTCTTCTGATTTTTAATAGCGATTTAAGTATAGATATTTTTATAAGTAGTATGTTAATAATAGTACTACAATACATGCAGGTAAACAAATAGGTAGGAATTAGCTGAAGAGAATACTCGCGAAGATTAAGAAATTCATAAAGGCGATTCTGTCAGCCCAAGTAACAGTTTCTTTTTCATATAATTGATGTAATTCAAATTGGGTAAGTTTACATTTATTTTAACGATAATGATACCATTTTCTTAATAATTTTTTAAGGAAATAAGCAGCATCAAAGTAAGCTTCTGACAGAGCTGAAAATCCGTTGCCTATGGCTATAGAGAAATATGCTTCTAAAGATCCACCAATTTTCCACATTTCATTTTACATATTACCTCCTTTTTGTTTTATATTTAAATTGACAACCATGGTTATTTAAAGAATAAAATAAAAGATGGAAAGCATCATCATAACAAAGATTTAACTATTATGTTGAGAAGTTAGATTCAATAAACCAATCAATGGTTTCATCGACATCACCATAAATTCATTGATAAAGATGATTGCTATTGTTATGAAGAATGATTATAAAATCTCTTAACCTTTTCCAAGTAGTTAGGTACCATCATCACTAGAATCGTCATTTTCACTTAGTAATGTTAATTAAATAAGAATAAAATTTGCTACTATGAGTTAGATAACATATCCAAAGGAAATAAGAATCCAACTGTATGTTTTATTATTCTATATTTATTGATTGACAAACCAATTAACATCGCTTGGTCTTACACTGTAACCTCCAACAAAGTATGATCTTTCAATCTATTTGATTTAAAGTTCTGGTTTGGTAACAAAAATGATTCCAGCAGATTGAAAATAGTTTTGTTCACTTAAGAAATCTCTTAATACATGTTACAAATTACAGATCTATGATATTGCATCAATTAAATTTCTAATGATAGTATTTCATATTTTACACTCCATCAGATTAGACAATTTCAATAATTTTCTTTTCTATTTACTTCTTAAAATAATTGATTTTATAAACAATGCATAAAGAGTCTAATGATTATACTTAAAATTTATCAAGTAATTCAAATTTATTGAGTTTAGTAATGGATTCATCTATTTCATAATGCTATGTGCATCCTGCTATAATAAGTTCTTCATTGAATATTAACATTTCATTAAATTCTTGAGTTTTCGAATACCATATTATGTAGAGTAACATAGAACCTTCACTTAAGATTTATAATACTAAATAGAAAACATCACTTGTCCTAGAGATAGATCAATTGTTTTTACACTTAGTTGTTTCTATTTAAGACTGAAGTATAAGTTATGAAATTTTTTGCACAAATTCTGCTGATGTTGCATTAAAAACCAATAGAATTAGTAATGATTGAATATACTCCAAAAATGAAACTATTATACTATTATTTTATTAGTATTACAAATCAATACAAAATAAAATGATAAAGGTCTTTAACAATACAAAATAAGTATAGGCGCTATCTCCTGGTTAAGATATTATATTTAAGTCGACAGAGAATGGTAAAGTTGAATTTGATATTGTTCTACCACAGCAAGTACATTTTTGACCATCACATTCTAATTATTATACATTTGTGGATTTCTGTAATATTTCATCAATTTATTACCCTATGTGAAATGGCTAATTCAAAGTTTGGAGGAGTTTAGAAAATATTAAAAGTATCGATAATTTATGATTTTTCTATATCTCTACTGTTATTTGATGATTAAGTTTGAGTAGTTAGTTCAAACTCCATCTTATATTTATTAATTAAATCTAAAATTGTTGCAAAAAAGAATTTTCTAAATTAGTAATTAACAATAAATTATTATTATTGTATATATATATTATTTTTTTAAGATTAAAAAAAATTTAACAGAAAATGTAATACAATGCACCATTAGAGAGAAGACTTGTGTTTTAACCATCTTAATAAATAATGCCATTAATGCATAGAAAAGAAAACATATTTTCTCCTTTAAGAATAAGTCCATCAACTTAATAGCATTATAGTCCATCATAAGCATAATTTTCAAAAGCAAATGATTAATAGAAAAGACAATACACTAATGACATAGAGAAGGAGAAAGAAATAAAAATATTGATACAACATAATTAAAAAATGAAGAATCAAATAAATTAATAAGCAATTGATTATGAAAATCTAAAACATAGTTATGATAAGATGTATTAAGATTAATTAAGATTAATTAATGAATTAGAATAAATATCTAAAGTCTCTGAATAATAGTTGAAAGATATTAAGATAAAATAAGAGATAATCAAAGATTTGTAACACCAATTAGAATAATAATGCCATTCATAAAACAAAAATCAAGATGAGACTTAATTGGTTAGATAATAATTGTAAATAAAGGATTAAGAAATATTTAAATTTAAAACATTATTGGAAGAGAAAAATTTAGAGAATTAAGAAATACGAAATACTTTAAATACAATAAATTAGAAAGTATAATTCATGACTTAGCAAAAAGATTAATAATATTAAATAATAGATAAATTTAATAAAGAATTATAAGATGAAATAACTCTTAAAACATAATAAATACATGCAACAACTCAATCCTTAAGTTAATCTTAATAATAAGTCACTTAATTGAAATTTGAAGTTGATTCAATCAAAGTTAAATTGTAATCCTAATAATAGATGATGCCATTATAATAATTATAATAGAAATATTTAATGTTATGTATGGAAAATGATAGATTACATAGTATAATTTAAAAGGAATATGAAATTAAGAGGTAAATGGAATAATAATAAATCAAATATGAATAAGAAATAGACCAATTAAAGAATGAATTGAAATAAATTTCTGAAGAATTCTCTCGTCTATAGCAAGGTTTAGTATTTGAATAGAAAAATATGTATTTGATAGACAATTTGAAGAATTAGTTAAATTATTACATTGATGAAAATGCACGTCTAAATGTGATAATTAAACAATAATCAAGAATGTGAATTTTAAATACAATACTAAATATAAAATAAATTAATATTTCTTTTTATTATAGTTATCATAAGTAACTTAAATTTAGATAGTGTTTTAATTTTTATCCTAAATTATAAATTTATCGATTTGTAATAGGAATCTCAAAAAATGATCAATTGAATTTATAAAAAAAAAGTGTTTATTTAAATTAAAAACAATTCTTTATATTGTATAATGCAATTAGGTTTTTGCAGTGAAATCCTTATAAATAGTGAAGTTTTTGAATATCTATTCAACAATATATTGCTAAGTAAAATTGACTATAAATAAAATATAGATTAATGTTATTTTTGAGTCATATATTAATATATTAATAATTTCATATATCATAATCGTCATCATAAGGTTCGTCTTCACTTAGATCTTTCTATTTACTTGTGGAATTTTCATCATCAAATATGAATTCAAAATCTAGATTACTAAATTTCTATTCCAATCTTTTAAAACTATATAATCCATTAGACATCATAGCAGAACATATCAAATAATCAAGATTAGTGATAGCTTCAAATCCATACTTATCAAGAGTACTCTTAATCTTTTCTTTCTAAACAAAAATATCACCTTATAATTCTAATCTTTCTTTATCATTAAATCCTAAAATAGTTTTCAAATCCATATTTTTAGAATTCTTCAAAAATTATAATAAACTCTAATAATCTTTTAGATATTTGTCTCTTTTTAATATTTCATCAGTTAGTGTGTTGATTTCAAGAAATCCAGAATTAGGAGCTTACGATTAATAATATGAATAAATTACCACAAATAACACCAATGTCCCAAAAAATTTAATCTTAAGTAATGGTTTTAGGAACATCAACAAGTTTTAGTTCCTTATTTGTTATGATATAGACTTTTAAATGTTGAGGATGAACATAATCAGGTTCAATAATGTCAGCAATAATTCTATAAACACCTCTTTTAGTATTAAGGTCGTGAACAATAATTCTCTAGCATCCAGATTCATCATTTAAATCAAAGACAACATTTTGATGAGTCTAATCAATCTATCCATTATCAGGTAGAATCATCTATATGTCAATTGGCATCACTTCAACATTAGTTTAGACAAGAATCATTACTGAGTTTTTATCTTCAAGATTTTGAATAAGTGGAAATGATAATTCTCTAAGTTGAAATAAATTCATTTTAGATTATGTAGTTCCATATTCTTCCACTATTGGAAAGTATCCCTCACTAGAATGATAAATATTTATTACGCTTAAATCACCAATTTCCCCTCTAATACTCCTTACAATATGATTCTGCAAGTTCCTTCTTAATCAGTTACATATATTTATGCTTATTTCGTAGATTCTTCATTCAAAATCACTTAAACACCTTCAATAGGTAAATTAGTATATGGATCATAAATAAATACTTGTGTAGATTTATATCCTGAAATAGGTCTATTAGGATGTGAGACAGCTTCTTATTTGATTGGTTCCATATATTCAGGTTAATTCATAGATTATTATTGTGACTTTGGTTTTGGTGGTAATTATTACTATTATTATTACGATTATTATTTATTAGTTTATTATTATAGAGATTAATTAGTACTAATACCTTATTATGCTTTTTAGGCACTAGTAGGACGAGCACTGCTTGGTTTCTATAATGGTTATAATTACTTGGCTGATTAAGGGGGTTTAATAGGTTATTAATCATTTGGATCAATTTCCAAGATTAATTTCAATTCATTGATACCTTGAACTGCATTAATATTTTATGTTAATTCTTTATATCCTCTTTTAGAAATACAAAGAGAATATGAGTTGGGTTCTAAGATGGCTTCATATCTACCAGATTCAATTTCTCTAGATAACATACTTTCTAGAGTTTGTAGATTAGTGATAGTAATTTTAGCTTCAGTTAAAATTGAACCTTATTGATTGAATAATTTAATATCCAAATAAGAATGAGTTTATTTCCTTAATTTAACAACCACTTAGATTGTGTCATTACTTTATTCAGCCATTTCTACCATATTCAAAAGTAATTGTTCATTAAGATAATCATTAGATTCTTACACTTCAACAATATATACATCTACAGGGACATCAGGTAGCTTGATAAATCCTTAACTATTAGTTTTGGCAATTATCTTTCTTTCTTTAGTAGGAATGTTATTAATTCTTTTAGTCTAATGAGAAATACGAGAGACACTAGATTATGGTCTATCCGATCTATGTGGAGTCAGTGTGACTTCTATATTATTAAGATTGCCGATAATATTATCACCAAAGCTAACATAAATCTCCAATGGAGCAGTGTTTAAATAATCACTTATTCTTTCAATTACTTCCGAATAATTCGGCCACATCTTAGTACTTAATTTTGAAAAAATTAATCCTTTTTTAACTTAATCTCTATTCCTAGAACATACTTGAACTTCAAATGCTCCAATTCTTCTTTGAATGTAAAGAGTGTCTATAGAATAATCATGTGGATCATAAATCAATGGTTTCAAATAGACTTTTGCTGTTGGATATTATTAAATTAGTTCCTATTTTAAATTGGTGGCGAATGTATAATATTTCTCTTCATCATGTCTTGTTGATCCTGCATGTTAAGCACAATTTGTACTATAGACTCTTACTCAAATGAATACCAATATTCAATTGTAACTACTAAATCTCCATTATAAAGATTCTCGAACTCTTTAAACTTCCTAAATTCGTCCTTCTCTTGCATTTACTATATCTCTTAATTTAGTTCTGACAACTCCCTAAAATTTTTCATTTTGTTGTTCTTTTGATTTAACACAACAAGACCAGAATCTAAATGTTCATATTTAGGAAGTTAGTTAAAGATCCCTAAAATTAATTAATCATCTACCTGGAGCTATCCAAGCTCTTTTGTGTACGTTTGGATCGTAATGATTATCTCTAAGACGAGAATTAGTAGCCGCAGATTAAACTCTTGTCTGTTTCATTTAAATTGTTTTATAACTATATCAAATTTTTACTAATAATTCGCATTAATCAATCTCTTTTCAATATCTTCCATATTTCTAACATAATTTATTAACAATTATGCCTTTTGAATATTTGTATATTCTACTATTCTATAGGCTTGTTTTCATTCTCTCATCCTATATATCAAATATGTTATTAGATGCATATATTTTTATATTATCATATAAATCAAAATTGTTTAAATATTTTCTTAATTATTTTATTCTTCATTATTGGTTCATCCTGTGCAAATACAAAATCTCTTTTTTTGCAATTATTTCTGATATGATATTTTGTATGGAAAACTGTCTTAAATTCTCTAAAGCAATACTAGCAATGATAAACTTTTAAAACAAAAAATGTCCATCTCTAATGTATTGTCATTTTTCCAGGATAACACCTTGTCCTTTCGTAATTTTTCAAAAATTCATTCCATTTCTCAATTTGTTACATGACTTTATCTTATTAACCTTCTTTTCTCTATAATCTTAATAATATTTATTTTCTTTTACGAAATTTATTCACTAAGACATTCTTATTTTTATTTGATTCATCTACTTTTACCAAATATTTTGATCTTTAAAATAAAACTTAAATGCGAGCTTTTAGAGATCTAATTTCATCATTATGAACCAATTAAGAATAGTAAAAGTCCTTATCATTAAAATGTGTTGTTTTTTCCTAATTATTATTTCTATTTTCGTATTATTGTATTTCATCAATATCTTATTTTACTTGATATATTAATTCTTCTATTTTATAAGTTTATTCCTCTATCTTCTATGTTTATTCATCTATTTTATCTGAATACTCGAATTTCATTTTATTTCTATAAATACTTTCTTTATTTAAGGTTGATCATTATTTATATTTTAAATATTTGTATATAATATTTTGTTATGCTAATAAAATTTTAAAAATAGTAAGTAACTCAATCTTTTCTTTTATTACATTTATTATCATTATTTTATGTTATAGAAGAGAGTTTCTTTTTTTACTTTTTAATTTTCTTTTTTATACACGACTCCTTTTATATTCTTTCATTCACTTCATATTTTGAATAAAATTGAAGTGGACTTGAGGAATATGACGAATGACATTCTAATAAACAAATTCCACAATCTATACGATACAATAATAGATTTAGATAATCTTCTAATTCTGGGAATCCTAATTTAGAAATTATTTTATACCATTAGTCTTAAATGAACTTAATAAAATTTGAAGTATATTTGCAGTATCAGTGTCTATAAAGAATGTCTTTTCTAAATGTTTAACATGCTCTTAATCAGTCTCATAGATATCATTTGCAAATATTATTCTAAGCATAGATTTCATAATATCATTTTCTTTATTTTTACGTAAAGCACATTGTAACTAATAAATAGCTTATTGAAATTGACTCATAACGATAGCTAACTCCATTTGGTATAAATTTTATATTAATATAAATTATTAATAATTCTATTGTTAATAATTACTTGTCTCTCCTATAATGACATTAAATTATTAATGAATAATAATAAATATTATTTTTAAAGAAAATGATAAAACACCTTTTTTCAGAACCAAATTTTATGACTTGTCCAAGAATAAGTGAGAGAGGAGAACACTAAAAATAAAGTCCTTATTTTTACAACAATTATGTTTCTAATAGACATGTTGATTGCTAAGGAGAAGTTTATGACAAAAGAGATTTGAGTAATGCTAGCAAAGACAAGCAATTATTAAAACCAGAAACAGTGAGATAGAACAACAGATTAAAATCAAAGCCAGCAGTAACCAGATTAATGAAAAAATAAATCATATCAAATTTTTTAGAGAATAAGAAACAATTTTATAGTGTTACACCAATGTAGCCAATATATGATTAGTTCAAGTAGAGAAACGAATAAAGGGAAAGAGATAGAAAGTTTTAAAATAAATATTTTGATAAGAGTTACAAACATCATTTGAGTAGAGCAATTCAATACACACTGCAATAAGTATTAAATTTCCTATCTATGGATGATGTTTTTAAAGTGAGATTGGATAGATAAGATTACGACAGATACTTAAGTAGACAACCAAAGTTATTATAAAATAGTGTTAGTTCCTTAGATTTGTTGACATTGTAACAAAATTAAATGGAAAATGAATTGACTTCTAATAGAAAGATTTAATTGATAAAGAATGTTTTTAATGATCCTCACTTTGATGCAAAAGATAGAGAAGTCTTATATTAAGTCTTAAGATTTTAAATATGTCAAGCCTAGAAACAAGTAGCCAAATTAGAAAAGGCAAGCATGGGTATTAAAGGTTTAAATCGATTTCAAAATAAAAAAGAAGGTCATTTAGAATAATTGGCAATTATCATTGATTTTTTGTAAAATAATTATGAAAAATTAGTTAAGCTACTTTGAAAACAATTATATCAAATTTTGCTATTATATAATAATTATCAAATTTATTAACACTCCTTGATTCTAAAATTTTGCTCTAGTTTTTTTTTTTCGTTAATGATTTTTAAATGATTGGCTTAGAAACCCTTAACTGTATTTTAGACGAATCTCTAAACTCCTTATTTTAGCAAAGGATGCTTGATTATTGTTTTATGGCTATAACTGCCTTCTTCCTTTCAAATTTCTATTTTGCTAATTAAAACCGAAATTCTTTGTCAATCACAGCTAAAATTTCATTTTACAACTGCTGCAGAGTCTAATCTATATCTTCCAACCTCCTTTCCGATGGTGTTAATGATTATCACAGATTACAATAATCTTTGAAAAAAGCATGATATCCAATAATATTCTACATCTTTGATTTGAACCTACTCCCATAAAGTATTCATTTAATTTTCACCTTTGGTATGTATGATGATAATTTTTGTGAATTAATTTAACGTGGCTTGAAACTAATAGTAAGATCTTCTCTGTACTATCATTATCTTTCAAATGTAAATAATCATAAATAATAAAAATAAATATTTCATGAAATCCTTTGGTTTTTCCAAATTCACTCTCCTTGATAGTCTTGTTAATTATAAAGCACCACATCTACCTGCAACAAATAATGATTTCACCAAGTAAACTAAATCAAAATCAAAAGAACCTTTCCATTCACCTAAAAATATGTAACTTTAATCAGAAATCCCAAAAAATATAAGTTAATCACTAGAACTTTAAAGTGAAATTTAGGAATAAATATAACCAAAACGTAAATTACCTCTTAATAGAATAAGAAATCAAAGTCTTGGAGCACCCTCTATCAATGTCTATTTAGAACAAATTGAAATAGCTAAAGCAAACAATCGACAAATTAAACATGATATGAATAAAATTCTAAATAATGTTAGTCATTACGTTTCCTAAATTAAGGCAGACTAGAAATCAAAAAAATATATAATTCCACCTACAAAAAACAATTTCTCAACTGATAATAAATTTAAACCAATAAACCTCGATAGCAAGGATACAATCGATATGATTTCGTCTAATTAATCACTTAAAATACCTTAACATGATATATCAAGAAGTTGCTAATCTGAATAATCTACCGCTCGAAAATTGCAATCTGAAAATCATGCTATCAATAATTTAATAGAGTTAATTAAAGATTTTCATTTTAAATTGGATCAACTTAAAAAGTTATGGTAAAATGATAAAAGATTAGAAAAGTTTATTAAATTTCAAGTTTCCCTTAAGCCTGACTTATAAGTAATCTTTTTCCCAGATGAGGACATCAATCATATTCATTTGAGTTTCTAACAATTATAAAAGTTATTCATTCTACCAAAACAGAATTAATAGGGAGAGATTTGGAATTTCACTGCTGGCTATTAATTAAGAGATGTTTTAAATTCCATCAATAAAATCTTAGAGTAATAAAAGTTTTAAGAACTCTTTGATATAAAGAAATCAATACTTGAATCTTCTAAAACTATTAAAGAACTAGAACAGTATCTCATATTATTCTAATTAGGCATAAGGTGATTCAAAAATATTCATTAAAAAAGGATTATAATTACTTAAGTTTTTAAAGTCTCCTTATGAACAATGAAGAAAAGGACAAAAATGTAGAAAAAATGGAAAGATAACTTGGACCCTTGAGTAAAGTTACTATTTAGAATAGAAAAATGAGCACTATAATAAACGATGCTATTCATCATTTGCAATAGAAACAAATCAATTGAATTTGTTATTTTGCGTTATTTTATTTATATATTATTCTTTAAATCTTTAATAGCAGAAAAATAATTAATATATTAAAACTCCTAAATCAAGCACTTTAATGCAATGAAAAAATTTTAATATTAAAATATCTTATTAATCTGAACACAAAATTTTGTTCAAAAATTAGATTTATTAATTTCTAAAAAAAAACTCAACAGATATTTATAGCAGTATTATTGAAATGGACAAGTTGGATTTAAGGAAGAAGCCTGTATTTTTGTAATGCTTAATTTATAAGTTTTAGCTATTATCATGCTGAAAAATATTTGAGGATAATTTTTATTTTATAAAGTAAAAATCACCTTAAGATAGCTGAAAAATATCTATAAAGCTTTTTATGATCCCAAATTTTGTTTATGTTTGAGTACCGTTAAGTTA
>JPFM01000023.1:26253-143662 GCA_000733375.1 Paramecium sexaurelia
AATACTTGAACACCAAGGAGTATTGTCATACCATATTGAATTAGGTGGAGGAATACAATCCATTTCTTCATTTAATATTCTATTTGCATTACAAGACAAACATCCATTTATGTTACATTCCAAACAAGTACTATCACATTTTTAACAATCTTCATTTATCTTATCATCAAAATATCCTGATTAACAAATACAATAAGGCAATTAAATTCTGTTTCCTTTACAAACCATGCAATTTAGGGGATCTAATGCACAAGTAGAACATTAAAATGAGCATTCTATTTATATTTGTTTATTAATTACATTCACAATACGTTAATCCTGTTTCGAAAAAGCCATCCATGCATTTACAATCAATTCCAATTCTTCCTGGTTTACAAGTCAAACAGTTTGATGGTTATTATATGCATGTATTACATTATGAAGCACACACTTATTTAAGAATTATAATTTACTTTAGCACATGAGTTACTAATCTTCATAATATCTATCCATGCAATTACATGACGGTGGATCTATTCTAATTGAATTCTGACAAGTTTTGCAATTATTTGCATTATTTTCACAAGTTTTACATTTTATATTACATTTTTAACATTTGAGTTATGTTCCATCATCAAAGTATCCATCTTTGCAATTGCATTCATTAGATAAAGACATTCTATTTGAATTTAATTCAAATTTACAACTAAGACATTAATCATATTAAACGCAAGTTAAACATTTAATATGACATTCTATTATGATTAGTCTAAAAAAATACTTTAGCAGATAGAATTTGAATCTTAATAAAACCCAATAATACACGGACATTTATGAACTGCAGATTAATCGATTCGTTTTTAATTGATATCACAACTTGTACAATTATCTGCTTATCCCTAACAAGTTAAACATTCATTTGAACATTCTTATTTAATATTGTATATATATGATACTTGAGCATATTGATGCGTTTGATTCAAAGTACCCAGGTTTACATAAACATTTATCTCCTTAATGAATTCTAGATTACTATATTTCATTGCAGGACAAACAACTTTAAGCAGATGAGCAGGTTTTGCATGTATCATTGCATTTTTAACATAATTCTATTCCAACTTCGTAATAGCCATCAATGCAATTGCACTTATTATTAGATAATACTCTAAAGGATAAATTTTAGCATTTTAAACAATTAGTATTGGTAGATGAGCAAGTTTCACAAGAATAATGACATTCTATATATTTAGATAAGTAAAATAATTACGTTCACAATTTTATTGGTTAGTTTCATAATATCCATCATTACATAAACATTTTTTGGAATCTGCATCAAAATGTCTGGTTGATATTCTACATTAAGTACATTCACTACTTTTTAAGCATTCTAAACATGTGATATCACATTCTAAATAATATAGGATTATTTTTACATAAACATTTTTTAGTTATTGAATCGAAATAATATGATTATGAACAAACACATTTATTATTGAGCAAAGATAAGTTAAGAGTATTATCACATGTTAAACAGTTATCATACAATAAAGAACAAGTTTAGCAGGATTTAGAGCATTCCTCACAATTTTATGTTGTTGAGTTTTCAAAGTATCCTTGTAAACATTCACATTTATTTCCAAATTTAAATATTCTAAAATTATCGATTGAACATGTTAAACAATAATCATTGGAATAAGCACAAGTTAGACAAGTTTTATCACATACTTTGCATTACTTGTCTAAAGATGATTCAAACATTCCATCATTACATTTACATTCATTATTCTTCAAATATCGAAATTGAGCACAAGAAGTACAATTATTAATAGATGATTAGCATTTCTTACAACTCAAATTACATTAATTACACACTCCATTAATATCTAAATATCCTTATTGACAATCACATGTTTTTGTTGCTGGATTAAGTTCTCTAAATTAATTAGAATCACAGGTTGTACAATTATCAGATGTATATTCACATGTCATACAAAATTAATTACATTTAGAACAAAGCTATTAACCAACATCATAATATCCCTATTGACATTTACAATTAGTTTCTATTTTTCTAGTTAATGGGCAAGTTAAACATGAATAAGATTAATCAACACAACTTAAACATTAAATATCGCAAGGTTTGCATGCTGTTGATTATCCATCATCAAAGTATCCAAATAAACATTTACATGTGTTATTATAAAATACTCTATTAGATTTAGTTTGATCAACACATGAAATGCATGAATTAGCTTATCCAGCATTACAAGCTTAACATGAATAATGACATTTTAAACAGATCTCAACGCCATTATCATAGTATCCTTAATCACAATCACATGAAAATAGTTAATCATTATAAATTCTATTAGATTCGATTGAGCATAATTCGCATTTAGTTTCAATATCATTGCATCTTTAACATGAATAATGACATGCTTTTTATTATTATAAATATTAGATACCTTAACATATTTCATTTTATCCATCATCGTAGTATTTTTAAATACATTAACACCTATTGAACCCTGAAACAAATTATCTCAAACTATTATCTTAACAAGACGTACAAGTTTCAGATTATTTATTACAACCTTTGCATTTATAACTGCACTCTAATGATGAATGATTCAATTCTATACTTATACAAGCAGGTAATCCTGCATCAAAATAACCTTCCTTGCAAACACAAGTATTTCCATCTTAGTATCTGTTATCCGAATCTATACACAAGATACAATCGTTTTCTTCAAATCCTCCACATGTACCGCATGTATAATGGCATTCTAATTAATTATGTGTTTATTTACTTTAACATTTAACCATTCCATTAAATTCAAACGTACTTATTTCAGCTCCTTCAAATTTAGATATACACTTGCATGTATTTCCGACTAAATATCTATCATCATAGCAAGTAGTACAATTATCTTAATTATTAACGCATTCATAGCATAATGCACTACAAACTAATTTGAATAAAAATTAAATATTACCTGCACATTCTTAAACTTCCATTTCAAAATAATGTGGTTTACACTTACATTAGGTATTAATCAATTCTCTAAATGCAATTTCATCACATGTGAGACATGATTATTCTGTCTATGCATTACAAGATTTGCATTTGAAATGACAAACTTAATTAATAAATATAAATTACTTTAACAAACCACCTCATCTTATTTATCATAATATTCTCCTGGACATTGGCAACCCTTAATGGGGTCAAAAATACGTAAAGAATTCAAAGGACATGTTAAACATTATTCTGCTTTAATCTCGCATGTTTCACATTTATATGAACATTCTTTAATTTATTGAGTCAATTATTACTTTTGCATAAGGCTATTCCAGATTCTTCATAATATCCATCAGCACATTTACAAATATTACCTTTTAATACTCTGATATGATCTTCATATGAACAACTAATGCAAGTTTCAGCAGTATTATCAAAACAATAATTACAAGAATAATGACATTCTATAGGTATGCAAATGGATAATAATACATGCACATTACAATAATCCAATGTCATAATATCTATTTGGACATATACACGATTAGAAATCAAGCACTCTATAAGTTGGATCACAAGTTAAGCAATTTAATGAAAGTGGGCCATTGCAAGTCAAACATGTTACATCACATTATTAACACAAAGACTAGAATCCATCATCAAATGTATTTTCAGATGCACATAGACATTCAAATTAAGTGGCTGATGGATCACTTGGTATTCTAGATAAAGGACATTGAGAACATTAATTTTATTCATTACTATTTGCACATAACAAACAAGAATAGTGGCATGCTATTATCATTACATCAATTTCATTACCTTAACATTCAATATTATTTGTATTATCATCATAGTATGATGTTTTACACAAGCATTCTCCTAAGTTTGTTAAATATCTATTTGAACTTTCTAAACATGAAGTACAACTTTTAGGTCCAAAGTCATTACAAATTCCGCAGGTATAATCGCATACTAAGAATAATTTATTAAAGTACTTAGACACTTATCCGAAGTTCCATCAAAATCCCCATAATTAGGTTTACAATCACAGTTGAAATTATCTGAAAGAACACGATTTTATCCAGGAATACAAGTTAAACAATATTAATTGGTAGTTTCATCAGCTGCTTAGAAACAAGTTGAGCATCTATGATGACATTCTAAATTGATTATAATTATATTACTTCCACATTTAGATTCTTCAATATCAAAATCAGCATAGCCAGTTTTACATGGACAAGAATCATCAATTCGAACTCTTTAAGATATACTTTCATCTACACATTGAGTACATTATGAATTTGAAGGACCTGAACAAGTTAAACAACTATAATCGCAGACTAAAAATGCACATTATATAGCTACCAATGCATATTTAATCTTCGCTTTAAGCATCATATGAGCCAGGCTAACAAATACATTCTTTATTCACTAATATTCTATTTGAACCAGGTTTGCATGAAGTACATTTATAAAAATCTTCCATCTCACATTCATAGCAAAATCCATCCAGGCAATTTGTACATATATCAAGTAATAAACCATGGTTAGGTTTACATGTACAAATACCATTATCAAGTATTCTATTTTTCAAGCCATCACAAGTTGTACAAATTTAAGGATTTGTATCCAAACAAGTTGAACATCCGGAATTACAACTGATAGGCTTACAACTGCCATCCGGTTGTAATCCGTGCCAAGCATAACATGCCAAGCAATTTTGCCCGCTTGAATCTAAAAAAACACAATTAGATTTTCTATAGTAAGTATCTTGAAAATTTTAATAATTATCAATTACTTGTGCACTAATTATATTGAGTACTGTATGTAAATCCTGGATCACATAAAGAACAACTTATAATGTAATTATATAATCCAGATACTATTTAAGAAGAAACTTTTTATTATCTTGAGATATCACAGTTATTTATGTTAAAACAAGCATATCTATTTGTATCACTCTCACTATATCTTTCTCGAAGTTGATCAGAATCACATATGTCACAACTCCTTTTGTCATTGTACATTTAATCTTATGTACAACTTTTACACCCAAGCGGACAGCCTAAAATAATTATGAGATGGCAGATACCCATGCATCGATCCTTCCATGCTCCTAAAACAGTTCTATCTGAACAAATATTACTGTATACATATTAATTATTAGAAAGCGAACAATCAGTATATCCTATACAATCTATAAAAAATATAATTATTATTTACCTAATGAACAATCTTTGATGCTAGGATTTGGGCTACCACGACCAGGTCTGCATTTAGTGCAAGTTACCTTATCATTACATTCTAAGCAATTATACTCACATTCTAAATTGATACTCTTAAAATTACCTCTGGGTGGATTAGTATATCTTTAATCATATCCATATCTAGAATTACTGCATTCAACTCCAGATAAAGGAAATTTACAAAATTAACATCTGAATACTCCTTACTGTAAAGCAGTTATCAAGCAATTTTTATTTTTATCATCTGTTAAAGCTACACAATAATTAAAAAATAGTTACATTTACAATAATATTTGTAATGTCCATCTGGTAACAATTCCATTACTAATTAATCGCCACTATTATAACCACAATGTAGTGTGTATTGATCTTTTGTTGGAGATCCTGCTCCCCATGGTTAGAATCTTGGGTGACATAAATGTTATGTTCCATTTACTTCGCTTTTTACTACTATTTCTGTTACACCTTAACAAATAATGCCATAAGCTTGAATAAATATAATGTTTACAGACACATTAATGTGGATGCATATCAGGCTTATGTACATGTAAATCAGGACATAAATCGTTTTCAGACCCATAAATGTCATTGTATAAGGAGCCATATTCTCTAAATCCAACTATTTTTTAGATCACCAGCAAGTAAATCAAATTCAAAATCATATTTTATTTATAATTATGATATTTTTTCAAGAATCACCTTTTCTAACCATATCAGAAAAATAATTATAATTATGTTGTTAAGTCTTTTTTATGGTTTAAGTTATTATAATTCAAATAAACTCATTTATTTCAAGTTTTTGTTTTAAACCAAAAATTTTTTAATAACTTCTTTATTGATACTCAAAGTTTACAAGTTTACATAGAGTCTTAGCTATTAAAATTTAAATATCAATATTATTGGGAAGTGGCTAATACATATTTTTATGAAAAAATTAATTTAACTAAAGTAATGATTATAAATTAGTCTAAAAAGAAATCTTCCTCTGTTCTTCATCATTCTCACACTTACAATCAAGAATAAGATTATGTTCAAAATTTTCATATATTGTTAATTTAGAGGTTATAAATTTATAACCTGATTCAATGAAGAAGAGTGAATGGATGGGTTTTCTTTCCTTCAATTAAAACCCTTAATAAATAATAATTAAATAATTTAGGATAACCATTTCAATAACTAAATTACCTTATATCTGATTGGACATATGTTTATCCTAATATACTCTTTTTTCAAATAAATATTTCAATTTTAGAGTTTATACTTCCCAATATGGATAATGATCATTTTTACTATTTTCCTATTTTTGTTAATTTATCAGAATTGATTTGCATATTTTGCAAGATGATTATTTCTGTCTAAAGTTAATGAAATAAATTTCTTTATTATACTAAATAACAATATTTCACAATTTTTCTATTTCATATAAATATGATTTCTAATCAAGTAACTTATGAGATATTAATATTTCTTATACTTTTGATCATATTAAATTTACTAATTTCTTTTAATTCAAATCATTTTGATATTTTATTATTTCCTTTGAGTAAAGTATTATTAGGTATGAAGTTTGATTTTATAATTAATAAATTCTCTTAACCTTTTTTATTTTTTTTTATAATAAAATAATTAACTTCGACTTAGAGAAGAGTAGACAGCCTAAACTTTGATTCTTTTATTAATGCAAATTTTTTCCTCATTAATTGATTTCAAATTATTTCTACTAATTTGGCTCTTTTGAAAACTCCCATAGATTGTTCAAAGAATAGAACCTTGAATAAGAATATTTGAAAATTATTGATTTATTTGGAATATTGTTTAATTGAATTATATTCAAATATGAATAAAATAATAAATAGGCAGCAAGTTTCAATTTAAAATATTTTAGTGTTTACTAATTTAGATGACATTTTTTAATAATCGGTATGTTGTTTCTGTATAAACAATTATTTTATAATTTAATTAATGAAAAATATATAAAATCAAGAATGTGGTTTTTTATCCTATAATTCGTAATCCTTAACATCAAAACTTTAATTGTAAGGAGCAGTTGAATCAACAATCTTTTTCTTCCATGTTAAAAATGATAATTTTTTACCCCATTTTTTGTAACATACATATATAAATATAATGAGCCAAACAATAATAAAAAATAAAACGTAAATTGCAACAGAATAATATGCATATGCATAATAATTACCAAGAATCTATGATAGAAATAAGTTATTATACTTCAGTAGTCGTAAATGTAAATGAATGAGTTATATTGCATAGTGTAAATTATGATTACCAACTATCTAATGTATTTTATTTTCCTTCACAATTAGTTGAATTCAATATAACAATATATTGATTGACTTCTGGATCTTAGAATTTACATTCTACAATAGGATGATTCATTTTTATATTGATAAACTTAAATTCATATCTAGCAATTCCTACTAATAATCGAATGTTATGTTTTTCTTGTTCTTCATAGGAATATTCTTTCACTTTAAATAAATCTGGATCTTAGAATGATGTATGTGATAACAATTTATCATCCAAAAAGCCTATTATAATAAAGATCAAAGAGATACCTGAATAAATAGAATGCTAAATAATTTTATGGCCATCATCTCCAATTAATACTGCATAATATTGAAATACATTGACATCATTTATTGTCATTTCATCTATATAATAATTGTTGAAAAAGTAATCAAAATTTCTGAAATCTACAAAAACTTCAACAGCAAAATCTTAATTATTCACTGTTTTAGCAACAATAAAGAAGGTATCTTCATAATGATCAAAGCTTTTAGTTTTAGAAATAACAATAGTAAATAGATGAGCAAGTTATCCATTTGATAGATTATAAATTTTATAAAATCTAAGTCCTGTTTCTTTATCTAATACATATAATCTGTCATCACCATTTGAATCTACATCAATAACTTATCCTTAAGGAATATCTAATTCAACTGTTGTGATTGTAGACAAAAACTTTAATCTATTATCTTCTATTTTATAAACATCTAAACCTTCATGACCACAAGCAACATAAATTAATTTGTTTTTTTCATTTAAATGAATATTAAAAATATAATCTCTCTTTTTCACTTCTGTTTCTATTCTAAATTCTGCAAGTGCTAATTAAACATCAGTGTTAAAACTTGCTCCACCTTTTGTTGTAATTATATAAATTCGATTTTCACCCATATCATCAATAAGAAATGGATGATTAACATCATCTTCAGAATCATAATTCAATAATTATGCAAACGATTATTACTCATTATCTAATTTTATACCATAATATCCTTTATCTAGATTGATTGAGAATATTTTAAAATCATTTCTTACTACATAAACTCTTGATGAACTTTCAGAAGTAGCTAAATCTGTAAAATATATATCTCTCGTGACTCCTGTTTTATCTAACCACAATTTTAATTAGTAGGTAATTTCTAAATTTTATTGAAGAGCAAAACATCCATCATCATCTATAAGATCTTCTTCAACTTTTTCAAAATCATCTAAATTGTAACTCTAGCTTCCAATTTTTCCATTAACTCTTTTATGTAAATCAATAGCAAATACTCCTGGATATCTAAACAATAATGAATCAATTATAAAATATACTTTCCATAATGTATTAACAACTATTCTTAAGCTTATCTAGTATAATTGCTAGGATCTATAGTTTCATCAATATATCTGGGTGAAGGTTACTTAATTAATTTGGCTTCAACGAAGAGAATCAGGGTTATACACAATAGCATGTATAATTTAATAATTAATCAATATTTTCTATTGTAATAAAATTTAGTTATTTCTTTCCATATTTGATAATTTAGTTATTATTAATATATTCTTCATTCCACTTCATTAATTTATTCCACTTTTAAACCTTATTATTAATATGAACTCTAATTCAATCATTGATATCTATATACTCAATCATTTATTCCTTAATCCTTTAGATCATCTTATAAGTAGAAAATTATATTAAAATGAACTCGGCTTCTAGTATTTATTATTAATATGTAATATTAATTGATGAAGTATACTTTGTTAATAAAAGGTTTATATATTATATTATATTATAAATTTGTCCTTAATATCATTATCTATATATAAGTAAAACTATTTTTAGAGTATTTTAAACCTTATAAATATTTTGAAATGTCTTTAGATCTGAGTTTTCAATAAATTTTTAATACCATTTGAATAATTGAATAGAGAGAGATGGTTATTATCAACTCTTTTTACATCGTTTTCTCTGTGCACTAGTTCACTAGAGTGATGATTACATTTTATTTATAAATTTATTAATGTAATCTTATAATCCAGCTGTGTCTCATAAAAGAAAAGAAAGGGATATTGCTAAACTTATGATGTCTAATTATCATGTTGAACAATGTCCATAAAATCCATACAATTTTAGAGTGAATATAAATGGGTAATAAGTATATTTAATCATTATAAAGTCCATCTGATTCACTTTATGCAGGAGGAGTCTATACTATAAATGTTCTTTTGCCAGAATAATATCCTTATAAATCTCCCAGCATTGGTTTCCTTACAAAAATATTTCATCCGAATATTGATGAGGCGTAATTTAAAATTAGTATTTTGATAGTTCTGGTTCCGTCTGTCTTGATGTCATTAATCAAGCATGGTCACCCATGTATGATCTGATGAATGTTTTCGAAGTCTTTCTTCCACAATTACTCAATTACCCAAATCCTAGTGATCCACTTAATCCAGATGCTGCTAGTCTACTCATTAGAGACAAACCAAGGTACATCTAACATATCGAGTTATATAGATATGAGAAGAAAGTTAAAGACATGGTTCTTAAATATGCTACCAAACAAAACTAAGAAGTTTAAAATATCGAAATTATTAAAGAATCAAAATAAGATGATGAAGATAATGTTTCCCTTATATCCTTAGACAATGTATCACAGCTATCAGAACATTCCTACGGACATGCTGAAATTCATAGTTTATTTTGAATTTTTAGTAAATATTTTATATAATTCATTTTTTTCTTAATTACTCTATTAAATTCTTTAATTTCTAATACACTTTCATCAATATCTCTTTTATCAAAAACAATAGTTACAAACCTATTGATGCATAAATACATCCTCCTATTGCCCAACCTAATTAATATATCAAATCATCGTTAAACATAATAAAATTATCTTAAAATGCCAGAATTATTGTTATTCCAACTACTATCAAAACACTTAAATCAGGTATTAGATTCAAAATGTATTATTACTTGCTTTCAAATGGGTTACCTTATAATAAAAATAAAATATTTATTGCACAAGATAAAAAACAAATTGATGTTTAATATATTGGAGTTTAGTAAAAAATTACTGTTGAAATTGTAAAGATTACTTTTCTTACTAAATTAACAAATGAATAACACATAGCCATTCTATCATTAGTCTTCAACTCTTCATAAAAACAACTAAATCTATCATTGAAGTGTTTATTCTACAATTATTTTTAATGAGTAACTGAAATCTAATAAGAAAAATTCAACAAGTAAAATAATAAAAGTATACAAACATATGCAAAAATTATATTAATTTTCACTACTAAATAATCTCTTGTTTATTAATTTGTTATTTATAAACTAATTGCTAAAGTGAGATCAAGAAAACTTATTTAAATTGTTTTTAATAAATTTGCAATAAAGCATTCATCAAACTAAACACAATTCTTATAAGTAGATTAAAAGAAAGAAGGAATATTATTATATTATTAACTGATATTTGGTGATTATTATTAAGTTTTTGGTATTTTTTTATTCTATTTTTATTGTTTATTATTTTGATTGACATCTTAACATAAATCTATTTAAACTATTTTATCTATTTAATATTATTATTATTATTCTTATTGTTAATAATCGATTTATTATTATTAATATTCTATTTATTATTATTATTAATATTCGATTTATTATTATTATTAATATTCGATTTATTATTATTATTAATATTGAATTTATTATTATTATTATTAATCTTCTATTTATTATTATTAATCTTCGATTTATTATTATTATTAATCTAATTTTTAATCGTATTATTATTAATTTAAATCAATAGGTTTAATTTCTAAAGATGCCGAATTATTTAATCGAAAAATAGAACTTTGGAATTTCATTAATTAGAGTCTTGAAGTTGTTTATTATATTTTATATTGACGTTCTAATATCCTTCTTATAGATTTACAAATTAATTTAGTACCAATTACTTATACTAAAAATATAAGTGTGGTTTGTATGTTATTAAAAAATAATGGATCTATTCCCTTTTCATCAAATTTGGCAGGAGATTAAAAATAGTAAGGATCATTTTAATTATTAAATGTATCAACAGATGGAAATTCGATAATATTATCCCATGAAGCATATAAAAAGATTTATCTCACATTTTCAGGGTAGGTAACATTCAAAAAATAGAAATTGTTCATCCAACTTAATATATCCAGCACAGCCCAAATAAACTAAAATCCACCTGCTAACACAGCCAAAGGTCCCAAAATAAGTAATGATTGGGATATAGTTTTGGATGTTTAAGCCATTTATTCCCCTTACTATTATTATAATTCACTTACGTAAACTTATCTCTAAGGAACAATAATGACTTCTTTGACTGATTCATCATCTAAGATTCTCTTTATATATTATCCTTTATATTTAATGATAATGTGAATAAGGTTGATTGGTTCAACAGTCTAAAAATATTAAATATCAAGATCGCATTTAACATCAGATTCGAGAATGGTGTAATTATAATCAGTAGTTTTAAAGTTTTCAATATGAAGAGTAGTACCTGAACAATTAATGGCTTATTATTCCTGATCAGCTATGATAGAATATTGATTATTATTTTTGGATTCGAATTCAACTTGAACATTAGGTTCAATAATAAAATAATTATTTTTTTAATCAAACAAGTATCCAGGTTCAATTAAACATTTACTACTGCATCCATCAAAATCATTATGATTATTATCATCACAATTTTCAGATCCGGCTATTATCCCATCCCCACACAAAGAAACACAATCTTTAAGTTGATAATCATAATAGAATCCGGATTTAGAATCACATTTTTTTATTTGATAAACATCATAATTGTAATTAATACAATTCTTAGATGTAGTAATGCAATCTATACATAATTTATCACATAGAGAACAGGCTTGAAATTAATCAACAAAATATCCTGTTTTACATAATTTGCATTACTAAATGTCATTTATGATTACACAATTACTGCAATTTGAATCCTTGCATAATTCACAATGGTTAAATATCAAATTGTCATGAAAACAAATATATCCTGGTTCTAATTAACAATTAGTACAGCCATCTCTAGATACTAGGTTTTAGTCATCACACTATTCTTTTGATAGATCTAGAATTCCATCTCCACAAGTATTCACACAATTATTACCAATTAAGTTATATCCATACTTGCATGCTTTACATATGCCTTATAAACATTCTGTACATTAAACATTACAATCAAATTAACATAAATAACATCCGTCGAATTAAATGTTATTAGCATCGTCACATTATTCTCCTTTAACTATTAAACCATCTCCACATATAGATGAACATTTGTTAGTTGAATTTGATATCCAACCTTACTCACATTAACAATCTTAACATCCGTCTAATTAAATAAGATTCCCATCATCACATTATTCTTAACCTTATTTAATACTGTCTCCACAATAAGTTAATTTACATAATTGCTCATCATCCTTATAATAACCGGATTAACATTATTAACATTAACCCTTTACACAAATATTACAATTTAAACACTCTAACATACATAAATGACATCCATCATGTTAGATAGAGTTTGCATCATCACATTCTTCATCCATTGTTTGATATCCATCACCGCAAATACTTTAGCATTTTTTATCAATCATATTATATCCATATACGCATTTACAATTATAGCAACCATATAATTGAGTCTATGCCAATCTATTATCACATTATTCATTTGCTTACACATATTCATTACCACAAACACTAATACATTAATTATTAGCTAATGACCAATTTTCATTACATTATAAACATATACCAAAAACACATGTTTAACAATTCTCAGGACAAGAATATTGACACACAAAACAACCATCAAATGGTTAAATATTATTATCTTCACATTCTTCTATAAATGGATCTACAATCTAATCTCCACATTTTGATTCTTTTACTAATATACTTTCTTATTGTTATTAAACCAATTTATTAAATCTATAATCTTGACAATGATAACTTTTTAAATCATCGAATTTGCATTCAGGATAACATTAATTTAATATTAGTGTATATCCAATCTAACAATTCTAGCATTTTCCTTTTATACAATTTAAGCATTCACTCTAGCAAATATATTTACATTGATGGCATCCATCAAAAGGATATAAATTACCATCATCACATTCTTCCTCTTCCATTATTAAACCATCACCACAAATTGCTTTACACCTTTAAGTATATTAATCTTCATAATATCCTGTCTTACAAATACACATCGATGAAACTACAGTTCTGTATTAACTTTCATCACAAAAACATTATCCATGGTTTAGCGAAAATTTCTCTTAACATTATTTACATAGAATTGCAGTTGCACATTATTTACAATAATTCAGACTACAATCTTAACATTAATAACTTCCAGAATTCTAATCATAATTCCAATATTTAGGAGTAGGACATATAGCAATATTATTATTAATGGTACATACATCAATACTAGTACATGCCTAGCAACCTGTTACACAATTATGAACTACTATAAAATATTCTGATATTGAACAAAATCCATCTTTTAAATCCTAGTCTGTTTTACATTCGAATTCTATTTTTAATTTATCTCTTGTGTGTTGATAATATTAATACACAAATACTACACTTTCTTTACTTGCTTTACCAATTAAATTATATTCAATTTCTGATCGAACTCTATCAATTTACTATTATTTTTATGAATCTAAATAGTATGTAAATGCACCATTAAAATCATCTCCGAATGTGATATTAAACCTTATTGATAAAGCATAATGTGGACTATTAATAGTGTATGTTTTTGTGTATTTAGCATTGTTCCATACTAAAAGACCTCCCAATACAAATTTATCTTATATCATTGAGAAATTCGCTCCAGTAAGAAAATTCTTTCCAACAACAGTCTCAGTAATAGTATCAAAATGAGATATTATATTATCAAATGTCATGTTACTATCATAAAATGCTTTCACTAAATATTTCGAGACTATTATATTTATTAAAAATTACATGGTATTTCGTCTACATAATCTAAGCAATCATTTGAAAATATTGGACATTTATTTATGCATTCATTCCCCAATAGAAAATATCCAACATTACAAACTTAACATGAAGTCTCATCCAGACAAAATTTACAATTTAATTAACAAACCCCATAATCTATTGTTATGTTACTAAATCCCCATTAACTTGATGATGATGACATACTACCTGTAAATTATAAAGTTGGATTATTTGTAAGTGGGTACATTATTAATTCGAATCGATAAATATTATCGAATTTAGCGTAATCTTAGCATGGTTCTACATTCTCAAATTAAAGATTTTAGAATTTGTGAGGGTGGGACCTCTAATAAGTTTTCCCGTTCAACATTATATTAAGTTATTAAACACTATCAAGACTAATTTAAATATATGATTAATCATAAAACTACATGAAATATAAGTTTATTCTCATACGAATATATGATATGATCTCAACTGAACCTAAAGGTAAAGATATTGTTTAGGTTTAAAAGGGTCCAGCAATATAATCTTCATTATGTGAATTATAGCAATAAGATATAAAATTTTACAACGACAATGAAGTTATTGAAATTTCTTGAATATTAGACAAGCTTTACTGTGGATTTAAAAAATTTAATTTAGAGGATACTCTTAGATCCTTTTAACAAATCAATTAGTCATCAGGCAAGTAATAATCTCTTGAGCATTCATAAATACAACCGTAACCCTCTTAATAAAAGGTAATATAACTAGATGTAGGTTAATTAATCATTGGACAAACACAATTCGGAGGTATTTAATCTTTAGCAAGGCAAGATAAACAAATAGAGGGATTTGATTCATCACATGTTTTACAGAAGGATTTACAAAAAAATCCATAAACTTAAAAGTTTCTTATTCTAATTTTATTCCCTAATGTGGCAGGACTGAATTAAACAGAAATTGAAAAATTTTTTTGAGATACTTCTAATTTAGGAGTAACTACTTTAGAGAATTCAAATGGATAATCTTATTCATCATTTCTACAAATTGTGCTTTGTTGTTTTAATTAGTCACGTTATTTTTATAATTCAATTAGTAGAGTTGATATATTAAGGTTACCATTACTCTAAATCAAATTTACAGAAACTTTTGATGAACTGGTATCAACTTAAGGAAAATCGTAGTATAAGTCAAAAATAACTTAAACTTTCCAAACAGAGATTGGTATTGATTTTAATATTAAATCATCTTAACTATCAAGAATTATTTGTTATTCTCCATTTGTGTCACAAGTTCCGATTTCAACATTTTAAGATGTCCAACCATCTTAATTTATAGTAAGAGTTTAATCAGTTAAGCTCTAATCTATTAGTTTCCATTAAGCCAATCCAAATGACATCATCAACAGAAATATTACAAACATTCAATAATAAATTATATATACTATAAAATATCTAATATCTTATCACTTATTAAAATTAAAAAAATGATGTCAGAGCATCTCTTTAATCGTATTATAAATGATTAATAATTTAAACCTTATATTTAAAATTCATATATTCTTACATATATGTCTTTAAATATAAATTTAAACAACTCTTAATGAAGGTCAATAAAATTAAAAGTTGGAGTGACCATTAGTCTTCTGATATGCGAAAAAATTGAATATGTTGAGTTTTTTAAGCCTTACCCGTGATTTCTTTATAAATTAATCAAAGGATTTGTGATTTTTATATCTTATTTAAATAATTTCTTTTTTGAACAAGAATGAAAAGAGACCTATCAATTATAAATAACCTTTGAAATATTTTATCCATAGTTTATGATCTTTTTTAACAATATATAATAAGAAGATGCATATATGGTTAGATCATTATTTTTATATTAACAATGTAATAAAATTTGATTTTAAAGAAACTTGAAATAAAATAAAGGATTGATAAAATCTAATTTGATAAGCTAAACGATAATCAATTTCGGTAATTTTATTTAAGTAAATTCTTCATCTTTGAAATTTTAAACACTATATTTCTAGATGATCCTAATTACACATGACTGCAATCTAGAAATTGAAAATACGTAATATTGACTTCAAGCATATCATTTATTCTTTCCAAATTAGATTCTTTGATAGACTTTATTTATTTAATTAACAGATCGTTAATATACTAAAAGAAATATAATTAGACATCACATATTAAGATGATAAAATTTTAGTAATATCATAATTTGAGGGCCAAATGCTTTTTAAGTATAACTACTATGTCATTAGTAATTTGAGCTTATTTAGTAAATTTTAATGGTTTGGTGAATTCAACTGGCCAAAATGAACTACAAGCTTTTTCAGATTCCAAAAGTCCACAATTTTTATATGCCTTTGCTACTAATTCTGAACAGAAATAAGTGTCATTTTTCTTAGAAGGACTTAAACTCTTTTGTCTAAATAATTTACTTAATGTCACTTCATATTTCTTGCCATGTACTTATTGCAAGAATTCAATCATTTTTTTTTCAATTTCAGTTCTATTGACATTCATTAATTTACGAATAGCCAACCTATAAAATATAAATATATGATTGCTACTTTTCATATAAGTCATTAACTTCTATAAATTACGACCATTCTAAAAATGTTACTCCAGTATCAGCGTTAGCATCAAAAATAAATAAATATTTATTTGCCATTTTTATAGCTATGGCAACATGATCATATTTTGTTTTTGTAAATATTCTCTACAATTTAGCTCCTGTATTGTTTGTTTCAAATAATAGAAGATCTCCAGATTCAACTATCTTCAAAAAGTAATCCTCTGAAATTACATCAATTCCAAAATACCTTGGAACTTCTTCTAATTACAATCGATTTTTAGGATAGTTTCGATGTTTATCATATACAATATTCAAACTATTTATCCACATTTTAGCTTCCACAATATCTTTAGCTTAATAAATGACAGTTTATTTAAGATGAGTGAATGTTATTTTGATTATTTGTTTCTCTTATACTATATTGAATTCAAATTCCTTTAATGATATAACTCTTAATAATGATTATTTCTAATCATCATTATATTCCTTTATTGATTGTCTCGTTAACTGGATATAGACTTTTTTGTTTTAATATAACCAACCCTCTTTCACAGTTTGATTACCATCCAAGTAGATTTCAAAATCATCTGTATTGTTCTTCTCTACACATCGAATCTATACTTAATATTCATCATCATACTGGAGAAGTTAAAATTATTGTTTATTAAGATTTTTGAGACTTTCGTTTCTATTTCTCAGGAGAACATTCTGATCTAAAATAGCAATCAACTAAAGAACACTAATTGTTTTAAAGTGAAATGGATCTCTTTCTTTTCTCTAACATTTAATTTTTATATATATATATAAATTATTAAATCACAAAATTTAATTATCATAGTTCTCTTTTCTTCTCCCTATAATAATCAATTTTCTTTTACATTCCCTAGTAATATTCCGTTTATAATGTTTCTCCTTAAATTGCCATTTCAATGTAGAATTTCTATAATTAAATAATACTCTAATGATATATATATCTTTCTGATTTACTTGAACTAATTTTTCTCGGCTCATTTCTCCTTCTTCAATCAAACCATTTAAATCTTAATTTGAGGTAGTCTTCTCATCAAATTTATCATAACTGCAATTAAACTCCAAAGTTTTACTATCAATATCAGCTAATGATTTAAGATGTTTATATATTTTATGTGATTATTCAATCGACTAAAATTAGTTATTTATATCTTTATACTTATACTGTTTACATATTATGTTGTAATACTTTATTGGCTGATGCATCAGTCTAATTTAAAGCATTAAAAGTTTCCAATTATTATTTTAATTGATCATATTTCGGCTATAATATAGATCTCAACTTTTATATGAATGAAGGATGAAAGATTTAGTCTCTTTCCCATCTCCTTATTATCGTTTAAGCACTTTCTAAGTCTTTTATGTCATCCACTATACAAAATTCTCCTAGTAATTTTTTTAACTTTCCACCAAATGCCTTCAAAAAAGGATTTTCTTGCCTTTTTAGTTAACTTTCATCTAAAATTATTTGATGAATCAAAAATAAATATATTCTTTTCTTATCCTTCCTTGTCTATATAAATTCATTTTCAATCATGGAAGCAATTTAACATGCACTTTCAGGATAAGCTGAACAATAATTAGCAGTCTCTTTCAGTAAAGAATTAACATACTTATAATTTAATCTTTAGCTTCTGTCAATTATTTGAGAAGACATTCTAATTAATTCAAGTCCATTAGATAATAAATTTATTTTATAATAACTAAATATTAAGTATGAAACAAACTGATCACTCTTAATGCTTATTTAATGTTTCTAATGCACTTTTGATATGCTTTTACAATGAATCTATTTGGGTCTTCTGAAGTGCAAAAGCTTGAATACAATAAGAATATTGATACTTTTAGCAAAATTCTTGACTACTTACTATAAGTCATCATTTTTCCTTACTCCTAATCTCCCTATTTTGTTTTTAGATATACGAACATCTAAAAATAATATTGGTTCTTCATTCTCTTCTCTCTCAGATAACTTGAATTCTTTTATTTCTTTGAGATTATTAACTTTTTCCAATTAAGATTACTTAATTTCAAAGTACTTCTCTTTGTATTCTTTATCATTCTATGCCTTCTACATTCTTTTAATAGTATTTTCAAATCCTGGTATTTAATCCATCTTTTAATCACTTTTAATAAGCGTACTCTTTATATCAGGTTTGAAAGTACATTCCTTATCTAAAATCTCATCCTTATTTACAACTTATTATTATTATTTGGTTTATAAAGCTTTTGAATCATTAAATAATCTCTAAAAGACTCGATCTCCAGAAGTCTTCTTGACATTCTTTTGAAATGATAACATTTCATCATTCTCCTATTTTATTTTAAGCAACTATCCATGACGAGCCTTTTCTTAGAGTTATTTAGAATGATTATAAAGCATCTCACTTCTTTATATACCTTTGGAAGAAGATGATGTTGTTTTGGTCGGTGTATATGATTTGTAAGCTTATAGTTTTGAAAAACTATCAAATGCTTTCTCTTTGATTTTAGCTTCTCTCAAAATAAATGCAGGATGAGGATTATTAAGAATTTAAGATCTAAGCATCTTGATAACTTTCTCAAATTGTGGTAATCTATTCTCAAACAACAATCGATCCAAATGTGCTAATGATCTATAATTAATAACTTTCTCTAAGTCTTAAGAAACTTAGTCATCGAACTTCTCAACACATGAAAATATTTAACCTAAAATCTTAGCCATTCGATCATAAGGAATCACTTATTATTGGAACCATGTGTCTTCAGTCTTAGAATAAAATAGAATAATAATTACATATGCCAACATTAAACAGAAATTCCAAAATTTGGAATCCACAAATAAATATAGTTAATTCATCATTTTATTCAGATCTTGTTCTGAATATGGTTTCACATCTACCATGGATGAGAAAGTCTCCTGATCGACAATAATGTCATAATCTATTTATTCTGGAAATTGTATAATTTGATTATACCTTTGATTAGAATGAAAGAGTTCTAAATTAAATATTTCTTTATTTTACATTATTCTCATTTCTCTTTCTATCTGAGAATTATGGAGTATCTGGACGTTCAATTACCTCTTTCAGATATTATTTCTTGCCACTTTCAAAATCATTTATTAGATTGATTTTCTTTTTTATGAGCTATTCATAATTGTTATTCTGTTACATATTAATAATTATTATAATACAACTTAAAACCAAAAGAATTTTAAAATTCTAAGACTTTTCAACATTCTTTACCCTCAGTCTAGTCTGACAAACATTATTAAAATGAATTTTTTCATTAATTTATCTAATTAATCTAAACTTAGAAAACTAAAACAATAAAATTGATTCATATATAAATATGTCTATATTTACTTATCAATATTGAATAAAAATTAAAACAAACAAAGAAATATTGATTAAAAACCAAAATTTTAGTTTATTATTACTAAGTAAATTAATTTGATCCTTAATTTTCAAAAAATTATCGATATTTATTAACTTAAAAATATTATACAAAGTAATTATTATAATAAAATAATCAAGATAATTACATTTAAATTAAAATATAATAGAATTAAATTAGAAGATATTAATTATTTACAACAAAAATCTATGATTGTGCATTATGATAACGATTTCTTTTTCACCCTAGATCATAATCAACAATTAAATTAAAAACTTTTCGCTCATCTTATTTTTGTCGATTATAAACAGAAGGAATATAATGCCAGTTCAAATTAAAGTAAAAATTATTCATAAATACGAAAATATAAAAAAATGTCAAGTCGTTCCTAATAAATGTGAACCTACATATCATCTAAATTTAAATTTCTTTGCCTTAACAAAAGCAACCAAAAACTGGGTCAAGCTAACGCAAAGAATTGAATGGTCATGTCAAAAAAGTTTTCAGCTTCACCTTCGCATGTTTCACATAATAAACGATATAATATTAATCTAAACAGCTCCAATCTAGCTATATATTCATTTAAGGAGAATTATATGACTAAGAAAATGAGATTGTTTGTTAAGTAATCATCATTATTAAAATAAGAATGCTATCTTAAATGTAGGACTTGCAATTCATATGGGGAAGGTAAATGTTTAAGTTGTGATTCAGCTGCAAATAGAGAATTATAAGGTAATTAATCAAATTGCAAACATCATTCATTCGAAATGGAGGTTTAAGAATGTGCAAGTAATTAATAGATCTAAATCTAGTTTTTAGCGCTTTCTATTATGAATTCATTGAGAAGTTTGATAATTGTACTTCTTGCTATGATGATAGATATTTAGACAAAAGAATGGAATTTTGTCTCTTATCTGATTATATATGCAAATGCACATCTAAGCTCTTAGGAGGAGCGATAAGTATTGCTATTTCGAAATCATTTAATTAAACATTTGATTTTAACTGAATGGTTAAATGTCAAAGTACATAATAAAATTATAATTAGAAAGTCATAATTTTTGTGAAACTTGTGACATAGGCGAAACAGTTTGCATCACTTGTTTGGGAATTGAAAATAGAACCTAAGTAGGAAATACTTGTGTCTGTAAGATTGTTATTTTGATGTAGGATTGGCAGTTTGTTAAAGTACTCATAGATTTTATTATTAGAATGTAGTTATAAATGTAAATTATGTATGAAAGGACCTCTAACCTGTGTTTCTTGTCAAGATACATTATTTGGACTTTCACTAATATTATTGCGTATTTTTTTCTTTAATTGGGAAGATGAAAAAAAGTTAATAGATTTTAAGCTCAAAAATATGTGATTTGAGAATATTAGCTAAAAAAACAGTAAAAAATTTATCCTGATTAGCTGTAATAGCTTAAGATTATAAGCCTCTGGTTTTAATAGATGTTAATGTATTTAAAGCTATTTTAACCATGGATAAAGTGAAATCTGTTAAAGTAATTTTATTTTTTTATTATATAATAAGAATGCCATTATTCATGTCTTAGATTTAATTATGTTGAAACACAATATGAGATTTGTTCAATTGAATCAAATAGAACATTAATGATTAACTATTTACTTGTGATTGTAATTTAGGATATTATGATAATGGAACTGAAATCTGTTAGAAATGTCATTATCCATATTTAAATTGCACTCCTGGAGACTCTAATACATGTATTTCATGCGTAGATTCAAATGTATCAAATAGAGTGTTTTATAATAATACTTGTAAATGTTTGTTTGGATATTTCGATAATGGTTAATCAGTAACACGTTAAAAATGTGATATTTAATGTTTAAGTCGCATTAATTAGGTATATTAAAGCTTATCATGTCCATAACTAGAAAAATAGAAATGAATTGTAAATGTGAATAAGGTTATTTTGATGTGGGATTATCACTTTGTTAAAAATGTAATTTTAATTGTATGACATGTGAAATTAAATCCACTTACTGTACTTCATGTGATATTGATTAATTTATGGAGGTTAATAATACTACTCATACTTGTGATTTGAAACTTAGCCACCTTAGAGTTAATGGCATTTGCTAATAATGCGATTACAGCTGTAAAACATGTTCATAATCAATTAATAATTGTACTTCTTGTGTTCAATCTCGATATTTAAATAAAAATGAATGTGTTTGTAATGATGGAATGTATGAATCAAATTTAGATTAATAATGTAAATTTTGTGATAAGACTTGTTTAACTTGTGCTTATATTAATACATACTGCTTAACTTGCTCAATTGATAATTATAGAGAATTTAAATCTGGAAATAAATGTGACTGTATACATGGATATTATGAAAACCCAATCACTTTAAATTGTGAACGATGCGAAATATCTTGTTTAAGTTGTTCCTTATTTTATGATAATTGTTTATCATGTGATTCTACTCTTAATTTAAGTTTAGTAAATAATAAATGCTTATGCTCATAATCTTATTATTTTGATTCTTTTTCAAAGTCATGCTAATGTAATTAATAATTTTAATTAGAATGCAATATAAATTGTTTAGAGTGTTAGAATTATAATGAATGTACATCATGTAGATTAACAACAAGATATTATGATTAAGATTCTAAGAGTTGTTTATGTAATACTGGATATTTTGAAACTAATTAATCAAATTGTGAATGTAATTAATTTGAATATCATTTATAGAATGTCATTATTCATGTGAAACTTGTGAAAACAACCATACAAATTGTTTAAGTTGCTTAGACACATATCATAGAATACTAATAAATAAGTAATGTTTATGTTTAGACGGCTATTATGAAGTTGGAATTGAATAATGTTAGAAATGCAATAATATTTGTAAGACTTGCGAACTTTCTGCCTTTAATTGTAAATCCTGCTATGAAGTAGAATAAAAAAGATAATGGTCTGGAGATAAATGCTTATGTAATCCTGGATATTTTGAATTAAACTAAGAAACTTGCTTAAGTATTAAATGTGTAAAATTGATAGAATGTTCAAACGAATGTTTAACTTGTTAAGGTTAAGCTGATTATTGTACAAGTTGCGATATCTATTCTAAAAGAGTTGATTAATCAATTATTCATAAGTGTCCTTGTATAATTGGGTTTTATAAAGATAATAATTAAAATTGTTAAAGTAAATTCTTCATTATTATAGTGGAATGTCATATCAAATGTTAAACTTGTAGCAATAAGTTTGACTAATGTCTAAGTTGTAAATTTGAACTTAATTCAAATCGAAAATCCTTATCTAATTAATGTGATTGTAAAGATGGCTATTTCGATGATGGAACTTAATTATAATGTTAGCTATGCAATCTAAGATGCAAGCTTTGCTAAAATGATGCAAATTTTTGCTTAATTTGTTAAACTTCTATAAGAATTCATCCTCCTTCATGTGGTTGCATGGATGGATATTTTGAAGATGAATAATTGACTTGCTAAAGTAAGTGTTATTAATTAAGTTAGTCTGTGGCCCTCAGTGTTCTACTTGTGTAGCATCACCATCTAATTGTTTGACATGTAAGCCTGGAAGAATTGGAAATGATTGTAAATGTATTTACGGATATTATGAAATTGGAGAAATACTTTGTTAAAGTATTAATTAAAAAAGTTATTGTAGAATGTGCCAATTAATGCGGTACTTGTATTTTAGTATCTTAAAATTGTATAACTTGTAAAGGCAATAGAATTTTAGAGCCCAAATGTATTTGTAAATCAGGATATTTTGATGATTTAATAAATGAGGATTGCTAATAATGTGATAGTACTTGTTTGGAATGTAACATAAATGGATGTTTATCATGTTATGCCAATAGAATATTAAATGAAGAAATGGATTGTATTCCTCCACCTAATTCAATATGGTATGACAATACTCCTTGGTGTTCAAGTATTTTAATTATAATATTATATCAGCATGTCAAGTCGCAGTTGTTAAAGTTTATTTATCAAATGATATTAGTAAGATTATAATTCATTTTGATTTCCCTTTGAATTCAAAAGGATTTAATACATAATTTGAAATTAACAAATGCTTGTAATTATTCGAGTTAGAATCCGTTTAAAGTTTTGGTTAAAATCCAGTCTGTTATCTAAATCCAGATAATAATTAAGAATTATTAATCTAGTTAGGAGATAACCCAAAAATCAATATTGGAGACGAAATTTAATTTTAAAGTAATTCATTATCTCATAATGATTGTGAATCATCTTTGCAAAAGTTTATTTTTACAACATTATAAATGCCAATAAATCCATTACCTCCATTGATTGAATATAATATACCTTTAGAAAAAGTAAATCCTTATGCAGAAACATTAATATATGTTAAATCAATCATCAATAATGGAAATAGATAATTAATTAATATATTTTGGAGTTGTTAAGTCGAAGCATACGAAATCACTGAAATACTCAAATAATTCTTAGATTAAATTAACCTTAATTAAGAATAAAATTTACTGATTCCAGAGTATACATTAATCCCAAATGCTGTTATAAAGTTTAAAATATAATATGCAAACTAATTTCGTATTAATTCTTTTTCAGAATTTACATTGCTAACCCATTCAGGTGAATACCCATAAATTGATATTAATTTTAAAGAATCCTATTTCGTTTTCGAGAAAATTTCTTTTAGTTTTTCTGTTGGAACCTTATTTTAATCAAAAATAATAGATAACTCGAAATACTCAATTTAATTATTTGAAATAAATAGATAGCCAACAAAATCTGTTTCTTCTAAATTAAATATATCAACTGTATCTAACTCTTTTGAGATTATCTATACAAATATTTCAAAATATACTTTAAGTCCAAATTCAACATATACATTCCAAATAATTGCAAATAATTAAGTGACTAATATATCTTAGATTAAGAATTTTACCATCTAAATTCCGTTTGCTGGATTATATTGTTAATTTCATCACATGGGAATTTAGTATATAAGGAAAAATTTAAGTCTTGAAATTGAATGTATCGATTTTGATAAAACATATGATTGGAACATCGATCCAGATTTATATATAGAAGTATCTTGTAAAGACATTTCGATGAATAGATCCTGTATAAATATAAAGAAAGAGAAAATACATGTTAATAAAACTGCAACTTTTTAATTTATTGATAAGAATTCAATCTCCCCTTTGACTGTTTAAGAATGGACAGTAGAAGCAACAAAGTTTTAACGGAAGGAGAAATTTAGTTAAATTATTGTTTATTTAGAAGATGATTTCTCTCTTCTAGATTTGGATTATAATAAAGGTTATTTAATGAGAAAAATTAACAATTATGAACAGTTAAATTTTACATTTTTAATTCCACCCGCATAAAAACCTTTTTTAATAGATTAATCTATTGCTATTATTTATGAATATGAAATAGTAGAGATACTTTAACCAAAATATATTTCACATTAGTTTAAATTATTCAACATTTTGAAGGAGATAAAGTATGGAGATAAAATAATTCTTAAGTTTGCAGCCTAATATACTAATAATATATTACCCAGTATAAATAATATTAAATTAATATTGAATTTACCACCAATCTGTTAAAAAATACAAATTAACAATGAGAATGATTTAGCACTTACAAATTTCATAGTTTTCATTTCATGCTTGAATTCTGTTGACTCACCATACAAATATCAACTTAAGATATTTTTACGAGAAATTGATCTAAGATTTATTTTAAATGGATAAATGGATAATTCCTTGACACTCAGGTCATATTAGAAAAAAAATTAATTTCAAATATAAATTCCTACCTCAGTAGATTCTTCAAAAATTGGAATTTTAGTTTAAGTTCTTGACGTTGGGGGGTCAATAACATAAATATATGAAACAATGACACCAAAACCTGCCAAAATAGATTGTGCTTAAATTCAGTTTTCCAATTTAAATCTAGAAAATAAAATAGTTTTGCTATTTGAAGCTATGAATCAAAAATGTAGTGAATTACATAAAAAAATTTATAATGAATTACTTTAGTTATAAAACTAAGATAATTAAATGGATAATATCTTAAAATTTTAAGCAATAAAACTTTATTAGCAATTTTTAATATAAGAAGTAGCTAAATCCTAACATCTAAATAATTTAAGTGAAAATAGATGTTATGATATAAATTCATCAAGCTTAGTTGTTACATTAAATCAAGCATAAAAACATTATGAATTAACACAAATATTAGAAGATTTATCACAACACTCAATTTTATTGAATTCAACTTTAAAATATTTTATGAAAATCAAAAATGAAGCTGAAGAAGAACTTCTTTAAAATTAATACATTTGGAACTAAGAAATCTATCAACAACTTTAATATTCTCAAAATGGATTGATAAATTTAATATACTATTTTGATGAAATTTTCTAAAGTGTATCAAAAGTTAGTTAAGAAGAAATCAAGATTTATCAGATCGTGGATGAATTATTAAGAATCATAGATTTTATAGGAGAAGAGATAAAAAACACCATTATAGTTAACGATAAAGCATTTATTTTACAAGGGAGTGAAATCATTTGGTAAATGAAAAGAACTACAAAATAACTTTTCAACTTATAATTCCATATTGAATCAACAAAAGAAGATTATTTAATAGATTTTATTTAATATGAATCTATTCACCTTAAAAATAACCCATTAAGATTTAGAACAAATTTAATTAATATCCTTCGATAATAATTTAATGATTAAACATTAAAAATTTATCCTTAAAATTACTATTAAATTTAAATAAAAATATTTATAAAGGAAGATATGTACTATTCGAAGAATTTTAATCTGTATACAGTACTTCATTTGGATCTTTCAAGATTTGCTCAAGTAACATTTAAAAACCTGAAGAATATAAGATTGAATGCATTTAGAAGACTATATCTGGAAAATTTTATAAATGTAATTTAAATGGAATAATAAAAAATACTTCTATGAATATAGCATGTGAATGCTCTAGATTTGGAGGAATATTTTTAGTAACCTCTACAAATTTTACATTAGCAAAAAGAGATAATAATAATGAATAAATATTATATTATGATGTTGCATCTTCATATGATTAATTTATAGATTTAACAATAAGTTCTGGTATATTAACATTATTATTTTTAATAATCTATGTTTTTTAATTAGTTAAAGATTTGAAATATTCATAAAAAACATAATAAATAGAAAATTCCAAAAAAGGAAATTAAGATTTAATAGATAAGGATAAAATGATGTATCGAGGATTTTAAATTATATTCAAGGCAAATGCAAAAGTAATTTTGAGTATTATTTTTAGTTAATCCATCAAAGCATTTCATTATTTTATTATAGAGACAAATACATTGATCTTAGTTACAGGATTTTAGAAATTTCATCTTAAATCTAGTTACTTCTGGCTTTAACTATTTTTGACTGTTATAAAGTTAAGACTTCAAATGTTCTGATATTAGTATTTATAATTGCAAATTCTATCATACTTTTGATTTTGAAAATGTTTTATAAGATAAATGAAGCAATATATAGATTTAAAAGAATTTCAGCATTAATAAGTTAGTTGATTCTAATTATTTTTTTGATGCTTCCAAATCTAACCATTTTCTTATTTTATTTATTGAAGTATAAAATTACAATTATTTAGAATAACAATGTTATCTGAAAAATATTTAATAGCTATAATCTTTTTGGGAAACATTATAATATCTTAAGTTTTGATTGAACCATTTACAATCGCCTGCAGAATAATTTGTTATAGATTAATAGCAACAAGTTTGAAAAATAAGGATATGAATCCAATTTATCATTTAATCCATTTTTTTGTGATGCATAGGAGTTTAGAGGAAATATTTGACGAATTTACAAGAATCTGATCAAAAATTATTATTTTATTTTAATTAAAATTCTAATTTACAAATTATATTTTTTTTATTTTAGAATAATATCAAAAATTAAGTGAAAAACAGTAGAATTTTTGTTTAATAGTCTATTCGTAAAACAATTATAAAATTCATAAAATAAATTATTTATAATTGAAGTATCTATGTTTTATGAATGAATTGGGAATATCAAAATATAGTAAACAGTGCAAAAAAAATTAAGGCAAAATTTTATTAGGATCACTTATTGATAGAAATCAAGGACGATTAAGCAAAGCAATTCAAAAATTATAGTTAGAGATCCCTTATAGTTTCATTTGTTTTTATCTTGAAAGTGATCAGAAATTCTCATCAAACTAATTACAGATATTAATAATCCTTATAAAAGTTTATAGGTACATATTTAAAATTCAGATACAAACATTTGGAATTAGATTCATAAGACTAATTTAAAAAATTTGTTTGATAATAATTATATGTTTTCAGCTTAAAAATGAATATAATTCTAATATGTAATTAGTTAAACAATTTTTTAGGATTTATTATTATTTTATTAAAATTAATATATATTAAAGTATTAATTGTTTAAAATATCTATATAAACTTTATTATGTAATAGAAATTTTTAAGGTAATTGATTATAAAAGAGATTACAAATTTCTTGATTAGTTTATTGTTATATATTAGTACAAAATATTATTAATAAATAACAATATAGAACATTCATTCCAAAGATTAGATTGATTCAATACTATTTTCAGGTGATACTAAAATACTATAGTATAAATACATTCATTCATAATGAAACTCTAGATTACAGATGAAATTTTTTCTTGTTATTTAAGATACTCGCTAAATTAATCTATTTTAGTTTTAGCTCGATATGCTATTTTTAGAATGGATAGGAGTTTATTCCTTTCAACTTAGACTAATTTATTTTTTTTAACTTTATCAATTTCTTGACTCAATTTATATGAATCTGTGATTGGTCGATGAGTTTTTGCTTATTCAAGATAGTTTTTAATTTTATTAAGTTTGGAATCAGGCATTTTTGCGTTTAATTTTGAGGTGCTAGCAACATTGCCTTAACTTCCTGAACGTATAAGCAAGCTATTTTAGATGGCTGATTATATCATATTATGTTAGGGTGTTCGACAGAGATCTGGGGAATCTCTTGGTTCAACTGATTTTTTTTCATTACTCTTATTCATAAGTGTTTGGAGTAAGGCTTATTGGGATAAAGTGCTTTTGTCATTTAACTTGATACGGATATCCAAATCCCCTAAGTAGAGAGGCTGAAATTACTTGAGTCTCTATACGTTTTAGATCCATTTGAATCTCTTTTGGCTATGTAATTCTTGTAGACTTCGTTTTATGTCTTATTCAGTTTTTCAATGATTTCATTTTATCGCTGGTTGGAATCTCTGGATTTTTTGGTTTACGATTTTTGCATTTAACTTTTGTGCATAAGCAAATCTTTAACACTGATTTAGATTTAAGTTTTTTTATGATCACTAAAACATTTAGAGATTTCCATTTTGGTGTCTTTAATATCTGGTTTCGATTAGAGTGTTTGATGATCACTGATTTGATTTCCTATCTTTTTATATCTCATAATTGTACTTTCTTTTTTATTTTCTAACTAAGCATTCTGAAACTCTGCTGATTTTGTTTCTCATTTTCGACAGTATACGCAGATAGAATCTTTGAAATACGATCTGTTTTGACATTTGATCTATTAGTTAGTAATTAATTATGCATTTTAATATTAATGCCATATAAATAAATCGAAATTCTTATAAACATATACACTACAAATTTAATATTCATTTGCTTTCTCTAATATATATCTTTGTATTTATTCAACGTTTAATTTAGAAAACTGAGAATAAATAATCCATCAACGAAATAATTATTTCTGAAAAAAACATTAAATATATATTATAATTTAATCAAGAAAATACTTTTACGCAATCTAATTCTACTTAAGTCATATCAAATGGGAATTAGTAAGCAAATATAGCTTGTATTAACATGCATATAAAATATAGTAAAAATGGTAAAAATGGATCTATTGCAAATATTGGAAATATAATGAAGGGAATTAAAGCACCTGTAAATTTACCTACTGTTTATGTTAATCCAACTCCCATAGACCTAAATTAAGTTGTATAATTTTCATTCATTATTACCATCTCTGTTGTAAACATCATCTTTAGAAAAAATGATATTGTTGTCATTCCAAAAACCAATAATTCCTCTCCTTATATATAAGTTATCAATGATATCAAACCAATTATCAAAGCAATATAAATTACCAATTTCTGTCTACCTCCAAATATCTTGTTGTCAATAACTTTATATATACACATATTTGCCAATAATTCAGATATCATCATAAATAAGATAATCTGAAATCCTTTATTATGTTAATGCAACCAAAAAGGCATTAAAATATAAAGTGAACATTCAACAAATGAAGTCAAAATGAAAACAAACCACATTCTAAGTGTGAATCCTTCATACTTACCTTTGAATAATTATTTAAAATTTGTCTCTGATCTTATAATTAATTAGGAGTTCTCAATTAATCCTTCTTTTATATTATTTGTTAATTAAAAATTCTATGCATTATTATGCAATGCAATTAATTCAATTTCTTCAAATGCTTATTGATATTATTATTTTACCAAGTAATATCTGGGGGATTCCCTCAAATATATAATAGAACCAATACAACATAAGAGTAATGGTAATGAATTTAATGCAACCAATATTCTCCAATGTCCTTCATCAAATCCTGATAATAATGCCATACATAAGAATGTGCAATAAATCTTACCTAAAATAAATACAGATGCCACAAATGTCATTATTGATCCTCGAATATTTGCTGGGATTATCTCTGTAATTACAATGTGTCCCAAAGGAATAGTGGTTCCAAAAATAAATCCGAATCCTAAACGTAATAAGAACATTTCTAAGTATGTCTACGCCAAACTCATCCATAACATACAAACAAAACCAATCATACTACTTAACATTAATGTTTTCTATCTTCCTATCGTATCAGTGTTGAATGCACAAAACATTGTACCACAAACTATTCCTAAAAAATAAATGCTAGCTAAATTCGAAACATCACTTTATTCCAAATTCCATTCATGTGACAAGATGGTTAACATTATACCAATTATAGTCTTTTCAACTCCATCTGAGAAGTCAATTAAGGAAACCACCAATAGAGACTTTTTCTAAAATGAACCCATTTTTATAGATTCCTCTAAGAGTTAATCGAAATTAACCATTATTAAATTAAATAATTCTCTTTTAGAATAATATTTATCTTAAATATAATGCTTTACTATTTAATTATAATTTTGATTAGATAAAATGTTCAAACATTAAGTAAAATTATTTTCAATCAATTTTTAATTTTCACTTTTAAATTAAAAACGAAGATCCATTCATCTGAAGAATTTCAGAAAGTCTAATATCAATTATAGAAGGATTATAGTGAAATAGGAATATGATGTAGGAGGATTAATGTGAAATAGGAATAAGAAATGAGAAAGAAAAGAGTTTATTAAAGTATACTATCGTTCATAATCAAATAATCATCTACTAAATCTTGCTATAACCAACCATATGTTTGAGCATATCATCTTTTACTATTACTCTTGAGGTGTGCTATTCTATCAAATCTTTAATCTTCTACAATTAGACTTTATTCTCTGTCGGGGAATACTTAAGTACTGGAAAGGAGAATTTACGTAAGTTCTATTTCTTCTTTTCAACCATGGGAGCACTTTTATATTTGTAATTCACATTCTCAATTCTTCTATCAATTCTTTACACGATTTAGGGGAGTTACTAGATTTCTTTAATTATTTCACTTCCACTCTCTGATTTTGCTTCAGTTTTTTTATGAAAAAATCTGTTTTATTGCACGTACCCATTGAAATACTTTTTCATAGTGAACAAATGTTTAGGATTAAATGTCGGCTATGATTGATGTTATTGCATTAATAAATTAATAAATATAAATATAAAATGGATCAAACTAGAGAAAGTTTATTATGTAGATTCATAGTAAATTTGGATTAAGAAGAAAAGAAGCCAGATAGATTGTTTTTTCATTTATAAAATGCATATTGGTATTATTTGGATTTCTTGAACCCAGAAGATAAAATGTCATAAACAGAATTCTATTCTTGGCTTCTTACTCCTCTATGTGAATATAATGAAATAAGAGGAAATCTTAAACAGTATGATATTTACATAATAAAAGTTACCTTAAGCAATTTAAACAATATTAAAAACATATTCCTTTATATGGAGCAATATTGTTGAATGAGACTCTAGATTGTGTGTTGCTGGTGATGAATTATAATTAGACTGTGTACAGTTTTCCAAAAGGAAAAGTAAATAAAAATGAATCAGGTGTTGAATGTGCAATAAGAGAAGTATGGGAAGAAGTTGGTTATGATATTTCAAAAAAGATTAGTGATAAAGTATTTTAGTAAAATAATGTAGGATTATTTAGAATTTGTTTGTGAGGATACTGGATAACCTTAAAGAATGTTCATAATTTGTGGAGTGAGTGAGGATCATAAATTTACAACGAGCACTCGTTTTGAAATTGGATGTATTCAGTAAAATACAATTTAATTTATAAAAGATGGGTTTAGATTAAAGATATATAAAGAGGAGATTCAGCTTATGTGTATTTGAATCCTTTTATCTAAGGATTACAAAAATATATTCAGCATAAGAAACAATTAGAAAAAAGCAAAGTGAAAAATAACAATTAAAATAATGAATATGACTTAACAAGCTTAATGATTGAAAAGACTTAAGAAATCTTAAAGTAGTTTAAGAGTTAATTGAAACAAGAATAACCAAGATAATTGTAATAACCATAATTTTAGTAATTCAAATTAATTATTGCTTGATATTATCAACTACTCTTTCAGATTATTCTAAACTTTAATACATTTAATTTAATTCGTAATGTTCTTTGTTGAATCTCATAAGTTTAAGCTTAATTTCCTTGAATTCAGGATTGTCCTTTTCTAATTCCTTATGTAACTCATTCATCACATCGTCAAATCCTTGATTACACTCATTCACATTGTATAGATAAACTTATAATATAATATTAAAAATTTAAATACTTCCTTTAATCATTATCTTCATCAATGAAATCATATTTTTATTCATCGAAATTTATCTTTCAATACTGATTTCTTACTACTTCTTCTATTTTATTACTTCTCCTAACAATTTCAATTCTTCAAGCAATTACTTTTCATCATCTTCTTCAAATAACATTGGAAAATCCTCCCTTTCAGAATCAACATCATTCATTTAAAATGGAGTCACTTTTAACAATTATAAATTTAAAGCAGGTAATTTGTTTGTTGATTTCTATTGTTATTTTGAGTCTCTTTATTTAACCTATTCGTCATTGTAATCCACTGTCTTCATGCAACTCTATCGTTATTATTTTGGAGTCTTATTTAAATTGTTTTTCTTTGGAGTAATACTTGTAGTCTTTTTTAAGTCGCCTTTGCTTTTTTTATTATCCTAAATGTTCTACATCTTTAAAGGAGTTCTATTTAATTATTAGTTTTCGTTCTTCATATTTTGAGGTGTCTTTGGTCTAGCAAGTCTTGTACTTACTTTGCTCAAACGACTTATAGTTGATCTCTCTGTCGTTTATTATTGAATAGAATCATTGCTATTTATACTATGATCCAATTTAGAGCTCGACTTAGAATTGTTCATTATTTATTGTTCCAATTACATGTATGACAATTCTATCCTTTTGGTATAGAGTAAGGTTTTTATTAGCTTTTCTTCACATTTATCTGTGTTTTCCAAAGGGTTGAATCTAAGATTTATAATTTCTAATTTCAGTTTCTCTAATGGTTTTAAATCATTAATATTTAATTAATTATGTCCAACATCAATTCTATTATAATAATATTATTTTTACATTTCCAAATTCTCTAATTTAGTAAAACACCATAATGCACATGATAGTTGATTGTTACTTAAATTTATTTTCCGAAGTTAAATGTTACTATCAAATATGTTCGAACTGATTTATGATATATTATTATAACTAAGATCAATTATTTTCAAATTCTTTAAATTTTACAAGAATGAACCTACATATAAACGTGTACCTTATGATTTTAAAGATTTCTAAAAATCATCAAACACACTCCCTAACAAATTGTGAGCCAAATTTATTTCCACCAAAGATGAAGTCAATGAAAAGAACTAACTAATACGATTATGACTTAAATCCAAATTGTAGAGGCATTAAAATTATGAAAACCCATCTGTTGATCCCAATAAATTATGACTGCAATTAATTGATCTTGTTTTGGAATAATTCAACTGAGTATCATATACAGCATTCTAATTCATAACTATATATGCTTTACAATGGTGTCCAAGTTAAAGTTCTTTATTTGCTTATCAGACACATTGATAACCTACATTCTTTACTTTATTTAATTTTTAAATATAAATACTACTTCATTAATGAACTATCAAATATATATTTAAAACTAATTTAATTTAAAAACTTCAAAACTTATAATAACATTCCATAAATAAATGACCAATTAAATCACTTGCAAAACCTATCAAAATTAATTTTATTCCATTCAATATGGGATTATAATTTTTAATTTGAATTTGAAATACAATATCAAAAAACAACTTATGATTGAAGAAAATCAAATTTAATCATTTTTTTAAATAATCTCATTCATCACAGACTTTTAATTAATTTTAAATATACTCTATTCATAAATTAGAAAATTCTAAATTAATAATAGTTATTTTTCATAACAAATTACATTTCTAAATTTAAGATAAAGAAGCACTATTATTATATTAAAATTGAATATAACCAAATTATTATAAATATTTGTCAAAATTACAAATATTATTATATATTTTCATTTACTCTCAATCAAAATATTATGTATGTATCAAACATTTCATCTAACTTATAATGTTGAATGAAAAAATAGACAAAATGATGTAGTGGATTTAATGATTTACTTTTAATACTTGATATAATTTTTTTATATAAAGCTATTCTGACATAAATTGAAATAGGGTCGTAAATAAAATAAGTTAAAATTGAAGTTCCTCCCAAAATTAATCCTATCTATCTATTTATCTAAATAGAATTCTCAGTACTAAAATAACTAAATTTATATAATACCTATTCAAAAGAGCTTATATAAAGAAGATATAGGATAACAATTATAGACAAATCAAAATGAAGACGATAAATATAGCTAATTTTCCCCCAAATCGATAGGCGGCTTAAAATAATTTAAATATTATTCTCATTAACAAGATAATCGAAAAATTGATTAAGAATACCATCTTTAAAAATGTTTCATCAAATTATTAGTTAATAAAGTAAATTGCCATTGGAATCAGAAAACTTAATTCTGTGAAAAATTGTAAAAATCTATAACTCTTTTTTAAAATCTCATCATCACAATAAAATACAGTCAGATATTAATGAATATACTAAAATTACAGAAATAAATACTTTAAATGTAACTTTAAAAATAATCATATCACCAGGATAACATCTCAAAGCTTCTTTCCTTTCTAATTTACTTAAATCCTCTGAACTAGATATACCATTATATGATTATGATAAATTTTATTAAGTTTTCATTTCTAAAGAAATTAATTGATAATAAATTAACATTGAAAAACATATCAATATGCTTTAGCATAGAATAAATGGTTATTCAAAAAGCAATAATTTTTTGGTTGATTTCTCAGATATTTCTGATTAATCATTAGAGATATTTTAATAATTATTCTAAAGTACAGGTTTTTGAATTAAGAATATATTGCCAAATTATTTACAACTACATAAAATATTAATAGAAGAATTCTCCTGAACACTACTTAAATCACACAGATTAAACTGGTTATCTTCTGAGGATTAAAGACAAGAAGGTTCAAAAATATTGTTTTTATCATATTTTAACTTCTCATCACAATATTACAAACTTTCTAATTAGACATTATATTTCTATGTAAAATTTTCTTAATTAACATAATTAGATAAAGTTTTATAATTTCTAAAGGTTAACATTAAAAGTTTGTTTTCATCTATATATAATGAGGAATCATTTAATTTTTATTGCAGATCTAGTAAATAATAAGTTGATAAATTATAGAAATTATAGGCTACACTTATTTAAACTTTTTCAATAAAAGCAATAAAATTATCAGTGAAATCTGATTCTATATTTACCAATTTATTAAATTATTTTTTTGATTATCTAATTAATTTCCATTTCAAATATTTTCCGTCAACTTATAATTCATTTCCATCAACTTAAGCTTGGATTTTAATTTGATCAGAAATCGAATAAACAAGTTTTAGAAGCTATGCAGCAATATTAAACTACTGTAAATTTTGACAAACCCTATACATGATCATATCTGATAATGCATCATCGATTAAGAGTATGGATATTTATAATGAATTAAGAACAAGTTCTTTTTTTTGATAAATTTACTCTTATAAAATTAATGGGTCATCATCTAATTCTATTTATAACTAAAATTTTTCTTTTATTAAATTAGATATGTCATTTTATAATTTGTTTGCTTTATTTTGTAAAGAAGTACAATTTTATTATTCTTCTTCATTAGTATATATTGCTTCATTAATTAACTATTAACTAGTAATAATAAATTTTGAAGTATTAAGATCATAACATCTATTTGTTGAAGACTCTTACAATAATCTTTATTATTAATTAGTAGTATTAATTTGTTAAGAATACTCTGTATAAACTTTAATAAATTGATAGATTAATTATTAATCCTCAAATTTATAAGTAGAAATCAACTCTTTATTACTTTTAAATACAAAAGTTGCAATTTGCAAGCAAATTTAATCTTGATTATGATTGAGCAGTATTTCCAAAGCCAAAGCAACTTAATATTTTAAATTTGTATTTTGATATGAAAGAGTAGAACAATTCAATTTGATCTTATCCATTTATATTTTTTAATCTATAATTTGTATTGATCCATCAGCATCCATTACTTATACTATTACAGTGATATTAGAGTATGGTAAGAGTATTTTGAATTTATTTGAGCTTTAGAAGGCATATAAAATTATTGAATTATCCGACTTTTTTGATTTATAATTGATATAGTCTTATTCATTAAGTAAGATTCTAAGTTGGTAGTTGTATGGATAATCTGAAGAAAATAAACAATTAATAATAACATTTATATCGCTTAAAGGTTAATAGTTCTTAGAGTTAATAGCAATCGAACATATTGGTGGTTAATTTAAAGTTAACTTTAAGTTATGTTAGGCTGGCATAATATCATTAATATATTAAACTAAGAATTTAAAATTGATTTCATTTCCTTTGATAAATTTTTAATAATGATCAAACAATCTAAATTAATAAGAATAGCATTTAGGTTACAATATTTCTAACACTTCAAAATCATATATTATTGCAATACTATAATCTAGAACCATAGGTTGATCTGTAACAGAAATTAAATAGGTGAAATTCAAATTTTCATAACTATTTATTGCTCTCATATTATATCCTTTACTGTAATTCATTTATAGTTCTTTAAAGTTATCTTCTAAGAATACAATAATTTATTCAAAAGTCTAATTTGTTCCATTTTTGAACGCAGTCACCTTCCATGATTAAACTGTATATGGTTATACCGAATATTTTGAAATCTTTTATTCTGATTCAGTTTTATTAACATTAATGTATTTTTATTTTGTATCTTGGCATATATTATTTTAAGTTAAATCAATACAATTAACATTAATTGTTAAGAATGGATCTTAATTAGCTAAATAATTAGTGTCTAGATCTTGGCATTCTATTTCAATTTTTAAATCAGTTCTGTAATCTTAAATTGGTTAAACTCCATTAAATTTGCATAAAAAACCAGCAGGAATAATATCAATTGATGTTTATTAAGATGAAAAATAATTTGTTGAAGGTTCAGAGACATTCAATTAAAATGTATATGAGGCTCTTGGAGTTAATTTGTAAGATGGAATTTTAATTTTAAAATCAGTTTCACTAGATACTGTTAAGTAATTTACATCTGAAGACTAACCAAATGTTCTGTATGTTTCTTGTAAATTAATTTAATAATTAGGATTTTGAATTAACTTTGTTTGACAATTTATTTTCTATATTGAAAAAGCTAAATTAATAACAGAGAATGTATGATATTTTTTCTTGACATTAAACTTAATCGTAGGATCAGATCCTGAATGAGTTGATATTCTGATAACAGATTCTGATTATTAAGCAATAAAATTCGAAAAACTTACTGTAAATGTAATATTAGATGAAACAGGTAATGTATAAGCATCTATATTTAAATCAAGTAACTATAGACTAGTCTACTATTATATAAAATTATCAAGATCTCCATTTCCATAAGATCCTTGAATGAAGTAAGTCCAAATTATATTTTTTAATTATCTAAAACCATCATTAGATTTTGATTTTATAGTAATAATATTATAATCACAAGGATTTAATAAAATTTCAGGTACATCATATTCTAAAATGGGTGTAACAGGATTTTGAGGTGCATTTACATTGTTTAAAATAAACATTGATAATTTAGTATCACAATTTGATTATGATAAAGTATAAGGGAGAAATTCAATTGAATCTCCTTATATTATAGTTGGATTAGTACCTAACTATAAATATAAAATTTTATTATCAATAGCATCAATATAGCATTGAGGATTTAATCCAAATTTATTTAAAGTTGAAGTCGATAAGATTTATTAGCAAACATTTTGCTAAATTTAACTAGATAAACTTTAAGGATTTAAAGGAAAATCGAATTAAGCTATAACAGATTTTAAATCATCAGAAATTCGGATATTAAGTACTGCAACTTCGCATGCTAATATAATAATGGACTATTAATATACTTGAACACCAAGGTGTGAAATCATTACAAATAGAATTTTAGGGAGGATCACAAGTATGTTCATTAGATAATATTCTATTTCCTGAACAAGTTACACAACCATTTATATCACATGTTTTACAGAGAGAATCACATTATTAGCAGTTATCATTTAAAAGATCATCAAAGTAACCTTCTGGACATTAACAATTTGGAGAATTGATCCGATCTCCTTTACATGTTAAACAATTTGATGATGATTAATTACAAGTATTACATTTTAAATCACATTCTAAATTACATAATTTTAATATTGTTACTTAAACAATCTTATAATCCAGCTTCAAAATAACCATCTTAGCAAATACATTAAACAGTTATTCTTCCAGATTTACAAGTTAAACAGTTAGAAGATTTATTTACACATGTATTACATTCATTATTACATGCTAAAATATTGTAGAAAATTTAAATACGTTAGCATGTTTATTATTCATCTTCATAATATCCATTAATACAATTACAATTAGGTGGATCGAATCTTAAGCTATCTTAGCATGATAAACAATTAGTAGATGTTTTTGAGCAAGTTTTACATTTAACATTACATTTTTAACATGCCAATTAAATACCATCATCATAATAGCTTAATTTACAATCACAATTTGAAGATAATGATAACCTATTGTTTTCAGGTAAGAATTTACAACTTAAACATTGATCTTTTTAATTTATACATGAAGCACATTTGATATGGCATTCTATTTTATAATTTAAAAAATACTTTAGCAAATCTAATTCTCATCAGAATAAAATCCAGTAAGACATGGACATCTATAGATGGCAGATTAATCTATTCTTTTTTAATTTACATCACAACTAGTACAATGATTTTCTTACCCACTACAAGTTAGACACTCATTTGAACATTCTAATCATATTCTATTTCATAATTTACTTTAACATATTAAAGTTCCATCATCAAAATACCCTGATTAACAGATACATTAATTATTAGTTAATACTCTTATATGTTGATTTTCATAACATGAATAACATTTTAATGCTGATGTTTAGCATGTTTTACAAACACCATTACATTTTTAACACATCTAAATTCCAATATCATAATAACCATCTTAACAAATGCATTAATTATTATTAAAAATTCTATAATATAGCAATGTTTCGCATGAAGTACAATAATTAGAAGACGTGATGCAAGTTTAACATGTGAAATTGCATTCTAAAATTATATTCAGAAATTATTACATTAACATTAATTAAGATTGACTTCGAAATAGCCATCTTAACATATACATTAAAAATTCTAATTATCGTAATATCTTGTTTCTAAATCACATTCAGTACATTTATATTGAGTGTTACATTGTTTACAAGTAAAATTACAAGCTGTAATATATATTATTAATAATACCTTCACATAATTTAGTAGTAGCATTATAAAAATAGGCAGACTAACAAACACATTAATTTTATTATTTATCATAATGAAGAATTTCATCACAAGAGGTACAATTTGTTGCAATAAATTCACATGTTTTACAAGAACTATCACATTTATTGCAGGATAATGTTGCTGAGTTTTCAAAATAACCATCAAAACATGCACAAATGTTTCCTGGTTTCATTATTCTAAAATCAGAACTTGAACATGTTAAACATTAAGTCTCTAATTAAGTGCATGTTAAACAAGTCTTATGACAAAAATGACATTTATTGTCAATACTTGATTCATAAGTACCATCTATACAGATACATTAATTATTAATTAATTATCTTATAGATTAGCAGGATGTGCAAAATTAAGTAGAATTTTAACAAGTCTTACAAGAAGAATTGCAATCTTAACAGACTCCATTAATTTCAATAGTACCATCTTAACAAACACAAGTTTTTGTTATGTTATTTAAAATTCTCTTTTAATTAGTATCACATTAAGTACAGTTTGTTGATGTGGTTTAACAATTAAGACAATTAGAATTACAATTATTACACTTTTAAGCACCAACATCATAGTATCCATCGTCGCAAACACAACTTGATCCAATTAAGTGTCTGGTGATTGGACAAGTTAAACATTAATAAGAAAATTATTGACAAGTTAAACATTGAGTTTAGCATTTTTTACAATTTATTGATGAACCATCATCATAATATCCAGATAAACAATTGCATGTTTTATTATAGAATACTCTAAATGTTAAATTAACTGAAGGACATGTTTTACATGAATTAGATCCTGATGCATTACAGGATAAACAAGAATAATGACATTATTTACAAATCTCAACTCCATCATCATAATAACCTTGAATACAATTACAAGTTAATAGATTATAATCTAAGATTCTATTTGAAATATCCGAACATAATTCGCAATTTGTCGAACTGCCCATACATTTATAACAAGAATAATGACATTCTATTTTAATATTTTAATTTCATTACTTTAACAAATAGAGTTGATTCCATCATCATAATATCCAATTGGACAACTACATAATTTTAATAATAAATTATATTATCTAAGACTTGAGGGAACACAACTTAAACAATAATCTGCTTTTAAATAACAGGTTTCACATTTGTAACTACACTCTAATAAATTTTATATTCATTTCTACATTAACATTAAGTTTAGCCGAAATCAAAATAATTAGATTTACAGGGACAAGAAGTTCCATCTTAAACTCTATTTTCAGAGTCTAAACATGATGTGCAATTTGAAATTGAGAATCCATCGCAGCTCAAACATGAATAATGACAAGTAGAACAAGAAGTTTAATTAGAGAATTAGTATGTACTAATTTAAACTCCTTATAGTTTAGTCTTACATAAGCATTTACTAGAATTATCTAAATATCTATCTGACTGACATGAAGTACATTAATCAGCTGTTTAATAGCAATTTGAGCAAAATTTACTGCAAACTAAAAATTATAATAAAATTAACTTTAGCATTCTGCAACTCCGATATCATAATAATGACTTTTACATTCACATTCTCCTTTAATATTTAATTACCTTTATTATAAATCACTACAGAGTGTACATTAATCAGATTTGAATCCAGAACAAGAAGAACAAGTATAATGACATACTTTTGTAATAATAAATTATAATATTTACTTTAGCAAATAGGATTTGAGGGGACATCAATTAGATTTGATGGACATGAACAAGATTTATCGGTGCCTAATTCTCTAAATGAAAATTCAGGACAACTTATGCATTAATTAATATCTACTTGAGTACAATCTGCACAACGATATGAACACTCTATAAAAATTAAATTGATTAAATTTACTTTCACACATAGCTTGAGTACCATTATAATCTGAAGTACCATTTTTACAGGAACATGTATTTCCTAATAGTATACGATTGAGATCAGATGAACAAGTGATGCAATTATCTGGGTTTTTATCATAGCAATTTTAACAAGTAAAATGGCATTAAGCACATTATAATTATCCAACCTCATAATATCCAGTAGGACAATCGCATTTAGAAAATACAAATTATCTATAGTTGAGATCACATGTTAAACAATTAGTTTTATCATATCCATTACAAGTTTTGCATGAATAATGACACTAGCTACAGATTAAACTCTAACCATCATCAAAAGTATTGGAATCTGCACATAAACATTTAAAATTTGGTGATACTTAATCTGGAATTCTTGAGGGAGGACATTCGATACATTAATCAATATTAGAATTATTAGCACAATTAAAACAAGAATAATGACATCCTAATTTAATTATTGTAATGATACTTTTGCAATCTCTATTATTAATACCATCTTCATAATAATTATCTTTGCATTTACACTCATTTGTTAAACTCAAATAACGATTTGATGATTCTAAACACATATTGCAATCTGTTGGTTAATCATTAGTACAACTTCCACAAGTATAATAGCACTCTTATTATTTGATCACAAAATTTACAAAAACAAATATCTGAAAGACCATTATTATCTCCATATGTCTTCATGCATTCACAATTAAATGTATCTGATAACATTCTCATTTGGCCTGTTATACATAATGTACAATATTAATTAAAACTTGTATCTTTTGGTTTAGAACACTTTTCACATCTTGAATGACAAGCTATATATAATTTCTATTTTTTTAAAACCTAAACAGAGTAATGCTCCATTTACTAATGTTTCAACATATCCTCTTTTACATAAACATTATCCCTAAAATAAGTATCTATTTTTGAGACTATCACATTCAGTACAATCATTTTATGTTGGATTATCACAATTATAACATGTTTAATGACATTCTTAATTAATTATTTTTTATACTTTGACATATCTTATCATCCAAATCAGTATCATAATATCCTTATTAACATGGACAGCTCTAATCTACAAGTACTCTATTTCTTCCTGGATCACATGATGTACATTCAAAAAAGTTAAATGTGCAAGTTTTACAATATCCTTCTGTGCATAATACACATTAGCCGTATTATTCAGCATAATTTTATGCTTACGAACAAACACAATTACCATCACCTGTTGAAACTCTTTTAAAATTCTTGTAATCACACGTAGTACAAAACTTAGGATTAGTAGTCAAACAGGTATTACATCTTACATCACATCCATCAAAAGGTACACACTTTTTTTAATCATTTAAATAATATCTTGATTGACAAGTCTTACATTCACTTCCTGAATTACATAAAAAACATTTTTCCAATCCAGGAACTGTTGAACACACTTTTATAAATTATTAATAAATACATTAACAAACTTAGCCATTTTTAAAATATCCAAAATCACACTCTAAACATTCAATTCCTGTTGGTGAATTATTTTAATTATAAACAATACTAAACAATTAATTTTTTGCTTACTTAAATTTCATACAATTTGGATCTCCAAAGCACTTCCCATTCACCAATTAATATCCAGTAATACAGGAGCTGCATATTCCTCCTTTACATTAATTGCAATAATCAGTGCATTCTATTGATAACTTTATATTATTTTTACTCTAACAAACAATTTTTAATCCGATTATTAATTATTCATATCCTATTGCACAACTTAAAGCTAAATAAGTTCCAGTTATAGGTTCATAAGCACAACTAGCATCACCAGTTTTACAATCTAGTTTTTATCATCTCCTTACTATAACTGCATCTTGTATCACTTAAACTACTTTTTGTATATCCATCTAAACAACTTGTACAAATTGTTAAGGAACCATCACAGTCCTTACAATTTAATGGACATTCTAATCAGACTATATATAATTTTCATACATTAATATATTCCACTCTATATGCCAGGTAATAATGTTCCACAAGTCGGTCCAGTTAAATATCCATAACAATATTAACATTTTAATACTGTAGTATAATTCTATGCTAAAAGGCAAAAACCTAGATTTGTTTCTAAATAATTTTGATTCCATAGTTACATTAGCACGAGTAAGTTACTTCACCATTGGAATTATATTGATAAGTTGTTGTAAAAGGGGAAGCACATCTAAGAATGAAATTATTTGAAGATAAAGGTAATAAATTAAAGGCTTAAAATCTAGGATGACATAGCACTTCCTAATCATTCTATATCTTTATAGTCACTTATGTAACTCCTTAACAAATAGGTAAATAACCTCCTTAATCAAAAATGTATACCAACGCATGTATGAGGTATCAAATCTGGTTAATAATAGTGATATTCAGGACAACTAAAGTTGGAGTTTGCTTTTGTAAAATTTGCTGCGAAACTGCGAAAACTATAGCTTGATTGAATTAGTAATATTAAAGGAAAGAGAATCAGCATTGATAATTAATATTAATTAAGGATTTGAAGCAATAAATTTACGTTTTTTAAATTGATTATCCCTTTACTAACTGATATCGAAAGCAGAACCTTAATTTACCGCTTATTTTCATTTTATTGAATGCTAGGCTTTGTAGTTCCGTCTACCTATTCGATTAATTTACGCATGTATCCTTCAAAATCTTACTCATATTTGTTTTACGCTTTTTTATTACTTTCTACTATATTTGGTTTACCATCACATCTTTATTGAGAAAAAGTCACTGGGAAAATTACTTTTTTTTTTTACTTAATTTCAATAATCACAATTTGTTTGTTATCAATAAAAAAATTATTTATTATAATAATTTAAATACTATATTATTTTTTTTTATTTACTATTATTAATAGTCTTTTTATGATATAATATTTTAAACCTTGCACTTTTAAAAGAACTATTCTTTATTAAATTTAATCGTTCACCCTTAAGAATTATAAAAAAGTCTACTTTCAACGACAAAATTCATAACTTTACATCTTTGAGCACAATATTTGATTGCAACCATTTCCATCTTTTATTAATATATTATAAAATCTAGTGAAATAATCTGTTCATATAACAAAGTCGACTACTTAGGTTTATTTTATTTATCCTTTTTCATAATTAAATATAAAGAGGAATCATATTAAAAACACAGCTTTTTTTTATGAAACTAAATTGCAAATATTTTTTTTAGAGTCTAAAATTATATTTGAAGAATTATGATGTTTCTTTAAAATCAGTTTGGAGATATTTATAATCAAATAAATAAATTAACTAAACATTTTAGGTACTAAACAATAAAAAAATTTCTTATAAACAGATTTATTAATACCATAATTGTTAAAATAATTGTATGAAGCTAATTGAAGAAAACTAGGACTGATTACAATAATTTTAAATGCCGATAACTTTCTGTTAGTGAATTAGAAATCATATCTGCAAAAAAATATAGAATGTTTTCGCGAGAATTCATAGAAATAATTACTGATGGTAGCGATTGAAAAAGCTAAAGAACTTACAAAAATAATTATTAGATGTAAAAATTAAGCCAATAATGATCATATTACCTAGTTTCTGAGAGCTATTTGATAAATTAAAAGAATGACTAAATTTTAATTTTAGTAATTTTATTAAATTTCAGAGTTTAAATTCAGTTTAATTAATCTTAAATTTTTTTATTTTATTATTATTAAATTTAATTTCTTAATTCTTCTTACATTTTTGATTTGGAAAAGTATCTTTAATTGAAACATAAATATTTAACAAGCACATTACCATCTTAAAATAACCAAATTAAAAAAAAAATATGAACCTGTTAGATGAGATGAAATATTTTAGGCATATCAAAGAAACTAGTTCTGTATATTCTCTTCTCCAGTAGTAATTGTAATTATTAAAATAAAATGAATATTAGTTAAAATGATTATGTATAATTGATATTTGAATATACAATATTTTTCTGAAAAATATTTAACTTGAATCCAATTATATTTGCAATACTTTTTATTATTAAAGTTTTAAAAAGATCTAATAATATAAATTGTTTTCGATATATGATAAAGTGTTTTATTAACAGTTTATTCTTAGTTCTTAAATTGCTATAATTATTTATCTATAATTATTTAAAATTATATCTATTGATATTGATATACATTAATGATTACTTCAAGCGTATAAAAAAATAGTTAAATTGAATACATTAATTCACAATTTTACACTTCTATTTTTTTTCGTGGTGTATAATTACAGTATATTTGTTATTTTTAAAAACCGTTCGATCCATATTATTTTTGATATCGTCTTAATTACTATAATGATTGTAATTTTGCTCCCATAGATATCAACCAATTTCATTATCTTATGTAGCATGATTCTAACTTATTCAAATAAAATATAATCAACCAGATCATAAAGTCTTATCAAATTTCCTAGGTTAAACTATGGAAGGTCAAATAATAGGTAAAAATAGGAAAATCTAATTGTTATTCTCCCTTAAGTAATCCAGTGGTTTTATCTAAAAAATATATAAAGCATAATTCAATCTATAATTAAAAAAATACTATTCATTTTTAAATTATTATTCACTCTTTATATATTATTATTTTTAAGAAAAATCGCATTATCGTTTATCATTATGATTAAAATCGTATAGTTTAATTTTTAAAAAGAAATGATTCAAAATTGATAAATTTTTAGTTATGATTTATCAATAAATAGAATTTTCATTTTATATGTATTATGAAAATTTATTTGTAATTTAAATGTAAAAATAACACAAAAAATAAGTATTATTTCACATTTTCTTAGACCCTTTGACTTTTTTGATTTAATCCTACTAAAAGTCTTCTGAGGAACTGCCTTAAGAATTTTCTGCCGCATCGCTAACATAGTGATCAAAATTACTCTTTTTTGTATGCATAATGCTTCTTTTTCTTCATTCTTCTAAGCCTCAATTATGGACTTTTGGGACTTTTTGGCTCCTCAACAACAGTCTCTGTAATTTGATACTCAAATTAAAATAAATTTTACAAATGGAGATGTTTTGCTACTTTGTGAAAATATACGATCATTGGCATTAGCCTTAGTCTTTCTTGGAATATTCCCATTTAATTTCCCGCTCTTTATTGTAGTATAACCTTCCCATCCTTTTATAACATTTCCTGTGGCAGCTGTTTCTTCTAAATATTTAGTTTCCAAATCAAAAATTTGCTTTTCTAAAATTTTTAACTCATTTTCAAGACTTTGCCTTTTATCTGTTAGTTCTTAAAACTTTTTTTCACTCATTCTTTTGAAGCAAATAATGATAAAATAAATATTTAGATAAAATCAAAAAAATAAAATATGTTAAAGATAATACTAAAACTCTCAAATGAATTTTATGAAATTTAGGTAATTTTTTTATTATTATTTTGATAAACTATAAGTCATCAACTGAATAAGCTTACAGTTTACTACACAAATTAAGCAACATAATTTTGATTTCTATTCCAAATATCATCAAATATTGAAAATGGCTAAGTGATAAAATTGAATTCCATTTAGACATTCATTATGTTTGTACTATCTAGTTCATATAGTTTTAGATCATTTAATTTTGCAAACGAACTTAAACTCTAACAAAGTATTTGATTTCTTCTGTTTAATCCATTCAAATTACCGATTAATACTATTTATTATTTATTATTTGTAATTGGTAAAGCTTAATATATATCATAAACCTAGTCCATTTAGTCGAAACAACCGCAAATATTAACAACAATCAATATTAAATCAGCAACATTTGAATAGAATTAAACTAATCCTAAAGGTTTCCCATCCCATTCTATTGATTACACTTCATATACCCTATGTTATGCTACTTTAGCTAATTTAACTTAGAAATGAATATCCTATGGATAAAATTCCCTATGGAATTACCCATACGTAAGAGCATCAATTAAACTGCTTTTTCCAACCCTATTCGGACCTAAAACTAGCATTACTTATGACATCAGAATTAAACAAAAAGTATATTTAAATTATATAATTAATCACCTATTCGATTAATCTACTCATACTTTTCAATTGTTTAACTTAATCAATTACAATTTTATTTAATTTTGATGCTCCTTGAAACATAATGTTATCTTATTTTTTCGATTTTAATTCTGATTTAACTTAGTATTGTTTGTAATTGATTCTATGTCTTATAAATAATCATTAAAGCTATTTATGAAAAATTTCATTTTTAAAATATATAAAATTTAATATTAAAAATAGACATATTTATCTTTTTCATCATGTTTAGTTTTAAATATGTAAAAACTAAAAATTAAAATTCTAAGCATTTTATCATATAGGTGGTTTAAATATTTTCTTTTTAACATGATAACCTATAAATAATAAAAATTATACAATTACATTTTCACCCTTAGCATTAATTTGATTTTTCTTTAGCTAATTCTAATAAATTAACATATCACAACTAAACAGCAAGATGGTTATCTGTTCTTAAGAAAACTCCATTCAAAGTAGATGAAATTGAGCAAATGAAAGCAAAATACTTTTCTAACATTAACACATTCTTTTGCTTTTGAATCCTTAATTATTTAATCAATTTATAAGTGAACATCCCTTTCTAAATATAATAAAATCTTGAAAATCAAAAAAGATAAATGAGAACTAGACTTTTTCTATGAACAATTAAAGAATAGTTTATTAGATAATTATACTAACTTGAATAGTAATAGTTATTATTTTTGCTAATTAACGTAATTTTGTTTTAAAACTTATTAGTCAGAAATATTTAATAAAATATATTATTTCAGATAAATTTAGGAGCATTTAAGACTTTTAGGATATATCTACCATCAAAATTAAGTATTGTATGAGATGAAAATTGGATTAATATCAAATACCTTTATTAATCTTTTTAAGGGTTCAAATTTAATTGATTACTTTAGAGCTTTATTTTCTAATATTTTTTCCATTATAACCAATAAAACTACTTGAATTTTCAATTTTTTTTATTTCAGGAAAATTTGTTCAGAAAATTAATTTAAATTTATAAATTTAATGTTAAGTGAATATTGGTTGTTTAATTTACTAATGATATTTTGACTTGATAATCTAATAAGATAGAATAATTTCTTAAATCACAAAAAATCAGCACATACAAAATTTTAAATGAGTTGGGAAGTGAGTATAGTAAAGCGTATAAATTATAAAGGAATAAATCTATTATTTAAAATAATACGAGGAGACTTTAAATATATAAACATAAACTTTTAGAACCATTATTTTAAACTTATGATAATTTTTTGATTGAAGTAAAGGAAAATTTTTTCTGAGTTTTGAAACACATTATTGATAAAGTGGTTAAAGTTTACGAGTAATCTTAATGAGGTAATAAACTATTTCTAAAGAGGCTTTTGGAGCTTTTCTTGCCTGTCTTAAATATGCTGGAAATAATTATAAATAACAATAGAATTAATCAGAAAAGTAACATTAGGCAATCAGAATTTAACAAAATTTTCTTTCCTTTAAAACAGCATGAAGTCTAAAAGGATAATAATATTAATAACCTATGTAAATCTTTGTTAAAACACTCACAGGAAAGACAATTACTCTTGATGTTGAACCATCTGATACTATTGATGCTGTTAAAGCTAAAATCTAAGACAAGGAAGGAATCCCACCCGATTAATAAAGACTTATCTTTGCAGGAAAATAATTAGAAGACGGAAGAACACTTTCAGACTATAACATCTAAAAGGAATCAACACTCCACTTAGTTTTGAGATTAAGAGGTGGAATGTAAATTTTCGTCAAGACACTCACAGGAAAGACAATCACTCTTGATGTTGAACCATCTGATACTATTGATGCTGTTAAAGCTAAAATCTAAGACAAGGAAGGAATCCCACCCGATTAATAAAGACTTATCTTTGCAGGAAAATAATTAGAAGACGGAAGAACACTCTCAGACTATAATATCTAAAAGGAATCAACACTTCACTTAGTCTTGAGATTGAGAGGTGGCTAATGATTTAAACTATTAATATGTTATATTAATTCATAAATACATAACTACTTTATTTTAATAGAAATTTGAAGTTCTGATTTTCTATTATTATTTCTCTTTATTATAAATTGAGTTCAACTATTTTAAATTTTCTAATCCTTATTTAATTTAATAAATTTATAACTAATAAATAGAATTTATTTTTCTAAACTTAATTATACATTATAGTTTAATTTTTAATTAAGAATTCAAAATAACATGTCCTTCATCAAATCATACATAATAGTTCTATATTTCAGTCTGATTTTTTTGCATTTATATTTATCCAAGAAATCCTAATGTTATATTTACAATAATTTACATTTTGATATGAAGAGAAATCTTTTGTAAATCTATCAATAGTTATTTATTATTCTCCATAACAATGAATACCAAATTTTTTTATCTTTTTGTAATAAACTTATGAAATAATCCTACAAGTTAAAATCTAAAGAATTACATCAAAATAGAAGACAGTTTTCCCTTAATATTGTAATTACTTGCTTTTAAGAACATATTTTTGTATGGAATAGTTAAACTATTTACATCAAAAATTTAGATAGTTCTTTAACAAAAGAAACATTTTAAAAAATGAATAATTTATAGTTTTAAACAAAGTTGTTTAATAATTCCATATAATAGGATTTAAACAATTATTATGCATATTTTTATTCAATTATTTTAAAATAATAAATATGAATTCCTTAGAGGAGGCAATAGAAAACCTAGATAAAATTTTAGCTCATATTCTAATTGAGCAGGACTTGAGACTTAAAGGAATCTAGGTAGGGCACGGTTGGAAATAATTAACTGCCATAAAAGAGGCTGTCTCAAAGTTAGGGTTTTTAGATAGAAGAATATATAAGAAAAAACTTGAGGAAATGGAAAATCGTTTAATCGTTTATGAAGATAACTATATCTCTGAAGTGGAATTTAAATTAGTATTTATAGAAAATATAAGAGGCTTTAGAAGATGTTTAGAAGGTTAATGAGTTACTCAACAATTATAAAACTTAGTTGATTAATGAAAGAAGGAAGGACATTGAAGAAAAATTAACTATTCTTCAAGTTGAACTCGAGAGAATTTATGAGAAAAATAAAAACAAAACTGACAAAAAATGGATTGAAATGAAAACTTAAATATCTGGAGTTTTGGGATTAATTGTAAATGTTTTAAATTCAAAAAATGACAAGGAATTTAATCATTAAAGAGAATAAATGAACTAAATTTTAAAAACAGTATATCAACAGAAAAGTATAAAAGAGGAAGAAGAAGAGCAGTTATTAAAAATTGCAGTTGAAATTGAGGCACTTAAAAATTTACAAAGGGAATTAGATCTATAACTTTAGAAAGATAATTAAAATATTGATTTAATTTAGGATCGGTAAGGTGCTTTGAAGAATATTTAGGATCAGAATAACCAATAGTTTAACTAAGTATATCAATATGTATAAATGAGAAGAAGAAAAAAAATTAAATTATTCTTCTAAGGATTGTTCACATATATTGGGAGTTTTGGAGGTAAAGTTGGAGCTGTTTTTGGTTAAGCCTTAGGAAGATTTACAGGGAATAAAATAAGCGAACAGGTTACGAATTCATCAATAAGTTGATGTAAAAAATTAGATTAGATATTTATTTATTAAATTCAGTGTTCTTGGTTTGATTTTATCTAATCATCATTATTTTCTTGTTATGCTTTATTTCTTGATAAATTTAATTTTTTTTAATAAAAAATTGATTACATTTGAAGTATGCATGTATAGCAATTAAATTTTTCGCGTTAAAACAATTTTGAGTTAAAATTTGAGAAATGCTTCACTAAAAACATCATTAGCTTAACCTATATATATCATAATGATTGTATGGGAAATTTATTAAAGGAGATAAAGAAAAAAATAACCATTTTATGTGGCAATTAAATTTATTAATTTTATCTAATTGGTAGAATATTGAAATTAACATAAAGTTGATTAGCATCATGTGGTTTGTTTCAAACCTTTCTCAAACTTAGGAAACCTTCTCCCAAATCTCCTTAATATGCAACGTTGAGTCTTGCTCGAGAAGGCAAAGAAATATAATCAATCATTGTTAATCCAGTAACTGATGTTTTGGTATCCTTTAATTTTCCTGATGAATGATGAACCACATAACTAAAATAATATAAAATAAATACCTACTATTGTTAACAGCATTAATTATTGTTTCTCCATTAACCATAATATCTATTTTAGGTTTTTTTTTAGCAAAGAATCCAAGAGTTATTTCATAAATTCCAGGAGCCACTACGATTATATTAGGCTTATCTTTATCCCATAAGAAATTTTCAGTTAATGTATTAATTGCTTGTATATTCCATGGGATTAGACTTCCAGGACTTAGAAAGTTCCCTTTAAAAAGCCATCTGCCAATAATATTTTAACTACATAATTATTCATTCAATGTATTTTAATTTTATTAGAATCTATTGAATTCTTCATAACTAAATTTTTATGATAAAATATTTTAAATTTCGTTAAATGCTTTAGAAACATCTTCATGATTTGCTTTTCTGTCAAGAGTTTCTTTAAAATCTTTTTTTGACAATTTTTTTTGAATACTTTTTAAAATTTCATCAATTTATAAATTATTTGCCTATTTATATTCTAAAAAGGCAGTTGCATCTTATTTCTTTCCTAAATCCACAGCTATATTTTCTATCAAAGACATGTGCTAATGGAAATCTTTAAGAGGAACCTTATCTTCGGTATGCAAAATAAGTGTTTCCATATCTATTTTACCTTACAAGATTTACATGACTTCACTATGATTTGACTATAACATATAATTGTTATTATATACTTTTTTATTTATCAATTAGTAAAATTCATTTCCCTATAATTCCAAAACTGTACGCACTTCATCTTTAAATTCTTAAAATCTTTAAGCAATATCAATTTATTGTGTGTTTAGAGCATTCTGTATTTCAATCAAATCTGATTTTTATTCTAGTAATAAATTAATCTAATTTATTCTAGTCTCTAATTCTGGTTTTTTTAGGAATAGTTATTATTATTCATTAATTTCTATTTTTATAGAATCAACTTATTAGACTATTCTATCTAATTCTTGAAAAAAAGCTTTTTTATTTGCATTTAGCAAAGATTTAGTCAAAGTTTGATGTTCATTTAATTATCTCTATTCTTCTTACTAGGTTTGTTTAAGTTAATCCTTAAATTAATTTACAGTTTCCATTAGGTTAGAGATTTCTAAACGACGAATTTTTTCATTGAGTAGATCATCAAAGTATTTTTTTTAATAAGCTAATTCATTTTTGAGTAAATCTACATCATCCTGAATATTTTTTCTGTTAGATTCCATCATTTAATAAGCTTCATTCTAATCCATTTTATTTTCGTCAATATGTAGAATTTTTTATTCTATTGCTTTGTTTGTGTAATCTAATTGTTGTTTTAGATTTTCAATTTATATTTAAGTTGAATCATCTCTACTATTTACTAAGTTTTATGTTTAATGATAGTACATTCTCTTTTTGCAGTGAATATTTTCTGTTCAAATTAATTGTGTAGAAGAGAAATGTCTTTCTGTATATGCTCTATGTTGAGAGTTATTTGGGTGATTTAATTTTAAAGGTAAGTTAAAAGAGTATTTGAACTCATTCAAATTTCAACAGAAAATATAATAAAATATGTTAATTAATCAATTACTTTTCCTACGATACACGAATAGTTAACAGAATCAACTCTATTAATTTAGTTTATGGAGAAACCCTCTATCTCATCATATTTGATTAGATTTTACTTTTAATACTAATTTCTAGGCCAGCCTTGGCTAATTCTTTTTTTTTTAGATGACTTTGGATAAGTTTAAATATAAATCAAAGGATATTGAGTCCAAACTTGATTTTAACTCTACTTTTGATGCTTTTTTTGCTCTAATTACCAAATGAGTAATTCTATCCTCCATCAATAATTTCCTTTCTAAAGTAGCTTTTTAACTATTTTGAGATAGTTAGTTTCCTTATTATAAAATTTCTTCCTTCTATTAACAGACTTAAATCGCAAGAAGGATCCTAAGGCTTATCACAAATTTTAGATTTGTTAAAGGATATAATATACCCTAAAAAACTAATTTTCAATTAAGCTGAAGAATTATTTAAGTTAGCATTGCGAGGGTGGATTAATCAAAGGAGATAGATTATTAGATTATTAAAAATTTCTTCTTTAATTTTTCCAAAATAAAGAGCAATAATTTAGAACTATCTCTTTTTCTATCTAGATCATAAAATGTAATAATAGGACCTCGTTATATATTTATCGATGCTTATTAAATTTTGTCGTTCTCCAAAACATAATACTTATTTGATACTAATTCTTCTTTGCTTCTAATTTTATTATAAAAGATCTAATTTTTAGTTTCTCCAAGATGTGAGTCAAAATCTTAAATTCGTTAAGGCGAGTTTATTAGGCAAATCAATAAATTTAATAAATATATCTCTTTCATGTTCTAATGTATTTTTTCAGATAACGAAACATCTCTATCAATTATCAGGTTAATTATAAGTTAGATGAGAAGAATTTTTGATTTTTAGTCATTGAAAGTTTAAATTTGATATTTAGATTGTTTTGGTTGAGTTTGTAAAGGAGTTTATGTTAAGTTTATTTTTTTAGTACATATAAACATATTTTAATATTAATTAAAAATTAATCTCTTACTTTAATGAAGTGATTGTTTCTGTTATCCTAATGAGTGATATTCAAAATTGGTTTAACATTAAATGCAAAGATTTTTTTATTTTATAATTAATCGTATTGTTGAAATCGAAGATGTAATCAGATTTACCAATCGAATCAGCTCTTGATACTCTGGATAATGGTGACAAAGTCAAGTGCATCACTGGATTGATTGCCCAATTAGATTAAATAAAATCGAATTCAGTCCATAATACTTATTTGATTAAGAAGATTAAGGAGGTAAAATATTGAATTAAGATAGCTTCGTCTTGTTTCATCAATAATAAATGATTTATTATGCAACGAAGAGGTCATTCATAGTCCTAAGAGGCAATAAAGTAAAATCAAGAAGAGTCGAATAATTTTTGATAAGCAACTCGATCTCTAGCTTTTAAAAGGGTCCATAGCTAAGATAGAATAATCTATAAAAGAGGGATTGAAATAACATTAGGAATTGCATCAGAAATTTTAATCGATTAAAATTTTATGTCCTGATGATAAAGATGATGACCAATTTGAGCATTTGGATATTATGAGATTGGTCCAAATCTATAAAAGTGAAATGGAATATGTGAATGAATATTTTAACAGGATTGAAAACAATCCAAACAATTCAAATAGTCAATCTTTGGTTACATTGAATTAATCGTACTAAGAAATGCTTCTTGATGACAATATTGTCGTCATTGTACGATATGTATTATTATGAAATAAAAATAGTTTTCAAATTTGAATCAAATGATAGATGACCTTGAAAATTTGAAATAAAAACTCGTTTAATATGAGGAATTTGAATCACAGTCAACAAATTTTGAAAATTCGAGGAATTCATCGACAAATGAGAGTAAATCTTATAAAATATTAAATTATAGAGCATTTCCCAAGAAGCAAATCCTAGACCTATGAATTTTCTGAATAACAAAGGACCAACGTCTTGAAAGAAATAACCAATGAAATTAAGGAGAAATCTTCTGACACATGTATAAATTGTAGTATATTTTGAATTAATTTATTGTTTATTATATATGCCCTATTACTCACAATAGATACTTATCATGTGGCACCTTTTTGACAACACCGTGTTAAACTCCGAATTATTAGGTGGTGACTCCTAAGTCATGTAATAAATAATCGCTGGTTTTCACAAGAGGGTCATCACCTAGAGATATATAGAGGACCAAACAATACCTGCTGGTAATTCAGTTAAATATCTCATTCTCTAGAATTATCTATTATAAGTATAATCTCCAATGCTGTTGTAAGTCTTCATTTCTAGGAGTTTTCCACCATTTCCTAAAATTAAGTTAAATAAGTACCATTTTCTCCAAAAATGAATCCCTACACTACTCCATCAACAACAAACTTAGTCAAAAAGCATCCAGCCAATACACCTACAATGTATGGGGCTGATTTCTTCAAAGTTTTGAATGTGTAGTTCAACTTGACCATATCCAAGGATGTGAATGTTTACAATTACTATGGAGTGATTGTACGAGGGTTTGGCCATAATTTTGGATCCACAACATTTGGAATCTTGAAATCAGGTAATTTAGACATAAATAAATTAATATCATTTTTTCAATAAACTTTAACTCAGTGGTTGTTTTCTTAATTAAGAGCATCCGAATGCCAACTGCTTTTGCATCATAACAGGTTTTCGTTTGAAGTCATTATCTTATTTGTCTTCATATTATTGGATAATCTTTTATATAGGGTTTGTATTCTGATTTCTTGAAAGCTCTTTTATAGATTAATTTTCTCTCTAAATTTCTTCGTATAAATCCTTCATTCTTTCATATTTCTATTGCAATTGTTCATATTTTTTTTACTGCTATTCTCTTTATTCTTGTAATTGAGCTGTTTCTTTTTACATATTTTTGAATTACCCAACTTTTATAATATATAAATCGTAAATCTATTTTGCTTATTCTACAGGACTTTTTTGCCTTATTAATTTTAAATACATATCCTCATTAGGATTGTTAATAATCTTAGCTAGATTATCCAAATAATCATATCCTTTTAAATTATTTTCATGTTTCTCAATGTCTTACTTTAACTTTTTATTTTCTTCTTCAAGTTATTAAAAGCAAATTTCAAGTGTTTTTAACTTTGTATGTTATGACTTTTCTTTTGTCTCTAAATCTTTGTTTTTTTCTAAGCATCGTTTGAGCTCAGCTTATATATGTTAAACTTCTGTCTATATAGACTCATTTTTTTCTTCAATAAATTTATTTCTTTGTTTAATCTTTTAATTTTCATGCATCAATTCTTCATGATCTGCTAATAATTTAGCCATATGCTATTTCTGATCCACACTTAAATCATTAAGTAGTTAACTCATCTATTCGTCAATACCTGTTATTTCCTCAACAGCATAATGCAAGGATTATAATTCTGTCGATCTCATACGACAATTAGGGCATTTTCTTGAATTTTAATGGCAATTTACACCACAATTATAGTGAAACACATGACCACAAACTGTAAAAACGCATAGGTCTTTTATCATTGGTTCCAAGCAAATTGTGCATATTGGAATTTCGAATATTTTCCTACCTTTAGATTTAAGGGCGCTCATTTTATTTTATTCAAATAAATTAAAAACTAGAACAATAGTATAAATTAAAAATATGTTCTAATATTATTCAATCTATTATTTTGTATTTACCTTCAAGGAATAATATTTCCAGGAAATTATATTTTAACTATATTATTAAATAAAGATTATATTTTCACTTATAAGCACTAGATCTAGATTATTAATATTATTTGTAGCTCTCAATAGCTTACTCTAAATTATACTGTGGAAAGTAATCACTAAACTGATTACTCTTCTCAAAAGACTAATAAAATTCTAAGTTAGGCATCTCTAAAGGATTTCTCATAAACTATTTAGCTGTTTCACCTGTAAATTTTGATGATTAAATTCCATACTTCGATGGCTAAACATCTTATTGTTGTTAAATTTGATATTCCCCTTTATCAGATTCAGATATACATGAATTTGATTTTCTATCTGAACGTACTGTTTTTATCTATTATTGTTATGGTTGAGTTGTATGATATTTTTTGTATTTTGAATTTGTATGTTAACTTTGATTATCCATTTGATTTTGCATTCTTTTCTAATGATAATAAACACTATCCTGAAATTTGGCCATCTTTAATTGAATACTAATTAATTCATCCTTTTCTTATTTTTATATCATATTATTAGGAGTGTTCTTGCTCCCATTACTACTGTAAGGTAAAGAAAACACATTACCACTAGAATTTTTATCCGAGGATCCATTGAAATTCTTTCTGTTAATTGATACATCTTTTAATAATTAGCCATAAGAACTGTGTGACATACCACTTGGAGGTTATTATACATATTAAACAGGACTGATATTTGGAATATCCATCAGCTAATGTAATTATTACTATTATTGTTATTGTTATTGTTGTTATAGCGAGTGCAGAGATTCACGCATTGAATATTGTGATCCTCTTTTCGGCGTCTATTAAGATTGCTAAAGAGAATTCTGCCTTTCAGTTAAAGGATGACTCATTTCTTTTTATTAAGGCTGTTGATTACTGATTAGTTCTTTTTGGTATTTTTTATTATCCTCTGTATTATCTGACTCAATGTTAAATTACTAGAATAATAAAGCTGCTTCTTCATTTTTAAGTATATTTGATTTTAATCTCTTTTGCTTATGTCGAACCCTATTTCTCAAATAGTTACTACGAATTTGTTAGTCATTTGATTAAATATATTATACCAAAATTGATTTTTTTGGAACATAATGTACATGATCGCAGTCATCAACATCGTGAAATTTACCGCAGACATAACAACAAATTTCACCCAAACTATAGAATTCATAAAGAACGATTTGATCAATCATCATCTTATACTTCTATCTCTCTTAATAATGGGACTTAATGCAATCCTAAAATCTCTCTAAGTCTAATTAAGCTATTTGGGAATATCCTATTGATGTAGCATTAATGTTGCAGTATGCATTCTTAAAAAAAGCTTAGTTGTTGAAAAATGAATCCTTTCCAACTATCTTTATTTTGAACTCACAACTAGAAGAAGTGTCCTTCTTTTATGATAATTATACTTCCCCCTATAATATAATGAATAATTATTAATTCGAAGTTTGTTACATCAACACAATTTAATTTGGCATATAAGTATACTCTTGTATCAAGCTGCATATCTATTTCATAGTGCTTTCTGAGAAAGAAGATTTAAAAATAGGTATCTTTTATAATAAATGAAAATAACGCTAAAATTTAATTTCATCCGAATAGGTTTAAGGTAATTGAGACAAAAAATTCATATCCACAGATTATTATGAGTTCAATTTATTTAGGTAAGCCTTTACTTACTATTTGATACCATATGATAGAGATAATTTATTTAGATCAAAATTATCTTTGACTGTTAGTCTATAAATAAAAAAGGAATAATAAATAAGAATTAGCATTCTTATAACATAAGTGATTACATTGCTATTATTAGATTTGTAAAACAATACAATGAATTCATCATAAAAATTTATATTCGTATCATTATTGAATTAAAGGATAGTCAATGCAATAAATTAGATAAAATGGAATTCTAGAATATAAGAAGAATATTAAATGATTTTACCGTATATTAACTCTAATTCTGTAAATAACTATCTTAGTTTCCAGAGTCTTAATATATGCAGAATTTATATAAAATTTAATTTTTCAGTTGATAATGCTAAAATAACAGGAATTAAAGTAATTAAATCTAAAATCAACGAATTTTTTAAATAATTTTGTATTAACCACTCAATACTATTAATTATTTCGCCATTTTTATACTATTCAAATAGAATTTGATTGCAAGTGCATACTACTTATAAGAAAAGTAATAAAATCTGATAAGTTTGTTGATCTTAAAGATCGTTTTATAAATTAATCAACATTTAAGTTATAAAGAAACATAAATAAAGACAATAAATAACATAAGTAGCTTGATAATAAAGATTTTATTTCTTCGGCCTAAAACATGTTTGGGTTGAACTATCAGAAGTAAACTAGGCAGCCTTATCGCATAATAGATTGAATTGAAAAGAGGGGTGAGTATTAACAGTCTTTATGGACATCAGTCTACTCCATTAAACATCGCTATAAGAATACTAAGGTTTTTCATCAATAAGTATGCTTTATTAACTTAAATTATTCTTGTTATTTTTAATAGTTCTCCCACGATGATCGCTGATTTATACAGACTATTCTTTATTGCTAGGTTCTTCATTTATCAAAAGCAAATCTTTGATTTCACTTTGAAGTGGTCTGTCTGATGCAATCTAAGGTGTAACACTTGTAGTTGGAGGCGATTTGATCATTTCTTATGCAGCATCGGATGGCTTTCTTACTTATAGTTAATGTTAATTGACGACGATCATTTTTTATACTATTGGTTGTATTTGTGTATAGATTGAATCATCCATTGATATAGACATAGATCTTTAAGATTAACCTTATTATCCATTAGCATGAGGCTACACTAACATTATATTAGTTTATTTAAATTACTACTCAAAATAATATATTTGAATAGTTGTTTATTGTGAAGAATAGTTAACTTATTTTTAACCAACAAATAAGAGTCTATTCATTAAACTGATATTGGGTACAACTGCCCAAAATATAAACTTTTAATCATATTAACATAATAATCCTCAGTTTATTATTATTTATTTACCATTTCAAAATAAAATATCGACTAATGAAAAATTGGGTTTGAATAAAGAATCTATTTCATTAATAAAATATAACAAAATATAGTCATTAGTTTGTTTATATTTTGTTAGTTTTTAAACACAAATTTAAAGTTGGTTAAAATGCTATATTATCTAGAAATTATTTAATACAAAAAATTTAAATTATGAAAATAATCCCTATTAATTTAACTTCTGAAAAGTATAGGTTTATAAGTATTACAAAAGTAAAATATTATTTTGGCTTTGAATATTAATAAAGGAATATTTTTTTTTAAAATACATATTTTTTTAATTAATGCAAAATTCCATTTAAACTTTATTATTAGAATCAAACTTGTTTTTGATTTTAAGTTAGTTAAATCATATCCTTTTATTTACAACTCCTACCAAACCATACTATATTTCTTTCTATAACCTGTTAAAATACTTTCTGCTAAAACCAATTTAAAACAAAAAACTATTACGTTTTTAAGAATAACAAATTTATAAGGAATCGCAGATCCTAAGAATTTGTAGGTAATTAAATGATGAAAAAGTAATATTATGTTAATATTTTTTATCTTGGCTTCTTAATGAATTAAAGTAAAGTTATAAAATGAGGTAAGATAATTTTTGCTTGCTTTAGACAATATTTGAATTCAGAATATAAGATAAATCTTAAAATTAAGAGAAATCAAATTAACTCTACTTATATAAATCAAATTGAACTTTATCGAGAGAATGTAAAGTAAGAAATTAACCGAAAGATAATTAGAATATTTATAATTGCTAATTCTACACTTTAATGGATCAAAAGGCTTCTTTATGAGAAATTATATAAAATTAAGGAGGATAAATATGTAGAATTAAATAATTTATTAATACTAATAAGTTTACCTAATCAATCGATAATATAAATATCTTAAATGAGATTGTCTATGTCAGAAAATGTCAACTAAATTTGCTAATTAATTTTACTACCTTAGAATATAGTTTAGGTAGGTTTTGTGGAATTATTATAGATCCAAAGGACGCATTCTTCATTCGAAAAAGCAATAGAAAATTTAAAGTATAAATTATATTTTGTTATCCTAATTATTTCTTAAATTTAACGATAGGATTGAAATACATATTTTCATAGTAAGTATTTATGCAAGTATAAAAAGCTATTTTCAAAAATAAAATTTAAATTTATTTAAGTTATAAAATTTGGAAAACTATATTCGTTACGAATTTTTAAGATAATGAATTATTAATAAGAAATGATATTTTGAGTATTAAATGCTTAAGTTAATTTAATATGAAGAAATAAATCAATTTGATATATTCAAAAGTAATGAAAATTTACATCTGATTCTTTGTGAATTAAATAGAAGACTTTGAGAAAACCAAGAATGGATATTGGCCAATTTAAATGTTTAATTTTGATGGTTCCAATATCATTCCCTAAGCAGATTTGAAATAAGAATAATTTAAACTAAAATCTTTTCTAATCTATATAAAATCTAAATACAAATAATCTAAAAATGAAAGTGATTTTAATTAATAAAGATATTGATTTTATGAAGTAAAAAATTATGTGTAGAAACAGAAAAAATAGATGAAAATGAATATTTCAAATTGATTAATAATTATCTCATAGTTTATAATTAAATTATTCTAGATATGCTAGCAAAGTTAATCTCTCTCAATCCGAGCACATCAACATCTATTGAAATATCAAAACTAGTATTTACAATTGGAAGAGATTAGAAAAATGATAAAACTTTTACAGATATCAAAGTGAGTTCTAATCATTTGGCGATTGAATATAAGGATTCTTATTTTACTTTGACAGATTTCTCTAGCAATGGAACATATATAAATGAAAAAAAGATTGGCAAAGGAAACACAGTGAAAATTTAAAATGGAGATAAGATTCATTTATTGCCCATATCGAAGGTAAAGGACTATGAAGTAATTGGATTTGAATTTGTTGTGTGCAATGAAAAAGAATTATAAGCTTCCAAATAACCAATAGAGTAGATTGACCGATTAATTTCTGATGAAAAAAGAGATGTATAAAATGATAAACTATTGAATCAAAAATAAGTTATAAATGAAGTGGAATCTTTAATAATAAATGAACCTCCTAAAAAAAAGGATCAATCTCCTATTCTTGGTCCTAAAGTAGATGGATTAGAAGACGAATTATAATGTACAATCTGTAATGACTACTTATTTGAGGCTGTTGCAGCAAACCCTTGCAATCATCATTTTTGTGGTTCTTGCTTATCAAATTGGTTTAAAAAACAAACATATGAATGTCCTAATTGCAGATAAAAGCTAACAGGAGTGATGATGGCAAGAACAATAAACAATTTAGTTGAGAAATGGTTAAAGGTCAATCCTCATGAAATAAGGACTGAATAACTACTTAATAAGATGAGAGAAGAAAATCTTATTTATAAAAATCCTTAAGAATATATTGATTTAAGTGTGAAATGGAATTAGAATAAATAAGTCAAGTAAAATCATGGCATACAGAATTTCTAAAATATTTAAGAATAATATAGTGATGATGATAATGATGAAGAAGATGAAGGAAGTAATGATGATGACGAATATTTAAGCAATGATGAAAACTTTGAAGATAATCAATAGAATTAATAATTATAAAATTTTTAATATTTCCATTTTAATAATGGTTTTTAGGGTTTTAATGGGTTCAATAATATAATACCCTAAAATCAAATCGATTATAATATCCCTGCTTAAAATTATCTTTTACAATAATACTATTAATAATAAGGTAAAGCATGTAAGAGTTGTAATGGAAAGATTTGGAAAAATTTTTAATGTCCTCCTTTACAAGCTCATATTGGTTGCGGTTCTTGTGCTAGATTGATGCCAAAATTAGAACCTAGTAATTTTTATTATCAATTCATTTAGGTGAGGATGAAAACGAAGTGTTGCAAATTTAATGTAGTATTTGCAAAGCATATCATTGTACATTTTATTATGGTGATTGTAATAATGCTGCTCTGTAAAAATTTATGCTTGTAAAAAATATATAGCATTAAATGGTGATTCCGTATAATTATGTTAACAACACTGAATACAATAGATTACTCAAACATCTTTAAACAAGACCTTAATCAATTATCTTCAATTTTATGATGGATAACTATATTAGCAAAGGATATTTCTATTTTCAATAAAACAAATCTACATTCAATAATCCTATTTAAGAAATTAATGTTAAAATAACATAAAATTCAGTATCTATCTATATTAATTATATACTAGCCAGTATGTTGGTTGTGTCATAGGAAACTAATAAATTTCATCATATTTAGATATGTACAATGTTTGAAATTTGATGAACCTCTTTTCATGAATGAAGATTGTCACTATGGAATAAACTGTAGAATTTAACAAGAAAATCTCCATCATGCATAAAAATATAATCATTTTTGCGAATAAACTAAATTTGACTGAAATCTATAACTATTAAATTATAGCTGAGATTTTTTTATTTATATAATATTTTTTTTTTTATCAAATTGCAATTTTATATAAATATTGATTTATATTTTTAAATCAAAGGCTTAGATTATATATTACATAAATATATCAATTTATTCATAAATCTATCATCAAGAGAGAGATTAAGATTGGAAAAAGTCATTAGTAATAGAATCAATCAATTTTAAATAGTAAAGAATTCAAAGAGTAGTATATTTTGTTGCAATATATTTGTTTTTATTTTTATAATGATGTGAACTGTTCAATATTTGAATCTTTGTGACAAGATTTTGATTTTAAATCTAAATGATCCCAAATTGTCAATTGAATAGAAATATATTATAAAAAGAGTGTTTTGTAAGTTATTTGGTATGCTTATTGAATGACAGAAAATTCTCATTATGAAATTTATAGCGATTATAATAATTGAGATCAATAAAACAAATAATCAGTTCAGTACTAACTAGAAAATTAGAATTATTAGCAAATTAACTGATGGAACTTTTGAAATGGGATTGCATCTCATTTCGGCAAAGTAATCTATGTGTGTTTTGGTTGTTTGATGTCAAATAAGAATAATATTTAATAGAAATAATGTTGAAAAGTTGAATCATGAAAGTTTTCTTTTAGTTTCAAGAATTTTTTAGACTGAAACAATAGCATCCTGTCTAAAGTAGAGATCAACATCCATCAATTTTTCTGGAAGACTTTCTTCTTCATAACTTTATACATCTTCATCAAATCGAAATGACTGAATCCTTTATCGTTAAGCTAATTTTTAATTGATATTTTGAGAATTAAATAGTCTTGACATCCTCTTATTTTTCTTGTGTATTGTATTGGTTGTACTAATACCAGATTGAGATTCGAAAATAGGTTTTGGATCATAATCAGAGTTGAAAACACTTCTAATGCTATCAAAACTTTCTGACTCTAATTAGCTGACTTTTCTTGAGTTTCTGTACTTATTAACTTGTATTTTTATAGATTTGACTTATTAAATAGAAGGCTCTTATTCTAAGCGAGATTAAAACTAACTCTCTTATATTTTATTAATCATTAAAACTAATATTTATCATTTATATTAGATTCTTAATATTGAGCATCAAATAAATAATGAAATGTTTTTGTATGATCTTTTTTAAGTAAAAGGATGTCTGATAAAGAATTTTCCTATTATTTTTTTTTTTTAATGTTAGTATGGTTTAGCAATGAAAAATTTATCACCTTGAATATAATCAAATTAAAGATTCTATTTGATTAATGAGTCATAAGAAGAATATTAATTAATAAATTAAACAAGTATTTTAGTCGATTTAAAAAATGGAATAAAGATAATTTACTTTGTGTTTGGACACTTAGAATTAGGAGAAATACCTTTGTTTGAATAAGGAATGTTACACATCTAAGAAGAAGCAACTTCATTGTCATGAGTGTTTGGTAAAATTACATAAGACAGAAAAAAATAGTATTAAGCATTATGAATAATTTGTTACTTTTGATTCTATCATTAATGATTTGATCAGAAGAAATAACAAGAAGATTGAATAATACAATTAAATGATAATTGATGCACATCAATTCAAAAAAGACAAATTTAAGGAGTTATGCACATTAAGTATAATTTTCTATACTTAAATTAGAATCATTTTCCAGCAAGAGTTCTGAATTTCAGAATCAAGTATTCAAAAAGATTGAATTCTTCGTCGAAGAAATCCCTAAATAATTGAATGCATAAGTTTCATTGATAAGATAAGGATTGCAATTTTAAAAGGATAAGTTGCAATTTCATATTGAGTAGTACTTATCAAATGATACAAAATTTGAAGATTCCTTGAAACTAGTGTTTGAAGACATCAAAAAGAACATTGAAGCATACATTGGATCAATAGAATTACAGGATTCTTAAACAATAAAGTAAAATGTGTTAGTGAATACAGGAAGAAAACCATCCAATAATTGTAGAAAAAAATTGCTGATTTGGAGGGAGTTAAGACAATGACCAAAACAGATTATGTTCCTAAAAAAACAACAATAATTATAATAATTCCATTACTGTATTTATTTTATGTCATGTATGAAATGAACAATTAGATTTTAAAGTAAGAAGCGTATTAATATATTTGTAGAATCCAAATTAAAATAGATTAACAAACCTAAGCTATTTTTGATTTAAAAAACTTATTGATTTCTGAAATTAAATAATTAAAGTAACAATAAAATGATGAATTGGAACTATTAATTAGATAATCTAATGAGACCTTATAAAACAATGTCAATGTCAAAGATATATTAATTAATAATGATTCTAAATTAACATTAAAGTTATTTTAATTATCCAAAAAAACAGATGAAGAGTTTTAAAAAACCAATAATATTATAAAAGAATTATCACTTAAGAATATTTTTACTTAAAATGAAGAAACTAAAACTAAATAAGAACCTATATCATTTAGTGAAAATTCAGAGATTCTCAAAAAAGAATACATAATCAATAATTTAATCATTGGATAGTAATTGAATTTTACTAGAGCTGAATTAATTTACAAAAGTAAAAGAGATGGACTCTCTGTGAATACTTTTTGGCAAAAAATGCAAAAATACGGATCTACTCTACTTATTGCCAAATTTCACAATTCTCAAATAGTTGGAGCATTTACCTCACCTCCTTACATACCTTCACTCTATGGAGATTATATGGTAGATGTTGACAAAAAGTCATTTCTTTTCTCATACACGAAGAATCATATTTACAAATTATAAGAAAATAGATTTACTTTATATTCTAAGTATATGGTGGGACCATAATTTGGATAAGGCCCTGATCTCAGTTTATAAGGGAACGAATTCGACCAATGTTCAAGTAATATAGGATACACATATGAATTTGTTAAAGAAAAGGGTGATTCTATAATGGATGGATCCCCTAAGATAATAGAAATGGAATTGTTTTTATTGAGTTGAATAAAATGCATTGTGTTTATTGAAAGGTGTCTAAATTTCATTAAGTCAAATGATAAATATAAATTTATAATATCATCTCTTTGTTCCAATCTAAAATTAAGCCTCAAAATCACAAATAAATTTGTCATCAAATATTGAGAAGACCTAAGATAATTATCTTGTCATATCATTTCATATATTCCTGTCTTCTACTCTTATAATCTATTAATTATGATATAAAATAAAGGAGATTTTAATTATAATTTAATTTATGAATTACATTTTAGTGGAATAAGATGACAGACTTTAACTATTAATTAGTATAGTTAAAAGAATAAAATCTAGCACTGTTGTAGTTTTCTCAGAAAATTAAATTAATGTAATATGATTTATACTATTTAGTTTTTATAAGAGCTATTTATCCTAATGGGAATAAAAACAAATTTCAGAACATAATAGCAACCTGCTAATCAAACTTTGTAAATTTATTATGATCCTCCTTTAACAGAAGTTAAAAGTGGATTAATATTTGTTCTGCCTGAAGAGAAGATACCGAATTGTTCTGAAAGCAAGTTAGAAAAAAATAAACAAGAATAATTTGCAACTTAACAAGTTATGAAACTTGTCTCCAGCAATTATAATTTAAATTGCTTAGCTGATAAGGCATACAAAGATTTTGTTTATGTATTAACTAAAATAATAATTAGACATATTAACATAAATTAGATCAGAATAATTATGATGTTTTAAAATTGAATCCCATGAGATTGTGTAAATCTTTTGGATTTGAAGTAACCCCTAAGTTAAATAGTAAATATATCCATCTAAATTATTTTAGATTTCAGATTAAAGACAAGCAAAGAATATCCATAAAAACAGATTAAAACTAATTAAACAAAATCAAAAAAAATAAAAAAGCAAAAAAAAATAGTTAATAAAAAATAGAAATAGCATAAAAATTGATTATTTTTAATGTATATTATTATTAGTAAATATATGTTTTTGTCAAGTATATAAAATTTTATATATATAAAACTTTCATTTAGGTCCATTACTTATTGATCTTTTAACAGCAGTTACTGGTCTAAATTATTTTAGCTGCGAAGGACTAGTAAATAGCTTTGGTGCAGCTGATTGCAATCTACTAGCAGCAGATTGTAATCTACTTGCAGCACTAAAAAGCCGAGATCCTTTAACAAAAGTAGTTGTTGTTGGATAGGATTCTACGTCAGAAACAAATCTTTGATAAATAGTTTCATTAAATTAACTAATAATTTTAAGAGACTTTTTATGAGTAAAATGATTCTTTGGTAGATACTTTTCTAATTAAAGTCCTTTCATTATTGGTAAATCATGATTAGTTTACTTGGCTTAAATCAAAACCTTTCTTAATAAATGATTTTGCTTAAAATTTAATTTAATTTGATGATTGAATTATTTGTATGATTCCAGTATTTTATCTTCTTTAGTTTCTTTCTACTCATCTTCAAGAGTAGTTGTTTTATTTTTTGCATATTTTAATAACTTTGAAGCAGATAGATAATTGTGATAAGTTTTAGGAATGTCGTGTTTGAATTCAGAATAATCAATAGGTACAATTACTTCTTTTTTGCATTATTACTTTCTTGAATTCCAAAATTATGCTTTAATATGATAGTTCTAACAAAAAGTTTCATACAAACAACTAGAATTCAAGAGTATCTTTAATTGATGATATCCTATTCTATAATAAGAAACATGTTGAGTAACAACTGCTTTATGTAATCTCAATTCATTTCCTTCAACTAATTCCATTTCACCAAAGACACATTTTGGACCCAATAATTGAAGCTCAATATCATCTTGTATTAATTTGATTTCTCCTTACACAATTAAGTAGAATGAGTCGGCTGTTTACTTTTCTTAATATAAAGTTGTATTATTAGGAGCTGAATCTTATTTAAATTAATCCAGTTGATTTTTCAATCTTTGAATACTTATTTTGCTAAAAACAGAATATTGTTAAATCAAATGCAATTTTTAAGCCAAAAGATTTTCATGGTATTCTCTGATGAGATCATTGTAACCATCATTACTCAATACAAGAACCCAGGAATCTCTTATAACTGTCCCTACTTCATTTAAAGTATCAGTTTAAACAAATGTTCGTTAACCTATTTAGATTTCTCCACTTAACATTATCTGAAATTGAGAATCACATTAACTATTTGCAGGCCAGAATTTTAATGATAATTTATGAATTATCTTTTCAATCAATCTCATGGACATTCCTTCAGTAATTTCTTTGAGATATGGTATGTGCTATAAGAATTTCTTCAATTACTCCACATCTGAATAGTGTTTATGAGTCCTTTCCAAAAGAGACCGAAAATACTGCAATATGGGTGTTGAAATACTTCAAAATTCTACAATATCGAGTAATTAGTGGATTCCAATTTCCTTTTGATTTGACGATCCAATTCCAAAGCTCCCAACATTTTTACTTTTTACTTGATTGCTTTCTTCATTATTTTTATATTAATAAATGTAAAATTACAATAAATAAGCAAAGCAAAGAATAGAAATTGACATTCTCAAATAATATTATTCAGAATCCTAAAGCGAATTCAATAGGGATATAGATGCTATGCAATTAATGCTAAATAAATCAGAAAGAGAAAAACAGGAGGCCACCAAAAAATTCCAACTATTAAGCAGAAACACTAATCACAATATCAATTATCAGATAACTCAAGAAAATAATATTTTATTTAAAACTGCTAAGTATACATTAAATGGTTATGAAGCATAATCATTTAATTAAGAATCATAATTATTTTAAGAACTACCTTATATAACAACCAAAGTACAACCAATAAATAATGAACCTAGTAAATTAAATGTTTAAGCTAAAAATTCAAAATAACAATAAGAAGAATCAAAAATCTTTTTCCAAGAAGAGAACAACATTCACTCTTAGAGTATTATCAATATAATGAATGACTTGAGTAATCATAGAAGAGTATAAACTACTTAGGATAAGTCTGCTAATGTAGAAACAGTTAAACCTAAACCATATAAAACTGAAGGATAATCTGCATCAGTTTCATTTACTAAAGACATTTAGAAAAATGAACCCTCTCTATTTGAATAACATTATGAACCTATAAATCATATTGAATTCAATAAATAAGATTAAATTAAAGAAGAAAAAATAGATCATTAAATTGATGATTTATTGGAAGAAATTTAAGGGTTGATTTATAATAATTCTAGATATTAAGAATCAAATTTGGTGTCAGAAAAGTTGAAAAAACAAACAGAAAGAAACAAAATATAAATAGTTGTTGATAAGGGAGAGAATTTTCAACCAGTCTAACTTCTAAATACTTAAATGATTTTATAAGAGTCTAAAGTATTGGATTGTAAAGTTAAAGATGAAAATTTAGAAAATTTAGATAAATTGATATCTGATTTATGTAAATGATTATAATTATATTTTACTTATAAAAACATTGTAGATAATAATTAAATAATTCTTTTTTAATAACTGAAAAACATTTATACTAATTATATTAAATTTTATTATAGAATTTTTACTTTTTATCAGAATTCATCAGAAAATTTTGGCTTAAGTAGCGCAATTTAGGATCATTTAATTTTCAATAATAAAAATAAAAAATAAAAAATAATGGTCAACTTCACAATAGATCAAATAAGAGAAATAATGAACAAGCAGAATAACATTAGAAACATGTCAGTCATAGCCCATGTTGATCATGGAAAGTCAACACTCACCGATTCGCTGCTTTGTAAGGCAGGTATCTTGTCAGCAAAGGAGAGTGGAGATAAAAGAATGACTGACACAAGAGAAGATGAACAGCTAAGAGGAATCACAATAAAATCTACAGGTGTATCATTGTATTATGAGTACGATATCCACTACAACAACGTAAAAGAATAGTTTTTGATAAACTTAATTGATTCTCCAGGTCATGTAGACTTTAGTTCAGAAGTCACAGCCGCTCTGAGAGTAACTGATGGAGCCTTAGTAGTTGTAGACTGTGTGGAAGGAGTCTGTGTATAAACAGAAACAGTCTTAAGGTAAGCCATGTAGGAGAAGATCAAACCTGTAGTGATGATTAATAAGATTGACAGAGCAATACTTGAATAGAAACATGATGGTGAAACTATGTATCAGAACTTTGTTAAGGTTATTGATAATGTGAATGTTATTATTTCAACCTATCAATAAGAAGATATGGGGGAACTATAAGTGCATCCAGAACTTGGATCAGTAGCCTTTGGATCAGGCAAGGAGTGCTGGGCATTTTCATGCACAAAATTCGCTTAGATCTATGCTGCCAAATTTAAAGTTGAAGCTAAGAAATTATAAGAGAGATTATGGGGTGACAACTACTTTGATGAAGAGGCTAAATGTTGGAGGAAGGATGCTGAAGGTGCTTCAGGAAAGTAATTAAAGAGAGCCTTTGTTGCTTTCATTATGGATCCAATTTGTAAACTAGCCAATGCAATAATAGAAGGGAATATGGATATGGCCAATAAAATGTTTAATGTCTTAGGATTGAAACTTACATAAGATGAATAGAAGTTAAGTGGTAAACAGTTATTAAAGGCTGTTATGTCTAAATGGATTAATGCTGCTGACACTTTGATTGAGATGATTATTTGTCATTTGCCTTCCCCCAGAGAAGCTTAGAAATATAGAACATCTTATTTATATGAAGGTCCTTAAGATGATGTCATTGCTTAATCTATGAGAGAATGCAATCCCAAGGGGCCATTGATTATGTATGTATCAAAGATGGTGCCAACCTCTGATAGAAGTAGATTCTTTGCTTTTGGAAGAGTGTTTTCAGGAACCATAGGTACAGGATAAAAGGTTAGAATTATGGGTCCAAATTATAAGCCTGGAAAGAAGGAAGATTTGTTTGAGAAGACAGTCTAAAGAACAGTGTTAATGATGGCAAGTAAAATAGAATATATACCTGATGTTCCATGTGGTAATACTGTAGGTTTAGTTGGTGTTGATGATGCTATATTAAAGACTAGTACCATCTCTGACCATCCAGAATGTCATTTAATTAGATCAATGAAATATTCAGTGTCACCTGTGGTAAGGGTGGCTGTCAAACCAAAGAATGCTGCTGAACTCCCAAAACTAGTAGAGGGTTTAAAGAGACTAGCCAAATCTGATCCATTGGTAATATGCACAACTGAGGAATCAGGATAGCATGTAATAGCAGGATGCGGAGAATTGCATGTAGAAATCTGTCTTAATGATTTGGAGAAGGACTTCGCAAATATTGAGATAATAAGATCAGATCCAATTGTATCATATAAGGAGACAGTATCATCAACATCAAAAGTAGTTTGCATGGTTAAATCACCTAATGGCCATAATAGAATTTATGGATAAGCTGAACCACTACATTAGGAATTACAAGATGCTATAGAAAAAGGAAAAGTGCTTGCAAACGATGACACTAAAGCAAGAGCAAAAGTATTGTCAGAAAAATATGAATGGGAGAAAGAAGATGCTTTAAAAATATGGAGTTTCGGCCCAGATAATTAAGGTCCAAACATTCTACTTGAAAAAACATCTGCTGTTTAATATATGAATGAGATAAGAGACTCAATGGAATCTGCATGGTAATGGGCAACGAAGGAAGGTCCTCTTTGTGAAGAAAACTTAAGAGGAGTAAGAGTGAATATCTTAGATTGTATTTTACATTCTGATGCTATTCATAGAGGAGGAGGACAGATCTTAGGTGCATCCAGAAGATTATATTATGCTTGTGAATTAACAGCATAGCCTAGATTATAAGAGCCTGTGTTTTTGGCGGAAATCGCTGTACCTGCTGATGCTACAGGTGGTGTGTATAATTGCCTAAATACAAGAAGGGGAACAATTTTAGAGGAAGAACAACTTGCAGGAACACCTTTGTCATTAATAAGAGCATACTTACCAGTTGCTGAATCTTTTGGATTTACAGCTCATCTTCGAGGTGAAACATAAGGTTAAGCATTCCCTTAATGTGTGTTTGATCATTGGGCTGTATTGAATGGTGATCCTTTAGAAGTTGGTTCTAAAATTAATGAATTAGTTCTTAATATCAGGAAGAGAAAGGGGATTAAAGTTTAGTTACCAAATCTTAACGACTATTTGGATAAATTATGATATTTGATTATTTTGTTAATTTAATTATAAATTTAAATCAATACAATTTCATTTATTTAATCATTAATGTAAAATAATTCATCACATACTATCTTTGTGCCTTCGAGATTATCTGAACAATTAAAATTGATCAATTAGAATTTGGATCACATACAGGAGCAGAACCTTCTTTTGTATTATCAATTTAAAACATTGGAAAATCCTAATATAAAATAACATGCTCTTTTAACACTTATGGATTGTTTACTATTCTACAAATCATCACATCCAATATTTAATAAAATGTTTATCTCCTTCATTACTCTAATGAATTAAATATTAGATCCTTAATTGAGTTTCCAAGATATCAAGTAGTGGTCGTTTTTGGTTATTTAAGTTACCTCAGTTATCCAAAGATTAATTAGTAACTACTTATTAATTAACTAAAAAAGAGAGTAGACAATCTAAAATTTGAAACTAAAAATTAATTCATCAAAGTATGATCTCTAAAAGTATTGTTTATAACTTTAAAACGAAAAATTAGAGAAATGGCAATTATATGAAACAAACTCATTTATTCTTAAACACTTTGACACCAAAAAGATTGATCCCAATTATTTAAAAAACTCCATCGCCCAGTTGGAAGAAGAAGAAAACAAAACTAATCTGGAAGTTGAAAAACTCAACGATTCTTAATAATTCTTAAATATTGATTTTCTAGATTATCAAAGAAAATTACTCAAAAGTTTTAATGAAACTTATAAGATTGTTTCCAAATTAAATGCTGAATTATAAGATGACAGATTATTTGAATTCATTTAGGATCAAAGAATCGAGTTTTGGAGAAGTTATGCATCTGAATACAGAGACTTAATTAAATAATGCAGTGGCACTTACTTCTCCATGTTAGGAACTATTGAAAGATTGTATATGAGTATTCAAAATGATGAAGATCAAATGAAATTTTGGATAGAACTCTTGAAATCACTTAAAGGATAAAAGTAATTACTGAATGAAATCAAAAGCATTATGTTATACACCTTACAATAATTTCCATAAGAATGTGCTACTGTTCTAAACTTATTAGATTAATCATTATTGTACTAGATAAATAAACTTGTGTGATATGATTAATAATTTTATATTAAAAATGTCAGACGATGATCATTTTTCTCTTCGTAGCTTTGATCCAGACTAAGATAATAACAATGAAAACGAAATCGATTAATTCTATAAGGAATTAAGTCTTCAATTTTATGGCGAGAACAAGAAAAAGAAGGTTTCTCTACTTATGTCAGGTTCAACTCAAGTATAAATTAAATCTCTACATCCAAGGAGACAAACAAGCCCAGCAGAGATACACTGCCAGATGTTAAAAAAGGTTTTATGTATGTGACTCCCCTATCTACTCGACCAGGTAGTCCTAGAGTTGGTCGGATTCAAGTGCTAAAGAGAACTACAAATCAAAATAATTCAGGAAGTCCTTCTAAATTGAGACCTATTTAAACAAAAAAACTTCTCTAACTCCTCTAGTCGCCTTACAATTCTAAAAACAATTAGAATTAAGCCTTCCTCAAGAAACAAATAGATATGATAAAGCGAATACAGATTTAGGAATCAAAAGAACATTATTATAAATGATAGAAATATATTTGTTCCTTTCTTCGAACTATATATTTCTCATATAATTTCTTAACTCTTACTTTTTCAAATCCGTTTATGAATATAAATTTATCATCCAACAAACTATTTTTCAAAAATAACAGAGTATTTCACATAGAGCTAATTAAATCTTTCAAAATTCATCCCAACTTAAATCCAGAATATTATGATTCAATAAAAAGAATTTAATAGCATGATAGTGAATTTTTAATTATTTAAACTATGTGTTCATCCCAATAATAGAATAGAAAGTCAAATACTTTTTATCCATTTTATGAACAATTATAGAAATGACTAACTCACAATATGAATTTGATTAACAATTACTTGATACGAATTCAAACCTTAGATAAATTACTTTAAAAATCTTTAAATTTATTTATACTGAAATCAACTGAATTTTGATAATGAATCAATAAATTTGATAAATTCTTATTAAAGTTTAAAATAATCCATAACTATTTGATTAGAAGCTTGATATGTTAGAGAATTAATTTGATATTAATTTTATAATTTGTGATTTCAATAATGCAATTTCATGCTTCTAAATAAGATGTTTTAGGAACTCTTTAGGATGTTTTCTTGAAAAGTAATCCTCATTAAGAAAATTCTAACCTTTCTAAAATATAATTAAAACATCTTTCTAAAACTAATATCAATCTAGTTATTAATACTAGCAAATCCAAGTTAGATTAGTATTTGTGCAAATATTAATGTACTATTTTCATTTAAAATGTTAGAAAGAAAATAATTGTAAGAAGAAAATTATTGTTCTATTTCCTAAATAATTCAAAATGCCAATATCATAAATGCTTAAATAAAATAAAATGATAGTCAGACAGCTTATTCAAGTAGACTGAGTTTTCCAAGAGATAGTTCAGAGAATGACGACAAGGAATAACACTATATTGGAGCGGGATTATCTCAATATATGAAATAATTATAGTAATCTAAGCAAATTACATTTATAAATTAAGAAAGTCAAACAGAAACACATTAAAGAAATGTAGGTAATTTAGGCTTTAATTAATCAGTTTAAGATAGTAGCTAATCTAACAATTCTGTCGTAGATGAAATCAAATTTTCAAGTAATAAACATACTCAAAAGAATTAAATTAGTTAGGAAATTGAATTAAGTCTTAAAATTGTTAAATATTAGCCTTTTAAATAAGACTTTTGCTGTTAATTTAATACTGAAATAAATATTAATTAATATATTGAAAATTAACAAATTAATTAAATTTGTCAATGTAATCAATAAATTGAAATGGCTCCATCCAATAACTTTGGATCTTAATATGATGAATCTAATAACTAAAAAAACGTATGTTTTTTGGAACAATAAATAAATAATAAGAAAAGGTTTATGACGTCAGCAAATATTGATGACTAAATAACTCTCTTAGAATAATGTATATATAAATATCATTATCTAGAATTGTAATTAAGAGATGAAATCATAGAGTCAAAGACAAATCTAATAGTTGATTTGTAAAATTAACTAAGCAACATCTATACAATTATTGAAAAGGAGAGAAGAACCAAATCAGAGAATGAATAGAGAGACTCAATTATATAAAATGATGATGAATTTCAGAAAGCTAATGAATTGGATAGAAATTAAGAAAACAATATCAATATCTAAAATTTACTTATATAACTTAAGTTGGAGCAAACTCAAGAGATTGTAGAGTTGAGAAAAGATGTGAATGAAATAACTTAATATAATAGAAAGTTAAAAGAAAAATAAGAGGAATTATATTAATAGTTAGGATAGTGTAAAAAAAAATTAATAGAATTCGAAGAGGAGAAGAAGAGAGAGATCGATTTAATAAATTAAGATTATTAGAATAGATTAGCAAAATAACTTATGATAATTGATGAATTAAAATCTTAGATAAGTAGTATTCAGATAAATTCAATAGATATTCCTAAATTATCTAATTAGATTGCATAGAATAATATAGCAGATTATAAGATGGATGAAGTTGGATGTGATTCATTGTCTAAAATAAGTACAAATCTAAATAATAAGAATGCTCTTAAAAATCTAAATAAAATAGCAAATACGACTGCTGGTTTAATAGCTAATAGATAAGATTATGAAATTGTAGCAGTTCTGGATAGAATTGATTAGAATAAGACTTAAGCAAAATAAGATTCTATAAAGAAGATAAATTGATCAAAAATGAGTATATTTTTCAAATATTTATATTATATTTACATAATCATTTAATACTATAATAAATAATTAATTCAATTTAAATGGATATCGAACAATAGGATGATAATTGGATGCCTCTTGAATCTAATCCTTAAGTGATGAATGAATAAGCAATCAAATTGGGTATAATATTTGATCTAAATGATAAGGTATTAATGTAGAAGTAGCCTAATTCCATGATTTATTAGGTTTTGAAGATTGGGCTTTTGAAATGATTCCACAACCTATTTATGGAGTTTTATTCAATTTTCCTATTAAAGAAAACCTTAATCAATTTGTTGATTAAGAGGCAGCTTAAATATAAGAGAAAGGGTATCATATATAAACATTAAAATGTAGATAACATGTATCTCCAAACCTCTTCTATATGAAATAATTAGCTAAGAATGCTTGTGGTACAATAGCAATGGTTCATGTTGCTCTTAATGCTGACAATGCTATAATTTAAGAGGGAGGTTATTTAGCAGAATTTAAAAAGAGTGCTTAAGGAAAGACACCATAATAAATTGGGGAAGCTTTTAAGAAGGCTAAAGAATTGAAATAGGTTCACAAAGAAGCTGTGTAATAAGGAGAAAGTGCTTGTTGTGATGAAATCGATCGTCATTTCATAGCTTTCGTTTTAAAGGATGGAGACATCTATGAATTAGATGGATGTAAGGTATAATAAATAAAGTTAAATATATTAGCAATTCCCAATAAATCATGGTAAATCAACACCTGAATCATTTTTAGCTGATGTTTCAAAAGTCATCTAAAAGTTCTTTGAAAGGGATCCAAATGAAGTATCCTTTTCAACTGTTGTGTTAGCAAAAGCTCTTTAGGAATGAGTATTAATTATAATATCAAAATATCAATTCGCTAACTATTAGATATATATCATCCTCTTTTTATGTAATGTAAATTCAGAAATGTTTAGATAAAAAATTTAATATGGCATTAGATTTTAAGGGCAAAGTGGTTATTGTGACTGGAGCTGCAAGGGGTATTGGTAAAGAGTATTGTAATTACTTTGCTGATAAGGGAGCGAAAGTTGTTGTTAATAATAGATGCAAAAAGGATAGTGAGAATTATCTATTAGTTAACGAAGTAATTACATGATAAATTGTTAGATAGTAAGAAATATAAACTTGAAAGGAGGAATTGCTATTGCTAATTATGATGATATTTTGGATGGTGAACTCATAATCAAATAGGCCATAGATAATTTTGATCGTATTGACATTTTGATTAATAATGCTGGAATAATTAAAGACAATGTTTTTGCTAAGATGACAAAAGAAGATTATGAGGATGTTATAAATGTTCATTTAAATGGGACATATAAATGTTGTAAGGCTGCTTGGCCATACATGATTAAATAGAGATATGGCAAAATTATTAATACTGTTAGTGGTTCAGGTTTATATGGTTAGGTTGGTTAGGCTAATTATGCAACTGCAAAATCTGCTATTATTGGATTTTCTTAAAGTCTTGCAAAGGAAGGAGAAGAATATAATATAAGGACAAATATTTTATCTCCAGTTGCTGCTTCTAGAATGACCGAGACTATTTTACCTCAAGATATGCTTGAAGGAATCAACCCAAATAATGTGGCACCACTCGTTGCTTATTTATGTAGTGATGATTGTCCAGAAAATGGTGCAATTTATGAATGTTCAGGTGGCTTTATAAGCAGAGTAAGATTAGAAAAGGAGCCAATTGATTTTCTTAAATGGTCAAAATTATGAAAAAAAAAAATCATATCAAGAATACATTCATATTCAATTATTTAGATCTATATTATTCTATATAATAAAAAAAATATAATATTTTATTAATAGTTACTTATACTTATTCATAAATATATGATTTGCATATAATTTATTTATATATATGAATGATTGTTTTTAAAAAATAAATTATTACTTAAAATTTCGATTCTAATTAAATTTCAAATTTAGAATGTTACTTAATCTAGTTAATAATAATATTTTTAAAATATAATCTTTAATATTATTTACTATTTAATAGTGTATTTAAGATGATCTGAAATCTATTTTATTGTATAATTCATAAAAATTTAGTATAAAATTTTATCTATGGCATTTAAATGATTTATAATTAAATTTAATTATTATGCCAAGAAAAAATAAAAGAAAGGATACTAAGAACAAGCTTGAAAAAAATGTAGAATAAAATGAATAGGATGATTAGATAGAATCAGCTTAAGATATTGATAAAAAATAAGACGAATAAGAGATAAAGGAAGAAATAAGTATAAATGAAATATTAATTTAAGATGACAAGTAAGAAATTAAAGAGTAGAAAGAATAATAAAGTTAGTAAAATGCTGATTAAGATTAAAATAAAGTGTAAAATTAAACTAATTTGAGACATGAATAAAATGCTGAGTAAATTGAAAATTAAAATACTCCAGAATAAGAAATAAAAGAAGAAAAACATAATCATGATTAATTAGGGTAATTTAGCGATGCTTAAAAGTAAAGATAAAATGATTTATTAATTGATGAATAAGGAAAAGAATAAACAAAAAATGGACATGAATAAATTTAAAATGCTTAAGAAAAAGAATAAATTGATTAATAATTACATCAAGACAATAAATCCTAATTAGTTGCTGAATAAACTGCATAAGAGGGTAAAAATTAAGTTTAAGAGAATGTTGAACATTAAAATGTTGGAACATCTAATCTATAAGTAGATAGAACAGAAATTCAAGAACAAAAATAAGAAAAGACAGATTAAGGCTAAAGTAAAGAAGAAGAAAGTCATTAATTTTAAGAACCAAAGTTATAGAATTAATCTTAACCTGAAAGTTTAAATGAATAATTACCAAATACTTAAAAACCTAAAATACCAAAAAAGCATTAAGAGTAAGGATTATCTATTAATACTTCATCTGAAGACTAAGAGAAAAAAGCCGTAATTGTGGAGATTCCATAACATGAAGTTATTTTAAATGTGTAAGCTCCTGTAGTAATTGAGAATGCAAACAACTAGGTAATGATTGAAGGTGCTCCTTAAGTCTAATTGAAGAAACAAAATCAGGATGTTGTGTTGGAAAGAGTTTAAGAGTAGAAAATGGAGAAACACATAGAATAGACTAATATTGAAACTTAACCAAAATTACATATAGAATAAAATTAATAGATTCATTTGGAAAAATAACCATAAATGGAATAATAAGTGATTATAGAGAAGACTGAAACTTAATCTTAAGTATAAGTAGAAATACAAAAGAATACTAATGAAGTAGTAACTGAAAAGATCACATAAGTGTAAACATAGAACAGAAATCAAGATGTTTAAATATAAGAAATACCAGTTGTTCATTTGGAAAAACATGATAATGTCTCGATTGAACAACATCCTGAAATTAATTTGGAATCCAAAAACTTAAAAACTCAAATAGAAAAGTGTCCTGAAGTAGAAATTCCACATACAATTCAGAAAACAGATCTTCTTGAACATCCTGTTGTTAATTTAGAGGTTAATCAATTTGCTTAATAAGTACATCGAAGTCCAGATACATAATCTGTTTAAACTTAATAGATAAATTAGATTGAACATAAACCATAAGCAGTTATATAGTAATAGGAGTAGACTTCATTTGCTGTTTAATCACCTTAAACAGAAATTTAAGTTAATAATATTTAAGCTATATCTGAACCAAAATAAGAATTGAAGGTCGAAAGCAATTAATAATAAACTCAATTAATTTAGGAAGAGTTGAAAGTTCATGTTTAATAATAAAATTTGACTCATATAGAGAATTAACCATCTCATGAAAATATTAATACGAAATAAAGAGAGGTTATTGAATAAAAACCTGTTTTACATACTGAATAGAATACTAATCCAGTTTAAGTTAGTCATAATGACACAGTGAAAATTGAAGGATATCATGTGGATTAGAAAAAGAATTAATAATAATAAGCACCTTAATTTGCTTAATCTCCAACTCAATAAGTTAAGGAATCAGAACCAATTCAACCTTAAAATGATGCTGAACAATAATTCTTAAATAGACCTTAGTCATAAATTAGTCCATCTTAATCTAAAATACTTCAATAAGTACCTTAAGAAGTGGGTGCGTTAGGTTTGTCTGTTGCTGCAGCTGCTGGAGCTTCTTAATTTATATTGAAAAATGGTGTAAAATCAAAAGAGGGGTTATTTGCAGCATTAGCTGGTTCAGCCATTTTGTATGCTGGTTATAGACTATTTAAATCAAAGAGTTAATAAAATTAAAAATAAGATTGAGGAATATTAATAAAAAAATAAAAAGCCTTATAAATTATAATACCGATAAAAAATTATATTAAAAATGAATTATTTTAAATTTAATTTCAATGTCTCTTGAGAGAGTGAGGAAGAGTCTGACATAACTATTCGGCATCTAAATTTCTAAGGAAGAATAGCCTAACTAAGAATAACCAAAATAATAAACTGATTAGAAACTACAAAAATAACATTAAATGTTCAAAAACAAATTTGTTAGTATTTAGAAGAAGGATAATAAATTAAACTCTTATAAATTTGCCTTAGAAAAACTTAAAGAATACAATTTAACAACAATTAAAACTAAAGATCTTTTAGAATGCCCGATAATTTCCTACATAACTAAAGAATAACAAGTATAAGTTTCAACTAATATTTTTCAAGAAGAAAATTCTGGAAAATATCATTACAAAACCAAGATGGAGCAATGAGCATAATTCTTCCTAATTTATAAACATTAAATCTGAAGATGAAAAGTCATCTTTTTTCTTTTGTGCATAATATACAAAAGATGAAAATTAACTACCTAATTAATCTAAATTAACAGCCAAAAAATCACTACCTTCATCTCGAACTTCAGAATTCAATACTAAGAACACATTTTTAAGATAAGTAGAACCAGCTTAAATCAATAATTAAAAAGATGAAGAAGCTATCAACTAAAACTAGATCGAATCTAAAATTCCAGGCAAAATGTCAGAGAATAAATTTATCAAATTAAAATCATAAGATTCAGAACTTAATCATTAGGATGTAAATTTAAATCTTTAAAAAAATTAACATCAAAAAAATGATTGCATACCATCAATTGCAATAAACATATAAAAAGCAGAAACTCAAGATAAACTACCAGAATAATAAGTATTAATTTAATCTGAATAATAAATCAACACTAATCCAAAAGTTGTAGAGAATAAATAAGAATCAAAATTATAGACGTAGATAGATACAAAAATAGAACCTCAAATCTAGAACACACTTAGCGAAAATCCATTCACTTAAAATAATTAGAGTTAGTTATTTAATCCTCCTTGGCTTAATAGTCCTATATCATAAAATTAAGTATCTTTCAATTTATTTTAACAACCATTAATATAATAATCACCTTAAGTATAAGTTTAATAATAAATAGCTTAACCAATATTATATTAATATCCTATGAATTAATAATCATAAAATTTATTCCCTTTTTAAAATTAATAAACTAATAATTTTCCTAATTAAAACTTATTTAATTAATAGACTAATTTATTTTAAAATAACTAATCTAATCAAAGTTTTAATTTATTTAATTAATCAAATCTATTTTAATAATAAACATCATAATAACCATTATTTTAATAATAATAATCCTTATTTTAATAACAACCATCAAATTAATAACTATTTTAATAACAACCATCAAATTAATAGTTATTTTAATAATAACCATCAAGTTAATAGTTATTTTAATAGCAACCATCAAGTTAATCTATATTTTAATAACAACCATCAAGTTAATCATTGTTTTAACAATAACCATCAAGTTAATCATTATTTGAATAACAACCATTAAATTAATCGTTGTTTTAATAACAACCTTCAAGTTAATAGTTATTTTAATAACAACCATCAAGTTAATAGTTATTCTAATAATAACCATCAAGTTAATCTGTATTTTAGTAATAACCATCAAGTTAATCAATATTTCAATAATCGCAAACTAATAATTTATTCCAAACATCAAGTACGCAATCATCGAATTAATTATTTTAATAGCCAAATCAATAAGCAAATAATTTATTTACAAATAATGATTAAAGAAGAAACACACAAGATTTATTTTCAACCTCACCTATTTAAAACACACCTAATTTATTTTAATAAAATTAAAATTTAACATAAGACTCCTTGTTTAGTTTAAATTCTTAGTCCTAATCAAACATTTCATAATAAAGAGTAGATTCTCAAACAGATAGATACAAGAAGAATCTAGGGAAACAAACAAATAATAGATTATTTTGAAAACAATTTTGTTTATATATAATAAGATATTAAATAAATAAATGTTTATGTCTTTATTGTTCAAAAGTTTAATTAGTTTCTTTTTTTGATACAATTAACATAAACAATAGAGTTTTTCAAATTTTTTATTTAATTTTTTGTTTTTTACTTGTATTTTGAATAAATATTATAAAAAATGACACATTTAATAAAGGACACCTTTTATAAGGAAAAACTGTATTAGGTCTCTCTTTCATCTTTTTCATTTGCATAGGAATAGGCTGGCAAGCAAAAAGAAGCTAAGTAACCAATTTCTGAAGAAATACTAAAGAAGGCTCTTACGACATATGGTAAAACTGCTGAAGGATAACATTATGCTTATTTAGGTTTTATGGCTAATAATTTAGACTTAACTAATTTACATGTATTAGATTTGTGTCTATCATGATTAGGGGATTGAAAAATTCAAACATCTTTAACATATTGATGTTAGTAATAACAGTATAAAGTCACTTAAACCATTGAATGGATTAAAATATATAATTACATTAAAGGCAAGTAATAATAGATTGACGAAATTATTAGACTTAAAGTATTTGATTATTATAAAAAAAGACATATTCCATTATAAATAATGGATGTAGATTGCAGTAATAATGAAATTGAAATAATTCCAGATCTCAGTTGTCATCGTTTTCTTCGTTACTTGAATCTTTCTAACAATAAGATAAGATAAATAGAAGGAGTTTAAAAAAACAAGTATTTGTAAGTTTTGAAGTTGGCTAACAATCATATTGATCATATTGAGAATTTAGATGGAATGAATCTTACTGAATTAGATTTATTTGGGAATGAAATTACAATCCTAGATGGTTTGACTTAATTACCAAAGTTAAGAAAGTTTGAACTCTCTTAAAATTAGATTAAAAGTTTAAATGGAATTGTTGATTTAATATCAGTTAGAGAGTTAAGGATAGCGAATAATAAAATATCAAGAATCAAAGAATTATCATATTTGGAAAATTTAGTATTTCTAAGTGTTCTTGATCTTTGTTATAATCCAATTTAAAATAGACGATATTACAGGTGGCAAGTCTTATACAAATTACCTGGACTAAGAAATCTCGATGGAGTATAAGTTCCTCCAGAAGATATAGTAAAGGCAGAAAATCTTTATGGAATGGATTTGGAAGATAGAAAAAGAATTTTTAAGGAAGTTTTACCAGATGAAGAATTTATTGACAGAAGAATTCACATATCTGAGGTACTTAAATTAATATATTAATAAAGTTAATTGAACCAGAAACAGAAGATGAAAGTGAGAATCAAGAATTCGTTGATTAATATGATAAAACAGGCAAAATGATGTAAAAGTAAACAAAATCTATGGGATCTTAAAAATCAATCAGCGAAATGGTATTATTGATTTAATATATTAAAGTATCATTCTAATAAGAGTCTTTAGGAAAGAGAATATTAATGAATAAAAGTATAAATATTTATTGTCAGATTTTTTTTTTAAGAAATTAACTAATAATTTTTTTTAATAATATACTCAAACTCTATTACTTAATTATATTAACTATAATTTTCTTGAATAACTAACTAGTTATAAATATCTTTAAAAAGAAAGAAAAATATTTAAACTTAAATGATCCTTATTTGAGTTCTTTTTAGAATGTTAAATTGAGAATTAAATCATATTTATTTTAGTTTGTTTTAAGTCTTTAAATTATATGGTGATAAAAATTGTTTTGAAAGGTTAAATGATTAATTTTGAAGGATTATCTAGATTAATAATCCTTAGATTTTTATATTGGCCTTTTGAAATTTAAGAGTGTTAAAAAAAAAGTGTAAAGGATTTCATGATTGGTATTTGAAAGTTAAAGAGAAGAATTATTTTTTGGGATTTGAATTTGTTGATAATGAAAATTAAAATAATAAATAACATTAATGATAAATTTATCTGAAAGAGAAAGAGAACTAATAGATCAAATATGTTCAAAAAATAATAAATCAAACAAAAATGCTAAGCAAGTACTTAGTTAATAAAAATTAATAAGTTAATCAAGTACAAAAATATTAGCGACTCGTTTGGAGTAAAAGTTAAATGAGGTATTTGAAAATTTTAAATTAGATTATGTAAGAAGTGGATGAGAAAAATGATGGAAAGGTGAATTTTTTATAAATGGGAAGAATATTTACATTGTTAGATATATTTTAAGCAATATCATATGATTAAAATTATTAATTAGAAGTTTAGGGATTAAATAGTTAATCTTAAAGGTTTATAAAATTGAATTATTATAATTAGATAATAAGAAATCGATTTACATGAAAAAGCATTTTCAATTATTTCATAAGGAGAAGAATATGCAGATATTTAGGCAGTGTTTTGTTTTTTTAGAATAATTTAAGACCCAAATAATTTAGAGCCATCAAAATGTTCATCATTAATGAAAGATTATTTGGAAAAGATTCTAGAAATAGAAATGGATTATGAATCTATTTTAAATTTCTGCTCAGAATTTTAAAATTATTAAAAGACAAGACTTTCAGGTGCTAAAACAGGTTATTTAAAAGCTCATTTAGCATAAAATTTGATAGATTCATATGAGAAAACTCATACGTTTAAACCAAATATAAATCCAATAAGTGAATAATTATTAAGAGATTCATTCAAAAGAGACAGTTAAGATTCTTAACATTCATAAAGTTTAACAGATAGTAAAGTGAGTTAACTTTATTGGAAGAAATAAAAATCAGATAAAAAAATTAATTAGTTAAAATTAGAGTATGAGGCTAAGGAAATGAAAGAATGCACTTTTAAACCATAAATAATATCTAAAAAAGAATTGCCAAATGTTGTGGATAGATTGTATAAAGTGAAAACAAGATAGGAAGTTGAAGAGAAGATAAAATAGAATGAAATAGAGAAATAAGAATAGGAATTTAGTGAATGTTCATTTTAACCTTAGATAAATAATTGTATGCCTGATATGGAATAAGTGGGAGTAAGCGGATATGGATAAGCAGTGGAGAGAATGAGAAGAGGACATGATCAACGTAATTTAAGAGAAATCTAATTAAATCATAAACCAAGTGGAGAGAATTATGAAAAGATGAAAAGAATGGGTTTTATTCCTCCTGATATGTTAAAAAGAAATAAAGCATAAAGAGAAACACCAATTTTATATATTGACATAAAAATTGGGCCGAGCAAGGTTGGTAGATTGGCCTTAAGAAAGAATGACAATGTAGAATAGGTTGTAAAATCTTTTTGTAAAGTTTGGGGAGTGGCATTATAAGATTATGATTTATTGGTTAATTAAGTTAATGAGAATCTAAGAAAGTATGAATAATTATAATTAGTAGTGTAATCACAGAAACAGAATTAGATGACTAGTGAATGAAGAAGATTATTATTTATAATACTTATATATCATTATTGAATATGAAATTAGATAAAATATCAATTATTCTTATTTCTGAATAAATTGGAATATGAAGATTGTTAGGAAACCCTTTGGGAATTTTGAATTGATTATTATGCCTTAGTTTATTTGGTACTGCTAAGTTTTGGATAGAAAGTACATTCGTTGGATTCATTTTACATCTATCTATCCCATTACTCTTAAATCTTATAGTTTCTTTTTTAAAGCCAATTATTCATTCTAATGATGAGGGTTGAGTAATTTACCTCTCTACCATCAAATCTATTTCTTTTTTATTCAAAGGTTTCTTCGAAGGAATCGGTTCAGGTTCTTCGTTAATCTATTTTATTTGCTATCTAAAATCTACAAACATATGTTGTGGAATCGTAACTTTAGGCTAAGAATTGACATAAATAAATAATACTTCAGGCTCACTATTTTATTGTTACTCTGACTATTCAAAATAGAATCTATTTGGTAAGCATACTTTTTAAGTGGGTTCTTCTTGTTCTTAAACTTATTATTGTTCACTATCATCTTATTATTCAGGAGTACCACTTATTTACTTTTTATATTCTGAATATAAAGTATTTGACATATTTTTAGTGAAATAAGGATGAGAATCAGACGTATTACGCTTAGTTGTCTCTAATTATTAATATAATCTAAAATAACATTTACATTGAATTGTTTCATTACTTTTTCTTACTACATATAATCTTTCAAATACACTTGGTTAATTAGAATCGACTTCATGAGTTAATCTGTTAGCATTTTATTATAATTCTTATGTCTATCTAATTTGATATATACATTTACAGCATCATCATAGCACTGTTACAATCTTTATGATTTTCTTTCATTCCATCTTAAGAGATCATCAACTGTTCTTTAAATATTAGCAGACTTTTTGTTGATCTACAATTATTAAATCATTATAATTGCTTACAGATGGTTTGAAGCTATATTCCTCTTACTTCATATTGGAAATATTGGGTTTATGACTGTTTCTTTAATTTTGATTGGCGAAGAAAGTGATTCTCTACAATTCTTCAGGACTGACAAATAGTTCTGTTGATTAACTTTTTAACATTTATTATAATCATTTTTATTTTATCTTCAAATTATTTAATATTGGAAGCTAAACATAAATAAAGAATAATGAGAAGAATATAATTTTTGATTTTAGTCCACTAATCATTTAAAATATTGTATGCAACATTTTTTTTTAATAGAAATACTTGAGATGATAATATTTCTGAGAATAATATTTCTGAAAATAATATATAGTTTTTGAACTTCTTTTTCTTACCTTCATTCTAATATATAGAATATTTAAATATTAAATGACTTCAATATATATTTTTACTTAGAAAAATATAGAGTATATTTATGGATATTATTCATTTTAATCTGTAGATATATGCAAGAATTATAAATTTCTTAAAGATCTTTAACAATTTTTAATATAGATTTAAATAAAATTTCAGTTCTATGAGAACGTTGCAGTTTATCTTAAATAAAGCACTATAACAGTTTTAAATTGAATAGTAATATGATATGCTTATAAATGCTAATACCATTCTAAATTAACACTTTGTTAAAATTTATAGTAATACGTCAATTAAATATTTTATGAAACCATAAACCAAATGGGTCATTCTCTTTCTAACAAGCTTATCTTAATTCTCATTTCGAGTGTTTGTGGATTACCCATCCCTATTGGCTACTGAAATAAAGAATCATTTCATGGTGAATCAATTCCAAATTAACTTATTGTTTTCATTTAGATCCTTTCCAAATATTGTTATGCCTTTTGTTGGAGGAATGTTATTGGATAAATATGGCACAAGAAGAGGACTATTCGTATTTATGCTCTTTATCATATTTGGCACATGTGAAAAAAAAATTAATATTAGTTCTATGTTATTTGTCAATCATTTTGAATTGCTTCATACTCATGCTAATCGGAAGATTCTTTATGGGGTTATTTTTGGAAAGTTGCTATGTAGGAGTTTACAAAATTTTATCCAAATGGTTTAAGGAAGCTTCATTTGCTTATAGGTAACAGTAACTCTAATATTAGCGTTGACACAGCATTCATATGTGGTGGTACTATTGCATCAACAATTCTTTTACCTTATCTTATAAATAACTATGGTCTAGATAAAGCCATGCTTTCATGCCTATTACTATGCATGATTTCTTTTTTAGGACTCAATACAGTTACTACAATTGATAAAACTTATTCTGTTGAAACTAAACAAGAAACTATTCCACACTTTTCTTTCGCATTACTAACTTAATTCAACATCGATTTTTACATTATTGCCCTAAGTTCCATTTTTTGTTATACAAGTTATTACATTTACTCCTATAATAATGCAGAAATGTTTAAAACTTTGTAAATTATTCAAATCAAATATATATTTAGGTATCATTTATCATCCTATTCTGCTGCTACTCTATATGGACTCCCCTGTTATATGGCTATATTTATTGCTCCATATTTAGGTCATTTAGTAGATAAACATGGATATAGAATGTAGGGATTGTAGATAACAAGTCTCATTTAATTAAGTGTTTTTTCATTGGTTTATCTAATGCCTAGTTGTGAAACCACTTGCTTTGTTATCCCTGTGATAAGTTAATTACTGAATGGAATATTTTTTGCTGGATATGTTGTAACCTTATGGCCATGCATTTAAATGGTAGTTTCACCCTAATTGTCTGGAACTGCTTTTGGGGTTGTCTATTCTAGTGTTAGTCTTGGAATATCTTTGGCATCAGTATTTATTGGGAAAGTTGTCGAAGATGAAACTTAATCTTCTTATTCAAATATGTTAGGAATTCTATTCTTAATTACATTCTTAGGAGCATCGATGAATTACCTATTATTTTACAGAGACTAGAGATATTTTAACAATAAAAAATATGTAGTCTCGTAATATAGTACAGAAATGGAACTGAAAATGCTTGATTGAATGTAAGATTTTTAACAAGTAATTAAATTAAATTATTTTAAAAAATATACATATACATATCTTAAATTGAATAAAAAAGAAGATATACATTTAAATATAGATATATATTATACTAGAATTAGATCAACGATTTGTTTTTGCGACTTTTTCAAGTTCATCTCTTTTCTTAATTGTATAAGATTTTTATCCATCTTCATTGGCTGCAGCAATAAGTTCATCAGCAAGTGCTTCTGCAATAGTCTTCATCTTCTTAAAGACTGATTCTCTTACGCCTTTAGCTAAATTATGAACAGCCTTTATTTATTATGTCTGAGTACTTCATTAACTCTTCTGATTGGAGCCACATCAACAGCCTATTGTTTAGCAACACCTCCTGTTCCTACTTTGGTGAAATCTTCTCTTGCTCCTCCTCTTTAAACAGCCAAGGATAAAACCTAAAGTGGGTTTTTGCCTGTAAGTAAATGAACGATTTCAAATGCATGTCTTATTATAGCGACAGCCTTCACCTTTTTACCTGTGTTACGACCATGAAACATGAGAGCACCAGCCAATCTTTCTACAATTGGACATTATGCTTTTCTAAACTTCTTACGTTAATATCTAGATAAATGTATTTGGATTAAGTACCTTCCAGCTGTATGAGGAACATAAACTCTTGATTTAGAAGTTTGAACTGCAATATAGTCTTTGAAACATTAGTCTGTTACTTAGACTTCATCATAATCCCATTTTCCAAATAGTTTTGGTTAATTTGCAAATTTCACAGTGACAACTTGTTCTTCTGCCATATTTAAATAAGGATTTTATTTTTATTTTAAATAAAATTAATTATCACAATAGAACTTCGTGGAAAATACCAATCAAAGAGAGTAATTAGATTGAATCATTACAACAAATTGAAAGACGATATTCAAGTTCAGCCATTCTCTCAATTATATTACATTTCTATTTGTCATCAAATATATTTAATCTTTATAATTACGCACTTAATTCTGTAAGCAATAATTATAGTGATATTCCTTACTCATTCAAAATATTTTTAATTTTCTAATAAGCTTTTTAAATTTCAGAAATATTCATTAAATAATCTAAAATCTATTTGATTTGATCAGGATGTGCCATACCAGTAAACTAATACACATATTAAGAATTAATGACATCTAAATTTGAATTTTAGATAGACAAAGACAATGACTACAACATATTTACAACACGTCTCATATCACCAGAACACAACTCAAAAACTGATTTTATGGCTTCATCATCTAGCGGAATATTCTCCTTCGCACAAATTTCTTTAATTCTTTAACCAGCAACATTCAAACCAATTTATTTGAATTTAAATCTTGTACATCTACTTTAAATGGCCGGTATAATTTAAGATATATGATTGCAAATAAAACAGAACCTAGTTGATTTGGCATATTTTTCAATAACTTAAAATTTTTTTAATTAAATTATACTTCGACGTAATGCAAATTAAGCGGCTGCTGTCATAGCATCAGCTTCATCCAAAATCACTAATTTTATAGAAGTATTTTTATCTTTAGTGAAAGTAAAAGATTGGGATTCTGCAAACCCTTTTATCGTTTCTCTAACAGTATTAATACCTCTTTCATCCGATGCATTTAACTAATCTAAATATTTATTTATACTTCTAAAACCATCTAGTTGTATTTATTGGAATAAATCTATTTAGCCAATGCAATTATCGTTGAAGTTTTACCTGTACCAGGTGGCCCATATAATAATAGATTTGGTAATCGATTTTTTTCATTAAATTTTTTAACTTGAAAAAACAATAACAAACACACTTTTTACTTGTTGATACTATTTCTTCATGAGAAATCACTTCATCTAAAGTTGATGGTCTATATTTCTCAATCCATGGAATATTTTTATTCTTTTTATTACCAGAGATTTCTTCAATTAACATGGCGCGATTTTTTTTTTAATATTATTTTAATTAAATTTTATATCTATATTAATTATATACAAACTAAAACTTAGAAATTAAATTCAAAAATTTCATCTTTTATTTTTATTTATTTATTTCCTTACCTTTATTTCACTTGGATGTGCTCTTTTCCAAGCATCAGACTTCTTATCTACTGTATAATCATTATCTTTTAACATCTTCTCGAATCTCGGATCAATCTATTTTACAGATTATTCTATTTCAGGTTCTTCAGGTATAACATAACCTTTACTGATTCTTTCAGCTTCCAATTATCTTTCGTAATTTTATTAAATTCTTTTTTATTTATAATCCTCAAAATCTAACCCCTTCTATTATCTTAATTTTAAATATAATTTCAAATGAATTAAATATCCATGAGAATAAGGTTTTAACATAGCTGTTTCTAATAAATGCAAGGCATCTAATCTCTCCAATTCTTCATAAGATAAAAACTTATATTCATCATAAACTGTTTATTATTCTTCCTCCTCCATTTCTTCAGTCAAATTATCTAAAAACGGACACCATTTAGGAGCAGCATTCAATTATGGAATAAAATAAATACCCATTCTTGGTTATTCTAATGCCAATAAAAACATCCCTGAATTTTTAATCCAAGTAAATGAATTGATTTCATTTTATGGTTCAATGTTAGTAAACAAACGATTTCCCTACCAAAATTTTAATATTTTAGCATCACAAGATACTATCATATCATCCTTCATTATAATCTTCCTTATAGGTAATCGATATTAATGTTAATAGATATTTAATGGTATATGTTTACGTAAATCAAATAATTTGACTTATCCTTCCCCTGTTCCTACAGCAACCTAAAGATTCTGAGTAGCCAAACTAGTAATATCACTTACTCCCAATTATTATACAACTTAATCAATTCTGAAATCAATAACACTGAGCTGTTTATTACCTCCTACAAATCCCAATTGTAACTAATCATGCATACATAAACAATTAACTCCGGTTTCTTATTGAATGTTATATGATTCTACAAATGATCCAAGTTCTAAATTTAATCTTGTTATGTCTTCATTCTAAGAAGATACTAACAAATTACAATTGTAAGGGTTATAAATCTAATATTTTTTATACTCATAAAATAATACCATATCTGTTGGTTATTTTGGTACTCTCAATTTGAAATGCTTTCCGTATTAAGCATGCAACTCAATGTTTCTATCTTCACAAACCATAGCAATTTTTTTGTAATCATCTCCCAATAAACAAAATTTTACTATTTCCGAATCAAGTCCTCTACTACATTTCATAGACAATTGCGATGTTTCAAAAATCTTTATTGAAGGAGCATATAATCCAGATGCAACAACATATTATTAATCATTGCTTTCTTCAATTTAAGTTGAGGCTGTATTGAATTCAAACCCTTAGATTACTTCGATACGCTTTCTAAATTACTCATTCTTTTTCAAAGACTTCTAAGTTTTATAAGCTGTTTCCATAAATTCTGGCAATGTTGGACATGCTGCTAAATTATAAGCCTTTATCTATTGAGAAATAGTTATAGAAAGAGTCATTAATTGTGGTAAAAATTAATAATTATTTTTTTAATTTACCTAATAATTATATACAAAATGCTCAGATTTTTGCAATTGCATATTCCCTTTGGCAAAATAAAAATTATCAAACTATATATAAAAATCAATATAATTTTTCTATTGCTTATTTTGGTTCTCCATAATTATAATATTCCCTCAGTCTAAATACCGATTGCAACACCAATCTGCAATCAGGTGCAGGTAGCACTTGATCAACAAGGAAATCATAAAGCATTTTCAATTCTTTATCCTCTTTATTATCATAATATGGAATAATTGGTATTCCATTTTCTAAATGAACTCCAAAACTGTAGGCTGCATTGTCAATCAAAACTATGTCTTTAAGATCCCTATTCAAAACTCTCAAATCCTTTATATGTACTCCATCCTAAGACAATACACATCGATCACGAAATAATTAACCAGAAAGCAATGTTTAATTTGGATCCAAATATTTTATCACTTAACTAGCATAACATTAATGAGATGCTGTAAATACTATGACCTCACAAAGTTAACTTAATTCTTGCAAGATCCATTTAGCATAAGGACGTATATTAATGCCTGCTTAGGCTGTATCTCCTGAAGGAAATGTAATTGGTAAATACACATCTGCCTTTAGATTTTGATTTTCATTACAATGAATCAAAGTTTCATCCAAATCAAATACTACAGTTTTTTTAACTACAAAGGTTAAGTATGAAAGATACATTTGTAATTCGTTTTCATTTGAATTTCCATTCTTTTTTAATCCAATATCGTTTTTGTTGGTTCCTGTAATTTTACACAGAATGAGACGCAATTAAATGTTTAGACAGCATGATCCCTAAATAGTTACTATTCTTAATTTTATGGTAGAACATGTCTAAACGATTCAACTAAAGAAGAGACATAATAGAGGGATTCTAAATTTTAAACTATTTTTAAATACTTTTTGTTGGAACAATGTTTACTCTTGTTGATGGCGATAGTGACTTAGTTGGTTTAAATAGAGAAATAATCGATTATGGTCTATTTATTTAAGTTACAAAATCATCTAAGCTAACATGTAAGTTTTCCTTCTTTTATTATGGTTGTTGTGGTTCAAATTTCTTCTTTAATTATTAAGCTATTTATTATGCAAATTAAACAGATGAAAATCTTTAATCTGACTTATTTGCTGAATCAGTTGAAAGTAAATTGTATTTTTTTTTTACTGTGTTTGGTGCAGTCGATTATACATTATTTAATTAACTACTTGATGATTTTTCCAACTAAGAGAAATTCCTATGTAAACTGTTCTTAGTCTTTGGAAGTAGTTAAGAATGATTTTGTGGTTTATTAATTGAATCTTTAACTAGATTCTTTTGATAAAGGAAATATTTCATCTAACATATAAAATAAGAATTATACTTCTTATGCAGTTCTACAACTCTTGGGAGTATTATTTCTAGGAGTTATATTTAATTAACTTGCCAATACAGGTTTTTATTAGGATGGTAATTTCTTATTAAGTAATTATTGTGTGCTTGTACTTTAGCACATTTTTGCTAGAGTCAGAAATTATTCTCTAATGATTCAATATCATTAATACTTTGTGAGTTTGGCTTTCGCTGACTCATGTCTAGCTGTAACAGATTTTATATTTGTTTTTTACATTTAATTTATTAATAACTATCAACCCTCTTTCACATATTTCTCGAAATCCAAATAACCTTGCTTATAACTTGGAGACTGCTTCAGTTATGATATAAATTGTTTAGTCTTTTTTTTTTTATAAAATTCAATTTACATTATTTCTATACTTTTTATCATAAATGTAAAGCCAATTCTCTAATTTATCTAGTTCTATCTTATTAGAACCTGATAATAATCTAAACGCCTCTAAGACTTCTCTCTATTCTTATTGTTAATCATTCATAAACACTTTATACAACTTTTCATATTGTATATCTTATTCCCCTTCAGGATTAGCTAATTCATTTAATGCTTCAATTTCTTCATTTGTTGCATCAATATTTAAAAAATATAACAATTCTTTAATCTACATATCTGAAGTCATTGGCTTCTTTTTTCTCATCTTCTCAACCCAAGCAAAAGCACCTTGCAGTTATGAAAATATTTATTCAGTTTACTTATTTATCATTAAAATTTTTTATTATAATTTCAATTTTCTTCATCTTCATATTCTCCTCCTTCTTCTCCAAATCCATCTTAGATGTCCTCCTCTATCCCTTCTTCATCATTATTTTCTTTCTACTCTTTAGACTTTTTGACTTCTTATTATTTTATTTCTGTGTTCTAATTCATTTTCATAGCCACTATAAAAGGCTCCTGAAGCTTTGTTAAACACTTTCCATTTTAATACTCCACTTCTTATTATTCCTTCGACTCCAACAAAGTTAATGTTCCTTTTCCATGAAATCTATCATCTTAAAATCCCCCCAAGTATTCTAACTTATTATTTCCATAAGTAAACTTGCCTTCCTAACAACCTATTCTATTAAAATTTAATACATTTCAATCCATCTTTAAATTAACCTTCATATTGACTACCATCAGAAAACTTTATCTTCCCTTATTTGATCTTATCATTTTCAAAATCACCTTCAAATTATTAATTTCTATATAACAATGTACCTTTGATTCTTTTATAATCTTAAACAATTCCTTAAAATATATGTCTTGGTCCATAAGTTATTTAACCATCAAATGGTTTATTATTTTTAAATTTTCCATCAAACTCTGATTTATTCTTATAATATTCTTGACCTTCCTATTTAACTCCCATTAAAAAGGTTCCTTAAAAATAAATCTATTATTTTTTCTTTGGTAATTGTTTTTAATTTGTAAAAACATTAAGTAAAATACCATCTCCATTAGGCTTGTATTATTTATTGTCAAATTCGCCCCAATATATATACTTATTATACTCAGCTATTGCCTATTAAAATTTTTGTGTCAGCACTAAATTCTTTAATATATAAATAATATTGTTTTATTGTTTAATTTCAATAGTACCATCATCTGTCAAAGATCCATTTGAAAACATTCCATAATGATATTCATTACCAAACTTACCATGCCCATATCCTTAAGGAATTATTTAATTTGCTTCTAATTTTCCGAATCCAACATATTATTATTCTACATCTAATGATTGTTAAAAAAACGGATGCTCCACTTTAAGAGGATTCTCAGGATGACAAATTAATAATGTAAATATAGATCTTTTCTATTAATCTAAAGATAACATTAAAGAAAGTGGATGTATTATATTAGAAAGATCTACATCAAAAGGTTTTTCTATTTTAGATAATGAAGCAAACTTTTTCTTTAATTTCAATTTCAATATTTCTTAATCTTTTTACTTCTCCCTAAAAACTTATAATACTTCCTATAATAACTTAGATTTCAATTAACCATCTTCGAAAAAGAATTCTGAAGATTCAATTTAAGTAGCAGCACACAAAATTACCAAACCAGCTTAAAATGAATAACTGTATATCATATTTGCTAAATTTTTCTCCTTATTAAAACTGTCCGTAATGGGAATGTAAGGCCTATGAAATTTAGATCCTTTATAAGAAATTCCCATGTTGGAGATCACAAAACGATTATTTTCGATATAAATATTTTATGGAGCAAGGTCTAAATATTCATAAGTTACACGACCTTATATAAATAATAATTAAAACCTGTAATGAGAAGATTCTTACAAAATGTAATCAAAAGTTCCTTTGCTTATTCAGATGTCAATCCTTTTAATTTATCTAATTTTTGAGAAGGATCATCAATTTAGTAAAGTACATACAAATCAGATTATTTATCATTTAATTATTTTTCACCTATCAAAATAATTCTGGAGTTGATATCATTAATACATTCTAACATTGCTTTCTGTAACTGCAAGACTTTTACCCTAAAAATATCATGACCTAAGTTCTCATAAACTTATAAAATAAATCTGCCCTATTCTTTGGTATGATGCATCAAATAGCTGATTGAGCTAATACCTAAATAAAAATCGCGTCCCTTTCCAATTACACTTACTTGTGTAAAATTCTTATTTATAAAACTGGCATCAACAACTAATGAATCGTATTATTGCAACATTTATAACTTAAATATATAATATTAAATTAAAATAATAGAAAAAAAGACCCCCCCTTCTCGTTTTTATCATTTAAAACCTTTTTTTTAAGTTATTCCAAATTCACTTAATAATTATCATCCTCTAATTACTAATTTAAAACTATTTTATTTTTATTTTATCTTTGATTTTTTACAATATTATTACTTAAATATTTTTATCAAGTTCCATTTTAATATATTATTTTAATTAAAATTTCTTAAATTTAATTCTATTAATCTATTTTATCTTCAAATTTTTTGAAAAATGTAATAAAATTTCTTAAATTATCATTGATAATAGTATATAATTTCAATTAGTTTATATTTATTCATTTCATTGAGGTTATATCGATCAAATTTAAATATAATTTATCCTTTTTTCTAAAATCTATTGTTAATTTTTCTTATAAATATTTGATTATAATAAAATGTTAAATAATTAGAAGCTTTGATTAATTAATATAATAATAGAGAAAATTTATGACTTCTATGTAAATCTATGTTAAATGTAATGATCAAACAAAAGTATTTACTGTGAGTGGAGAAGAGAATATAAAATAATATATCCGTGAATATTTTAATCTATAAGAATCAAAATTTGCATTACAAATTAATGGAGAGCTTTATGGGTAAAACAAAAATAAAAAAAAGTTCAATGAATTTACTTAAAATGATGAACTTATCTAGATTGAAATTTTTGATATATAATAATTAATTCAAGATAGGGAAACATTAAAATCATTAAGAAACTCAGAAATTAATAGCACAGCATCTGCAATAAATTCATCTAGGATGTCTAATATTTAAAGTTAAATTGAATAATAGGAGAGACCTTTAAAAAATAAATCTGATTAAGATCCTTAATAATATGCTCTTAATAGTCAAATTTCATTGCAAGGATCAACAATTTATGAGTAAACTCAAAAATGCTTATATTGCTAACAAGATATACAAGAGGATATTATTTAAACTCCTTGTTAACATAATTATCATATATAATGCCTAGATTAATTTATATATAATACTTTATAAACTTCGTCTACTTTTTTATCATGCCTATGTAATAGTAAATTCTCTCCATAAATATTAAACTTTTTAGATGAAAAAAAAAAGAATGATTATAAAGAAACCTTACATTAAAATTAATTATTTTACTTGCAGAAAAATTATCATCAAATATTTGGAAGATGCATAGATGATTAAAAGTGTAAGTTTATCTTTATTATACAAAACAAAAGTAAAATACATCAAAAAATTCAATGTCCATTTTGCTAATGATTATAATTAAACTTAAAATAAACCATTTTGTATAGATTAATAATTTATAAACAAGATATAACTTCTAGATTTATTCTAAATTTCTCAATCTTAAAGAAATGTTATAAAAATTGATGATATATCTCGTTAATTCTTCACGTTAAATCAAAAAGATTTAAGATTAAATAATCCAACTAAAATAGTTTTTGAATTGAAAATTTTTTTTCAAAGAAAATTATCAAAATACTAATCAATTCAAAATTAGTATTAAGCCGAACCCAAAGGAGACTCATATTGTTGAGATTATTGTGAATTTAATTATAAGTTATTAAATAATAATGAATAGGAGAATTTATAATATTATATTTTGAAAGTTAAAAAAGAATTATTTTAATTATGTAAATCGAAAAAGAAATAGAAAAAAACACATATAAAACTTAATTAAACATTTCATATTTATTACTTAATGGGAAGATTGTTTGAGGGATTTCAAATAAATTTAAAATTGCAGAAAACTTAAACAATTACGCCTTAGAAAGAGAAATCTAATATAATGTTTGAATGAGTTGATCTTCCTATAGGGATGGATTGATATACAAAATCAAATTATGAGATTTTAATTTGTAGATGTTAAGAGTCTAGCGAACACATATTTATCTGAAATTAGTATTTAATGTCGCTCTAAATGTATGTAATATTTATTCTTGAGATATATTGTATTTCATTTTAAAAATTGTATATATGCATTCCTTCAGAAGATAATAAATTAATCCAGGTTTATTGAATAGTTTAATGTGAGAAATGGATTAGCTTTGATAAATTGTTATTATAAGGATTTTTGAAAAAAAGATTGAAATTTAAAGATATGGAATTAAGTTTTAGTTGTCTTTAAATCAAGAATCTAATAAAATAATCAGATTTATTCTTGAATTAATTTTAGATAGCATTAGACATAAGAATTTATTAATTAGATGAAATTGTATAAATATAGATTGAAAAATGTGGAGCAGAAAAAAAAAAAATAAGAAAAATTCTCCATTTTAATATATTTGCAGACTGAATATGTATTGATATTTCGAATTCTATATAAATTATCTGATTAAATATATTATATGAATATTGTTTATGAAAGAATTTATTAATTCCTGACGGAAAAAATATTTGGATTTAATTTTAAAAATTTAAATAAATAATAGAAAAAAATTCGTTATGAATATATCAAAGGAAATCATAGGTTAAGGATTTACTAGTGAAGTAAGAAAAGTAGAGATAAACGGGACAGAATATGCAATAAAATTATTTAAGAACAACTGTTCAACAGAATAAATAAAAAAGGAAATAAATATACTTTCTTAAATTAAGCATCATAATGTTGTAGATTTGATTGATGGAAATCCTGAATAGAGATTCATGATAACTGAGCTTTTAGAGAAAATGGATCTTTTTGAAGTTTTAGCCAAAACGTAGAAGCCTTTTTAAATAGCTTCAATTAAATACATTATTTTATAATTAACAGCGGCAATTCAATATGTTCATAAATTGGGTTTTGTACACAGAGATATTAAATTGGAAAACATTCTTATGGATAAGAAGTTGGAAATAAAAATTTGTGACTTTGGATTTGCTGAACCAATATAAGGAGAATTCGTTATTAGAGCTACTGGCACTTAAGGATATTTGGCTCCTGAATTATAAAATCAAGGCCTAATAAACACTAAAGCATTACCTATTGCAGATGTATTTTCATTGGGAGTTTGTCTTTTCTTGATTGCATTTGCTCATCCTCCCTTCAGACAAAGTAATAAATCTTGTGCTTATTGGAGATTGATATCTTCTCAATAATGGAAGAAATATTGGTTAGCAGTTGACAAATAAAATAAATACAATGAAGAGTTTCGTTCTCTTATTGAAGGAATGTTAGAATAAGATCCTTTGAAAAGAATGACAATTAATTAAGTTTTAGATCATCCATTTTTAATTGGTGGAAACAAAGAAACATTTTAATTAGAAGTGTGGGAACGAATGAAGATTGAATGAGGAGATTGAAAGATGGTTAAAATAGAATTTGCATGGTTTTTTGATTATATTTTATATATTATTCTTATAAATAAATCAATTATTAATTTAATTTCTAAAAATAGTGTTTAACTTAATTTTAGTTGTATTATTATAAATAATTATAAATTTAATCATTTATAATTTATTTTATAATATGCAGAATAGTTTTCAGTTATTAATTCGTCTCCATTCCCTTTATCGATAGGCTTCAATAAATATTTCCCATTCATATCAAATTTAATTTCTTAGTCCAATTTACTCTATCCTTATATAAGTAGATTATCTATGTTAATATTAATTTTGTCAGCTGCAATCTTAGTATATCTATTTGATTATGATTTAAGATAATCTTTGCTTGAAAAACTTCTATAAACTGGCTCATCATTCAATTGTTTTAATATGGATTATGTTGTCTCATCTTAATTTATTATACTTGGCCTTCGTATTACTTAATCATTCTAAGAAACCATAAACAAGGGATAACCACTATCATCATCTATTTCCCTAATTAAATGTTGTTATTTACAATATCTTCATTGTTTTATCATCATTAATTCTATTCAAAGAATCATTTGTTATACAATATTCTTGTTTTCTGCGAAATCTGTAACAATCAATCATCACTGATTTACTTGGATCTTTATTTGCTTATTTAGTTACTTCCTATAATAAATTGTTCTAAACCTTCTCCACTTTTAAATATTCATCCAAAGCTCTTGTTTATTTCAATAATATCTATTTCTTCTGAAATGGCAATTTCATTATCTCTTAATCTTCTTTCAATCTAGATTCAAACAAGTGCTTCTCAATCAAATTCACCTTAGCCAGTAATTCCTCTCCTGTAAATACTTACTAAGTTTTAGTGTTTGTATTGTTATTTCTAAATGTATTGGTAGTGTTTCCCTTTGCAAAAGTTCTTCTGCTACTTGATTTCGGATCTTAACCTGCCAATTAGCTTAGTTTCCTTTTGAAAATGTCTGGCTTACCTACAATGGATCTTACAACAATTTTATTATTCTCTAATTTTGGACCAATTGCAGAATCATATTTACACAATTAAATGCTTATAGGATCTTTGAAGATATTCTTAGTCTATTTCTATTAACCGAGAGAATCCAAGATTTCTGTCTTAAATTCTGGGTGATTATCAATTGATTTAGCTAACATGTAACCTTTTTCTTTTGTTGCATTCAACTTATTCCAAGGATTACTATTTACTGAAAACAAGCTCTATTAATCTTACATTTGTGTGATCTCGGTAATGAAAAATAATTATAAATAAATTAAACTATATATATATATTTTTTATATCAAAGAATATTAAGTAATTTTTTCTATTGGATAATAAATTAAAAATTTAGAAGTGTGTATATGATTGTATTGAGTATTTTTTTAATATAAAATTATTACTTAAAATGTTATAAGATTAGATGGGCATACAAAACGATGAAAAACAGATTAAATATGCCTTGCTTAGCAAAGAATAAGCTGAAAAGAGATGCTTGGATGTTGATAATTGTCAATATACTCTAGAATTGATAGTAGAAGAATAAGTAGTAATGGGATTGGTTTTAATAAATTTTACTTGTTACAATGATTAAACTAAGATAGACTTTTGTGGATAGCAAATTCTTAGTCTCAAAGTTAATAATAATGTGTGGACTTTGGAGGAGATTGCTCAAAATTGGAAGAAACATTAAATATCTATCAATACCATCAAAGGTGAAAATTGCATAATGATTGCTTTTAGTGTAAGATTTTCAGATAGCGAGTTTGGACTTATAAAATATACCTAAAATTCATTTACATACATCATATCTTTATTTTGTCCAAATTATTGTCATTCGGTATAAACATTTTAATCATAAGTGTTTTCCCTGTTTTGATTAACCAGACATTAAAGCTAAGATTAAATTACAATTAACTTGTCCTAAAGATTGGTTAGCTATTTCTAATATGAATCCAACTTTAATTGAACCATTCTCTTAAACTTAAAATTAATGGAATTTCGCAATCACTCCCAAAATTAGTTTATACCTATTCAGTTTAAACATCGGTCAATGGAAAAAAGTATCCAAAGTTTTGGATTCAGGTATTTAAATGAATCTTTATGTCGAATAAGAGAAATACTCAGCCTGTTTGATGTATATTTTATTACATATATATTAAAGTTAGTCAACACTCATCCAAAATTGCATAACAGAAGGTTTTAAATATTACGAAAAATTATTTGGAATCCCATTCCCATTTGAAAAATATGACTTAATATTTTGTACTTTCTATTTCTCTGGAATGGAACATCCTGGAGCTGTATTAATATCCAAAAATACATTATAATATAAGTTTGATTCCTCTTTACTAACCAAACTATTTCTATTATTACTACATGAACTATCTCATATGTGGTTTGGCAATTTGGTAACTATGAAATGGTGGAATGATTTATGGTTGAATGAGGCATTTGCTGTATATATATCTTATGAAGCAGTTAACTCAATATCAAAGCAAGAACCATTCAAATAATATAAGTTCTATGATACTCAAATACATTATCTTCTCTATAAATAAAATGGAGTTAATTTAGATATCAATACTAATTCACATCCTATAGAAATGAAAATAGAAGATGCAAATTTAGGTTTGTAAGCCTTCGATTTTATTACATATAATAAAGGTTCTGCTGTTCTTTCAGCTTTGGTTAAACTAATTGGCTTCAATGAATTCATTGAAATTGTTAAAAAATATTTGAATAAATTTCAATGGTCTAATGCTACAACAAATGATCTATTCGATTTAATTCAACAAAATTCCAAAGCAGTAGATATATAGAGATGGAAACGAGAATTTATTTAAGAAAATGGGATTAATGTCATAGAACTGATCGTATAAGGTTAATAATAAATTATTAAGCAAAGTTCAATTAGTGGAAATTCGATACGATAACATTTGATAAATGTATTATTGATTAAAGAGTAAAATTATATGGAATCAAAGTCAATAATCATTAATTAGGATCAACATTATTTATGTGAATTTAATGAATATTCTGCTGCAATAATTAATTATAATGATAATGCTTATTGTATTGCCACTTTTGATGATAGATCTTTAAATTTCCTACTTTAAAATTATACTAAGTTAGAAATAACTAACTAAATAAGAGTCTCAATTCTCAATAACCTTTTTTAAATGACATATATATTGGGAACATTTAAAGTCAAGTACTTCATGGAATTTGTTTTATAGACTATGAATCCAAATGTTGATGCTGAAGTAAATTGTCATTCCCATAAACTGTTAGGTTTTGAACTTTATTATTGAAAAACTAGAGACAATTTTTGGAAATTTAAATGTTGAACAATAACTTAACATCGGTCCAACCATATTTAATAAACTATAATTACTTTAAGAATAAAATAATGAATTAAAAGAAATTATATTAAATTAGATTGGAATTTTTGCATTTTCCAAAGAACATATTCATTTCATGTATGAATATTTAACATAAGATGGAAATAATAATAAAAATTTAACATTATTAGGAAAGTTCCTTGATTGTTTGTTTTACAAAAAATATCTTTTAGATTAAAATCATCTCTAACAGTATGAGTCATATTGGAATACACTCAAATCATTCAACCCAAACTTTGCTCTTAGACAAAATGCTGCCTCATTTACTTGGGAAGAAATTTAAGAATATTTTATAAGTTTACTTGAAAGCACAGCAGAATATAATTAAATGGAATATATATTCAGAGGAATGAACAATTAATATTCTCTCACTTATGAATAATATTATGAAATATACTATTCTAATATCAAATAATTGTGTGATTGTATTGATCACCATAAAATTTTAATGTATCAAAACTTATTTAATTTTAGTATTCTTAATCAAGGCTTCCCAACACAAGGAGATTTTAACACTTAATTATAAATATTAAATGAAATAGAAACATAATTCCCAAACTTAAATTTTACAATCAACAAACTCAAATAAAGAACAATCTAAAAATAAAAAATATAATAATGGTTCGATTGAGTAATAATTATCAAATAATCATTATTTCATTAATTATTCTTATATTTATTTACAAATTGCTATTATTTTTCTAACAGTTATAATTTATCCAAAAGATTTATTCTAATTTCTTATTTTGTTATATGAAAGATTTTTTATTAGTCATGGTTTATAAGATGATCATTATAATGTTTATTAATTGCATCTTTAGACGAAATGTTACATTCATTAATCAACATTTTAATTTTAACTCGAATAATTTGACAATCATTTTAATTAATAAGTTTAATAAGAAGAAAAAATCATATTAGTGAATGATATAAAATATAAACTCATATATATCTTCAAACGTAATTATTCAATAAGATTATTAATATATAAAATCAATTTAATACTTGAAAGCTAGGTTCTAAAAGTAAATAAAAAAAAATAAAAATAAAGAAATTAGATAAAAAAATCATAGTTCAATTTAAAGATAATGAAGAATTTATAAGTTAACAAAGGCTAATCTATAAATAACTTGTAAATTTCATTAAAGATGATGAAGAGTATGATCATTTTAGATAAATATTCAAAACTTCTAATATTTTAGTGAAATGATAAAAGATGCATTAAAAAAATCTTTAATCACAACTATTTTTCAAACATTGATAATCCTCTTTTTAATCGTCTTACTAATTGAGAAGGGGTCCTTGTTCGAGAAAATGTTTCATCCATCTCTTCTATCTGAGAATGCTCTTTAATTATCTTGAACTTTGAAGATCCAGATCTAAAATTAGTTTGTGTATTGTTTTGAGATGTAACAATAGATGCGCTAACAATTCTAATTGATCCTCTCTTAAGCGAACGTATTGTCATGTTTTATCTACTCATACGCATTGGTTCATTTAAGAATTGATTCTATATTAATTTCACTTTAATACATTTAGAATTTCCTCTTTTACCTTCTATAAAAAAGAAATTTTATAATTAGGATGCTAAATAGGGTTTGGAAATAGAACATCCGGTAAAGTATTTAATCTCATTAATAATAATTATATTAATAATTTCTTTACAAAAATTGCAAATCTGAAGAAATAATACACTTATATTACTTATTTATAAAATTACTCAGTTATTTCTTATATATCCTAACTTTATAATAGTATGTTTTGAATAAATGACTAATTCATAGTATTTCAGTAACAGGAAAGTTACTTTTACCAACTTTTTAATTAGATTATATATATGAAAATACATAGATATTATACACTCAAAATCTATTATACTAATTCTCCTTTTCCAATTTTATTAAAATTTATATTTTTCAATTTTACTGTTTATCAAATAAGACTTGAGTCACTAAATTTTGAAAAATTCATTTGATTGTAGTTTTACAGTATGTATTACTCATTTATTTTAATTATGAAATAAAATGTAAATGTAAATGCTCAATTCTAAATAATTAATCAATATTGTTATAATTACAAAGCTCTATCTATATATATATTCCTTTTACAATATTCAAAATAATTTAAAATAATAACTATCGTACTTTATGAGTTATCACATTTTATAAATTGCACCAAATTCTAATACGTAGTATATTTTAAAACATTGCTTATGTATTGATTAATTTTTAATTTGATATATCGAATATGTTTGCATACTCTTAGTTAATTTTTGAATTATGATATTATAATATACATTTAATTTTTTATTAATTAAATTATTTTATGACAATCGTAAACAACGCTTTTATAGCGTCAGTACTAATTTATTCATTCCTCTATGATGCTAGGCTCTTATACATATTTTTTGGCATAATAGGTAATGATAAAACTTATCCGCTAGCTGTTTATTAAGGATTATCTTATTTATTCTATCCAAATGTTAGCTATGGATCTGGGAGAAGAAGATTATCTTAAGCTCTTTGGAGTCCACCAACTGAAGGAGTCATTCATAACTTAGTGGAGATTGATTTGACTAATACAATGAAATATCTATCATCATAATAAGCAAAGTAATTAATATTATCATAAAATTTAGGGATTCACGTGTTACCTTAACTCATATTTGTATTAGAGCAATAGCTGAATGCATAAGTGTCAGTAGGAAGAAGATATGTGGTAAGATTGTCTTTGGAAAATTTGTTGAATTTCCAACCATTGACATATCATGTTTAGTAAACATTGGAGAAGGCGATGATTTAGCAGCATTGCTTGTTTAAAATGCTGACAACAAAACATTTGAAGATATTGCTGAATACATTAATGGAAGAGCCAAATTAGCTAAACAAGGAAAGGATGAAGAACATTAATAAAGATCAGGTTTACTTAAGTATCTACCTCCATTGTAATATTTAATAATTTTATAAATAGTGTTATTGGATTAATTATTTAAGTAACATCCTTTATATCTTATAATTTGGGGATTACCATCAAAGCCTTAGGTTTGAAAAAGGATTGTTTCGGTGTAGCAACTGTGACTTCTATTGGAACTCTTGGATTCAAAAATGCTATAGCTCCATTCACTCCAATGATGAGAAATCTATTGATTGTCACTGTTAATTAAATTGTAGACAAAGCATTAGTAAAGGATGGAAAGATTGTTATTGCACCTACATTTTAATTAAACTTTTGCACTGATCATAGATTCTTAGACGGTGGTGCCATTGTTAAGTCAAACAAAGTGGTAATCATAATCTCTTATTCTTTTAGTTGTATGACGTTTTCGAAAACCCAGACAAATATTCAAGAAAATGATTATTTTGTTAAATAAATATATTTTTATATTGGAATTTAAAATTTATTAATTATTTTTAGTTAAGTTTATAGGACAACTAATACCCTTTTGAATATCTTAAAGAATAGATAATCTTATCCTAATAATTTTGGTAAATTTACCTGTGATTAAGAATTTCTAATTAAATAATTTTAAAAGATGAATAGAACACTTAAGATATTGAAGCATATATAAGAAAGTTAATACTTTTAATTTTTTACATGAACTCAAATATAAAGTATAAATAAATTATATTATAAATATTATGCAGAATTAGGAACTTGGAAAAAATGATCAAGTTTAGAGTGTAAGCAAGATAATGAAATCTTAAGAATTCGTTAGAAATGTTGCAATATCTGGTTCATTTTGTAATGCAATCGAATATCTTTATGATATTTTCATTTAAAATTGTGGATTATTTCATTAGAAGGATTATGTTTTTGATGAGGTGTAAAAGTTTTCTTCCTAATGCAAAATTAATAGTATGATATATAAAAAAATAAATAATAAAAAAGGAGAAGAGTAGACTTTTTTGATTAATTTAATGAAATCAAAGAATAATTATCATAATTAAGTAGACTGTTTAGCTAGGTTATCAGATGGAGCAATAATAGTAATAAATTTAAATTTTGGAATAAACTATGAAATTGAGAAGATAATAAAAACCTTTTTGAAAGAATAAAATAGATTAGTATTCCTAATAAACAATATATAGAAAGCTTTTTTGAAACAGAAGCTTGATGGAGAGTAAATTTACTTGAATTTAAATAAAATAATAGAAAAAATTAATAACATAATTTAGATTTATGAATTTGATAGAACTATAAGTCCGTCTTAAGATTAAATTATATTCGGATCTGCTAAATATTAATGGGGTTTTACTTGTACATAATTTGCTTAATTTTATGAATAAAAATTTGGAATTGAATCAAAGAAATTTGTTGAAAAGTTATGGGGTGATCATTTTTATGATTAATCAACACATTCATGGAAAACTTAATAAGTGGATTAATCGTAAATGAGAGCATTTGTTGCATATATAATGAATCCTATTATAAAGTTATCAGTAGCAGTAATGAATGGTGAAAAGGAAATCTTCAATTAAATTCTAATTAAATTGGGAATATAATTAACAGCTGATGTAAAAGAATTAAATGGTAAACAGTTATTAAAATCAATACTAAATAATTGGATTAATTTATCAGAAACAATAATTTAATCCTGTATTTTATATATACCTTCTCCAAAATCTTCTTAAAAATATAAGAGTGCTTAACTTTGTAACTTAATTAAAGATGAAAAGATTTAAGAATCCATTTAAAACTGTAATTCAAAAGGGCCTTTAGTAATGTAAATTTGTTTGATGATTCCATATTAAAAAGATTTCATAGCAATTGGAAGAGTGTTTTCTGGTACTATATATACTGGACAACAAATAAGGATAATAGGGGCTAGTTAGTAACATGATAAGAATTAGGATCTATTTTCAAGAACAGTAGAATCTTTATTTTATTTTTCCTTAAATGAACTTATTGAAATAGAGTAAGGATTTTCTGGAAGTGTTATAGGAATAAAAGGAATTGATTAGTTCATCAGAAGTAACTGTACAATTACAGATGATTAACTTACCTACTCTATTAATCCTATACAATATGAAAAACTTGATTTAGTTAGAATTACAGTTTAACCAAAAAATCCAATTAACTTACCCAGAGTAATAGAGGCAATAAGATAATTGATTAAATTACATCCAACAATCTCTTTATAACTTGAACCTTATTTTCTAATATCTGGAAATTCTGTTCATCATTTACAGTGTTTTATGGAAGAATTAAGTTAAAAATATTTAGCAAATATTGAAATAATAGTTTCAGATTATTTTATGAGTTATAGAGAAACTATTACTTAATCTTCAAGTGAAAATTAAGTTAAGACACCAAATAAACATAACATAATATCAGGTTAAGCGATACCATTAAGTGATAATTTACTAAACTAAATTGAATCTAAAGATCCTAAGTAATAAGATACATTCAAAGAATCTGCAAAATCTTATTAATAGAAATGGTTTAATGATAATAATGAAAATCTAAACATTATTTCTTTTGGCCCAAACGAAATAGGCTCGAATATTCTTGTGAATAAGACCACATCAGATAATTATCGTTAGATTTCGGAAATCTAGGATCATCTTATAACTTCTTGGTAATGGTTTACAAAAGAAGGAGCTCTTTGCGAAGAAGAATTAAGAGGAATGTAAATGAATATAGTTTCATATTTATCTCACGCTGATAGCATTCATAGAGGACCTGGTTAAATTATTCCTACTGGAAGGAGATTATTTTTAGGTTCTTAATTGTAAGCATAGCCAAGATTATAAGAAGCAGTTTTTGTATCTGAGATACACACAAATATATGTGTAATTGATTAAATATATAAATGTTTAACTAATACAAAAGCTGTTATCCTAGAAGAATAGAGTTTTCCTCAGTAATCGTTATAAATAGTATTATATTTTAATAAATCAAGATCAAAGCCTATGTTAAAGGCTCTTAAATCATTTAACTTCATCATTAATTAAAATAGTTAAAATAAAATAAAGTTGAAAGTTTTAGTTCATTTGATAATTGGTCAATAATTAATAGTGATCCACTTGAAGAAAATTCAGAAGTATACATAATAATTCATTTAGGCTTATTAAATATTGTAAGGTATTCGTGCTTTTAAAGGGCTTCCAATTAAATTAGGGGAATATTTTTGAATTTATATTCTTAAACTATGAAAAAAATTATGTTTTTATAATTAAAATAGATTTTATTTATTATTAATATTTTTAAACAATTACTTATTATAAAATGAATAATAATAATTAGCAAGTCAAACGGTAAATATTAGTTTGTAAAGAATTTAACTTCGAATCTCAAGTTGAAATGAAATAATATGCAGATTCTTAGACTCAAAAACTTTAGGTAGAATACATTTCTTTATCATAGACTATAAATTAGGAACCAAAATAGGAAATACAATAAGTAAAAGGCAATGCACTTTATAGCTAAATTTATTTTTAAGACAAGATTTAAAATGAATAATCTAATATATCCAAAGATTATGAGAAATTCATTAAATAAAGAGAATTAAAAAAATTTACTATTATATCTATTGATAAGAAAATTTAATTATATACGATTCCTCTAGATTAAAGGATTTAACTCAATTCTAGAATTTATACTTACGCAACTAATTCTAATGCAAATATAATATAAAATAAAAAGCAACAATTAACTTTACCTTTCATTCAAAAAAAATAATTAATACAGGAATTATAATAATAAAAAATATAAGAAAAATTTGAATTAGATAGAAACTTTTAAATACAAAATAAATCAAAAACCTTAAAGATTGATAAATTAAAAATTTCTCAATTCAATCATGATCAATATCTATGCGAACATTTTGAAAAATATTAATAGATTTAAAAAATAATAGAAATATTGGAATAAAACATAAAATAAATTCAAAACTAAATTAATCATAATCAAAATTAATATTATGTCAATAAAATGTAGCTATCAAATTCAAGTTTGAAAATATAATTTAATTGTATTAAGTGTTAAGAATAGTTTGAGAAAGATCTTGAAAATAATAATTTCAAAATAAGTTCGAACTAATCAGAGATTAATTAATTAAAAGAGCAACTTAATATATTATAGCTTGATAAATAATAGATAAGTTAGACTCAAAATTAGAATGTAAGTAGGAAATAAAAATTTTAAAATAAATATATTGAAAATCAAATTTAATCCTAAATTAATGACTTAGAACAATAAAATAAGAACTTATTAGAGGAATCAGAATAAAAATAGTAAAATTGCAAATATTACAAAGATTATTACAAAAACTAATACAATTAATTAGAATCTGATTTAGATTCTCTAGTATAAGTATACGAACAAAAAAATAGTGAATTAAATTTTAAAAAAACACGATACGTAGATCTATTAAATTCAGAGAATAAAAAAAAATTACTTTATGAGGAATAATTGAAAAAAATACAAATGAGGAGCTAAGAAACTTTGTAATAAATAGAATAAACTCATGAAGATTTTCAAGTAAAAATTTAGGAGTATGAAAATAAAAAAAAAGAAATAGAAGAACATTTTTAAAAACAGATTGAATAATTAAGATTAAAATCTCCCAAGTTGCCCCTCTAAGAATTAAGATAATATTAGTCTTAACAATAGTAGGAATTATCTGAAACAAATCTTTTCTTATAAAGTTAAAATGACTATTCTTATGTTTAAAATTTTATCTCAAAAGATGAAATTTATTATTAAAAAAATAAAGTAGCGGTTTTATAATTGCTTAGTATATAATATAAAAGTGTGGATAAGTGGATTACAAATTACTATTAAACAAAGTGGCTTTAATTTGATCAATAATCGCTCGTAAAGTCATTATTTTTTACAGCCCGAGAACGTTAAATTTTATAAATTGAAGTTAATTACAATCGAAATAAAATTTAATTAATCAGTAATACAATTAATGCTTATTCTGAATAATTATTTATAATAGATCAAGAAACTTATTTTAGAAATCCAAAAAATATTAGATTAACTTATCCAAGATTATTCATTTTTCCAATTCAAATAATAGATTAATTTAATAAAGGTCAAGCATTTGAATAAGAAAGATGGATAAAATGTATCTTTAATTGTTTGTAGGATTATGAAATGATTCAATATTAATTTTGGTTGATTTATAGAAAGATTGCTTTTATAATAAATTAAGAAAATTAATTATTTTATATTATTACTATTCACTTGAATGATAGACTTGCAATTATTTATAATTCTATACCATAAAATACAAATAAGTATAACTAAATTATGGCTAACTTAAATCTATTATTTAGTTTACTACTAAAAGAAAAAATTGAGTTAAATATGCATATAAGCCCAACATTTCCTATTTAAAATAATTTGAATGAAACAAAATTTTACGCTTGTATAGCCCTAGAATATTTTAGCAGATATTAGGTAAATAAAGAATATAAAAGTCTAGAAGAAATTAAAGAAATTCTTTAAAATATTAAATTAAAACGGACAATCGTTTGATAATAGAATGATTTTGATAAAATTTTGTAAATAATAAAAATAGATATTTTATAATAGTGATAGTTAATTTCTCTTTTAAAACTTTATTAATAATTTAATCATAGAATAATGGGAACATAAAAATATTAATTTCTGAAAATCTATTTTTAAGAACAAAAATACAAAATTTTAATCATAATATTCTAACCTATAAGGAATGGATATTTTGTAATGCCAGAAATTTCTATTATATATTATCTTTAATTATATAGCAAAGATTCTTTTTTAATTATATAAAAATAGATTATTTATTAGATTACTTTAGTTCTGATTAACATATTTTAGATGTCCTTTAAGTTAGATATGAGGCTGACACCAACTATAAGAGATAGTATAATTTTCATATATATTTTATAAATAAATTTCTATTAATATTCACGACTTTCATGAATGTTCAATCAAATTAATCAGAGTAGCAGCATAAATTTATTAAATAAGAAATAGATTTTAAAACTAGGTAAGAATTTAAAGAGTTTATTAAACAGAAAGACCCTCATAATTATGGAGAGATTGTATATTTTGATTCTATTTCTTAGTAAGTATTAAAATCTCAATTATCTGATGATCAATTAGTTTAAATTTTTGATGATCCCTAAAATAAAATGAAAACATAATTAGAAGGATATAAAAGCAATTATTAGAAATTTATCGATGAAAAGTATAGAAGATTGGAGTTGCCTGATTAAAGAAGATTGTAAAAGTTTAAACTCGAATCTATAGATATCAAATTAGAATATTAACAAGGATAATAAGAAACAAAAGATTAGTTCTAATAATAAATAACAATATAAAATGATTTGGCGAATTAAACAGAAAATGATAGATAAAATGATAGTGAACAACAACAAATTTTAGTTCCAACAAAAAATAGATCAATAAAAATATAAGAGTAATCTTAAATTTCTAACAAATAAGAAGCAACACTTTAAGAGCATAATAAAAAATTAGTTTTAAATTAATAATAATATTAAGAAGAGTAGAAGAAAATATCATCAATATTAACAAGTAAACAATAAAATCATATTTAAAATATTAAAAAATATGAAAAATATGATGAAATTAGGGATGAATAAAATAGATTAATTATGCAATTAAGTAGATTTGAAATCAAAATATTTCAAGATGATAATGTAAGTAATATTATAGTAAAAGAACTTTTTAAAGAAGATTATGAATTTTCTTTAAATCTTGATAAAGTAAAAGATGATATTACAGATTCAAGTTTTCCTTATGTAAGATTTAATTAACAAATTGGATTAAAGGATAAGCATATTTTAATAAGTTCTAAATTGTTTCTAACAAGTTCAATAATTAATGCATATGCGAATTATCTATAAGCTATAGATGAAAACTATTATTTTTCGCTTAAAAAGAAAGAAAGAATCAAACATTAAAGATTGTTTATTTTTACATCAGATTTCATAACTGATTGTAATTTATAAAATCTAAATCTGAACTATAAAATTGATCAACAGAAATTAATGTATTTGGCTACGGAGTATTTGCGTGACTTTAAGTCTATTCAATATTAATTTTGGTTAATATACAAAAAAATTGCATTTATTGTAAACTCTAATAATGTGCATTGGTATTTAGCAGTATTGGATTATAAGGACGGATGCTTAAAAATTTATGATTCTATACCTAAATAGGAATAATCTTACAAATTACTAAATGATTTATTATCATTCTTATTTTCTAAACTTTCATCAACGGAGATCAATTTCCAAACATTTGTTTGTCCTACTTGGAATAAATAATAGGACTTTTATTCATGTGGATATCATACCTGTTTGGCTTTAGAATATTTGAGTCAAAATGCAGCAAATAGTTAATGTTTAACTTAATAAGAAATTTAAGATGTTTTAATTTAATTGCTTATAAAAAAGGAACCTTAAAAAATGAAGAATTTAATTTAATGATGCAAATTTTTTTTAATATAATATATTTACTTTTACAATTTTTAAAGATTAGACTTGTTTAAATAGATTTTATATTAACCTCAATTTCCTATAATTTGGTCTCCATTTTAATTGCATTAAAAACATTAAAAATTGATATTATCTCTTTGAATGATAAAAAATTAGCAAAACTTACATTATCTTATTTTTTCTCTATATTTTTATTGAATTTCTTGTAGTTGATTTTAAAATAAGGTTTATTTAAATTATTCGCCTGTTTTGAAATTATATACAAATAATTAAATATTCAATCTTTACTTACAATGGCAATTTATGGTTGAATTTTTCTAAAGTAATTAATCAATGCAAAGAGATTGCAAGCATTCTAAATGATAATGGTGTTAACACTTGGTTTAAATTGTATTTATAACTATTAATTATTTACAGTTAAAGCAAACTTAATAGATCTCTTATGAAACAGATTTTAATATTTCAGATGAGAAATCAATTTAAGAAGTTGTAATAGTATTATTGTTGTTTTGACTCAATTTCGGATCAGATTATTATTAAGCATGTTATTTTTTTAGAGATCTGTTAAATATAACTATTGATTCAACCAGGTTTGAATTAGAAGCCTAAGTTGATACTTATTCACCATTTTCACATAATTATAATAATTTATTATCTGATTCTTAGCCAATATTTATTTTACCAAGTTTTTCTTTCAATAACGCTTTCACGTCATATGCATAATATACTTTAATATTTTCATATTAACTAAAAAGAGCTTATCTTGGTATTATTTCATGATAGCTATTATTTTTTAATAAAACCAATTCATCTGGATTGATTTATAATTCTGTTCCGATTTTTTTATAAATTTCATCCATACCATTTACCTTTTAAGTTTAGGTTTTATCATCATATTAAATTTCTATATCGAAGATATATAAATTCATTATTTAGAGATTAGATTTTTGTGAAAATTATATTATTTTATGATTTAAAGAGATATAAAACTTTAAGGGGATTTTAACTTTATAATCAGATATTGATAATAGAAATAGATAAATTATATTTTGTTTTTAAAAATAAATTCCATAAAAGCATTTTATATCAATATCGCATTTGAGTTAACAAAAGTAATAATATATTTATTTTTAATTATTGCACACTTAAATATATTGTAGAGATTTCATTCTTATTTTGGTTTCAATTTATCACAACTATGGAATTTCATAACTAATTACGAATAAATAATTTTATAATAACTTTAACTTCTTTCGTTTCTTTTTAATAATAACATTGAGTTTTTTTATAAAATAACTATTCAAAATTACTACGAGTAGCTTTTTGTCTCTGTCTCTGTAAGAATTTGCAAAAAAGTATTTTATGATAATTCATCATACTTTGGAAATGAATCTTCATTATATAAAATTTTTCGATTTATACCCATAAATTTAGTTTAATATAAAATAAATAGTGTAGGATTGCAGAATCTCAATAACTTTTTTGTTATTATATATAAATATATATGTGGATAGAAAATATTATTGTTTAATGTACGAATTTATGAAAATATCATCCATAGATTTTAACTGGCTTACCCATGGAAGTCTTAATGTGGAGCGTGCCAACATTTTACCATCCTTTCTTAAGGAGGGACACCAAGAAGTTGATAGTTGTACTCAAGTTTTATCTGAGTTAATCTTCGGTCATTTCATCAGTACCGAAAGCTGTACCAAGTGACAATGTATTTTTCAATTGGAATCTGAATTGTTTTTTAAAATAAGATACTTGACTGAAGCTTTGACTTCATTAACTTTGCTGGCTACAGATTCTGTTTCAGGGATGGCAATAGGGAATTTACCAATCTTGGTAAAGACATTACCAACAAGTCTTGGAATAACTTTCATAAGGGATTCTGAGGCAATGAGGATGTCAAAAGGTTTGCACCACTTTTTGATTGGCTTCTTCTCTTTGTTGAACTTCTTCAGGCCATCTTAATCGATCGCGGTGAGACCGAGGGCCTTGGCCTGATCTGAATCGATGAGAGGTAAATCGT
>JPFM01000023.1:143994-197459 GCA_000733375.1 Paramecium sexaurelia
TTATTCACTTGGGATCTTGCTAAAGAAGGTTTAAAAGACATTTAATACCTCATTGCTAATTTTTTAAAAAAAATTTAAATAAAATAAAATCCATCTTTTCACACTCATTAATTCATAATTCTCACTATAAATTATAATTATCATTTAATTCTTATTAATAATTTGAATTCCCAACGGGGTATTCCCTCATCTATTCATTCTGTCTCTTATAATAATTATTCCATTGCTCATAGGTATTATTTTCTCAACCATCTACACAATTTAAATCAAAACTATATTATTATCAATTCCAATATATTCATTTAATTATTAAAGAAAAAGAATCCTTCTATTTACATTAAGAGTATGAAAATCTTTCTACAGAAATTGTAATTTGATTTAATTATCATTATAATATAAACATAAGTATTTAACTATCGGTAAATTTAGACCATTATGATCTTATGTGTAAAATAGCATACTTTTTAAAAAAATATAATGACTATTGAATAAATATTCACAATTATATCAAAATTAATTATAATATACAAACTAAAAATTAATTAATTATCAATACATTTAATTAGAAATATATACGATTTCAGATAATAATATTTAATTTGAATCTTATAAATAGAGTAATTCAATAATTTTAGACTAATTATACAAATTTAGCTTCAATATTTTTAATATAATAATATTTGACCAGAAATTATAAGTCATAATTAATAATTAAATTTAATGTATTCAATTTTTTATGATTAAGTGGGATGTATTTAAAAACTAAAGTAAAAAAATTCCATGAAATTAAGAATAAATTTTAAAGATGAAAAGTCATTACAAAATGTAGAAAATAGTATTATTAATGAATTATCATGTTATTTATTGATAAAAGACTGTAATCTATTGTAAAGTAGCGCTCATAACAAATAATTCTATTAAATAATTCAATAATTATAAATTAATATCATACAACGTTAATATTTAATAGTGTTTTATGCAAAAGAATAATATTAGCTTAATAATTAACCTAATTATATAAATTTTTTGCAATTAGTTTCTTATTTTAGGCAAATTTTCGATTGAACAATATAATGATATAATGTTCTTTTAAATGATAGCTCAAAAGCAAGTATTAACAAGAAATACATATAATATAAGGATTTCAAAATATTTAATTAATATAAAGTGATAATTTATACAATGTTGATTAAAAAGTAATTTATGGAAAATTATCAGTAATTTAAATAAAGGGAAAATACAGCAGTAAATAAAAAAATAGAAGAAATGTAATAGGATTATGAATTCAATTAAATGATTAACATTATTGTTAATAATCTTTCAGCAATCTTGATAGCAAAGTGGAGTGTTTACCAGTGGAGGTTGAGTTCTTTCGAATTTAGCACAACATCTACATTAGCAAATCTATCCCTTATTTCATACACTACTCAGTCACATTTCCATTTTGATTAACATGGCCAAAGGTCACTTTAGTAAATTTTTAGATGTCATTCGCATCTGCGGGGATCTTGTTTCTGTTAGTCATGATGCTACAAAGTTAACTTACTTGTCAATAAGTGCAACAATAATTGTTGTGATTACTTTTTTAGAACGGTTTCTCTTTGCTTTTTTCTAAATTCTTCCTTCCTTTAGATAAACTGATTTTACTGCTTTGACAGTAGATATTGGAATTTAAAATAATTAAGCCACCTAAATAGTATTCTTTGTTATTACATCTTTAATTTTCATCTTTTCTTGAAATATTTTTTCCACTATTTATGATCTTTTTTGGTCATCCACTACGTTATATTTCGATGGTCTCTTTTTTCTAGTTTATGTCATTTTTTTCATTCTTATAAAAATTTATTAAAATAAATAATGTTCTAGAAAATTCATTTATTGGTTTATGTTCAGCTTAAATTTTATTAAATTTAATTAATTCCAATCCTAATTCAATGTAATCAGCATAATTTAATAATAATACAATAATTTTAAATATTTATATATAATTTACTCCAAACTTCATTATTATGATATTTACTATGTTTATTATGATGATTAGAATTAGCTAATCTAATTGTTTTGCCATTCTAAATTAGGATCATTTGTATAAAATGGATTAGTTGTCTAAATTAGATATTGATATTACTTTAGCGGTTGGATATTCCTATAAAAAATCTAAATCATTCGATTCTAATTAAATATTAAATGGCTTATTCTGTAAAATATATTCACAATGTTATTCTATTTAATATTTAAATCAATAATTACTAATGACTTTATCTAAATTAGATTTGATGTCAACATTCTTCCAAAAATCAGCATCAAACTTATTCAAATCTTATTAAAATTCTTAAATATATTAAAGTTAGGGTCCTTTATATTAATTTACTATTATAAATAAATTTAAATATCATTACAATATTAAATTATCATAAGTTAGTATTTATGATTAACAATAATATTCGATTCAGTTTGATTGTTTCTTAACTTATTTAATAATTTAACGCTTAAAAGAGGTCTATTTTATTAAATATAAAAAGAAACAAGTTATTTAAAGGCTTAAAAATTTACTTCCTTATTATTATAATTTGTATGAATCAAAACTTAAGCAAATTAATTTTACATTTTAATTATATCTTGTTCAGTCTTCAATTAAGACAATAAGTATTCTCCTGAAAGATCAAACTTCTTTTATAAGTCTATACTATAAATATGGCCTTCAATTGAAAACTATTCTCTTAGATGTTTTTCTTCCTCTTACTTTTATTACAATTTTTGTAATTATTTCTTCTCTTTTGGTGTCAATTTCTTTTACTCTACCTTTCCTTAATCCGTCAGTTTTAATTTCAACCTATTCAAACCTTCAATCATCAAACCTGCCGCTTCTATAAAATATTTAGCACTGTATCTATTATCCATTGCCTCAAACATTTATAATAAAGATCTTAAAGTATATTTTCTAATCGAAAATTAATAAAAATCTAATTGATCATCATACATCTCTTAGTAATGTTTGAATATCAAATAAAATTATGCTAATGCTGGTCCCAAATAATTTAATCTTAAAAATGTCCTACCAACTCCTAATTCAAACCAAATCATCTACAATTCATATGGATTTGATCCATCTCTTAAAAACATCCTTAACAACTCTTATGCTAAATATATCATATTTGCTCTTAATGCATACTTTATAGTCTTATTATTTAAATATCTATCAGCTAAATCCAATTATCTAGCTCTGTCTGCTGCTTCATAAGCTTCCTTGAATTTTTCTTATTTATGTAAAGCTTTTGCCTTAATCAAATATAATTCATGTAATGTTGGTGTATGATTAATGGCCTCCTCAATTAATTCTAACGATTTTGTATACTATTTAACATGATAATAATGTTAAGATAAAAGCATCAATGCCCATAACTTTTGGATTGGACCTGAATTTAAGTAAGATTCAAAGGCTTCTTTGATTACATCTAATTTCTCCTTCTATTTATATAAATGCTTTATTTCTCTAAATAAAGAGGGAAGAGATTTCTAGAAGAATGGATCAATAAATTTCAGAAAGCTTGTTTTAAATTTATCTCCAACGTATTCAGCCAATAATTAACACTATACTAAAGTATTATCATAGATTGACAAATCAAATTATGGATCTGCTTTCTTTAACAATTAATAGTATTTCCAATTCTATGGTTACAATTATAATAGATTTTTGGCTGCTTCTACTGCTTCTTAATGATTTCCTAATTTCATGTATAAATCATATTGAAGTTCATAATAAACCATCATATCTGTGATGTCACTTAATTATATTCAATATTTTACTTTTTAAATGAACTTATATATTATTTAGCTTTTTAATAATCTTTTGCGTCTATAGCCAATTAAATTTAATATAATTTAAATTCATTCATTTCAACTTTCTTAATTGGATTCTATTAATCTTTTTATATCAATTATTCAGCAGAATTAATTGCTTTAAATGCTATTTCATAATTTCCAATCAAATGTTAACCAAATATAAATGCTATCCAATTCACTATCATGTTTGACTTTTTTGTCAATATCTTGTGTCTAAGTTAAGCATTCCCTTCAAAATCTCTTGTATGAATTTATAAATTTGCAGTATCCCTCTCTAATTATATATTTTCTTCTCCTTTTTTTATTGCTTACAAAAAACATTTTACAGCCTCAATATAATTTTTTTAGGCCTTCTAAATTAAACCATAAATATTCCAACAAAAGTCTGATCCTAAATTTTTAAACACTGCTTGCTTAGCCAATTCTAATCCTTTTTGTTGCTCATCAGTGTAATACATAAAAATTGCCTTCAAAGAAACCACTTCCCAATTTTCAGGTACTTGCTCCAATAATTTTTCAGCATTTTTCAACCCTTTTTTATAATCCTTGGCATCAAGCAATTTCTATTTTTAGTCATTATTCATACCACTAAAGCTTTGAATTCTCCACTTTATTTAGCATTTAATGAATTTTAAGCAGGTTTCATATCTTAAAAAAATAAAATAAATAAATTAAATTATTTTATGTTCTATATTCATTTTAATTTGCAATCAATTTTTATTTTCTATCAATCTTTTAAGAATATTACTATTTAACTCAAAAGACTTCCAACTATTTCTATCTTATTTAGATTCATTATATTAATAAAATAATATATATAAATATATTTATCTTATGCATCAAAATTATTCCTCTTCTTATTACTATCTTTAACTTATCAAAATTTCAATTACAGGTTTTAACCATTTATCAACATCATCACTAATATGCAATTTTATTAACTCTAAATTTTAATCCCCATCTTCATACGTTGCTTTTAAAGAAAAATCTTCACTTATATCAATGAAAGTAAGTTTCCCTAAAATAAAATAAAAATCTTTACTTTCATAAATAATCTCTCTGCTTATAAAATCTATAAATTGCATCTAATTATTCAAAGAATTAAACACTAATATATAATCTTTAAATTTATGATTATCTTAAACCTATGCTACTACAGGTAATAATTCCTATCTTATCTCATTATTAGATAGTCTTGATCTTTATTTCTATTTATTCATTTCTACAGATTATATTTTATTAAGGATTTTTTCCTTTATTCTAATCACTTTCAGCTCTAATTCATCCAATTCTTCAACTTTAACTAAATCTATCCAATTCTCTACAATCTTTAAATTTCAAAAATATTTTACGCTTAAACTTGGAATCAATATATATCTAACTAATCTTGAAAACTAGATTAAAATTATATTTTAATATTCATCCATCTCCAAATTTTCTATAATTCTATAAGTTACTTTATGCCACTTAGAATGAGGTAAAATTATATATTTCTTGTAAATAAATGGAAAACAGAAACCAAAAGGTATCCATTATAAAAATAAAATTATCACCCATTCAAGTTATATAGCAGAGTAAAGAAGCACCCTAATCGTTATTACTAACTTAAACAATTACCATTTAATTAATAATGTATCTAAAAATTCTGAGTTCTATTTTTTAAAAGCTTAAGTAGTCTTCCATGTTAATTACAAAATGCAATAAAAACTATAACTGTATAATTTAATAGATACTTCATTAAATTTGTAAGAAATTCTAATAAAGTCATCTTTTGTTGATATATTAATTATTAGTATTCTTTTGATATTATATTAATGATATATATAATACTATTTATGTTTTCTTTTGATTTAGTTACCCTTTGAGCTAACATTTCATTAAAATTATCTGCAATATAGTTAAGTTACTGAAAATTATTGAAATTGAATAACCACAAATTTTTTTTTAAATTTAAGAGCAAAAAAAATATTTGACTAAAGCCAAAGAAATTTTGCTTGAGTGATCTGAAGGTATCGAATATTTACTCTAGAATATAATTCCTATTATAATATATTTAATTAAGTATATATTTGCCGCATTTTTTTAAATAGATTTTAGAGATGGTTAAGAAAAAGTAGCAAAAATTACTTAAGGTAAATATAACATTAATTGTTTTAAGTAAAATGAATGTTTTCTTGGTTTTAGACAATGAGATCAAGTTAAATTGCTTCAAATAATATAAGATATTTTATCAGGATAAATTAATTTAAACTCAATAATTTCTAGAATATAATTCTTGAATTGAGGAATTTTCTCTTAATAAAATTAACATAAAGTTTTAATATTGATGATCGATATATATTTAACTAACTTAGAAATGAAATCTATACTGAAAAAAGCTGTATATATTGTCAATAGTAAGTATTGCTGTTATGCTTTAGATCAAAATAACTTTAAGAAAATAGATGAAGATTCTAAAGAACTATTTTGTAGAAAAAAAATTAAAAGAGATAATGAAATCGAAAATCTATGCAATAAGGAAGATGCTTAGAAAAATAAGAAAGATGCAGATGAAAAATTCTAACAAAATTTGGATACATATAATTAAATGTATTGAGTAAATAAAAATAAAATTAGGAACTAAATATTCGACGAGCAGAAACAAGATCTAGTTTTGGAATGTCGTTTAGAGAATTCAATTTAATACATTGATGGAAAAACATTGGTATTTATTGTATATATATAAAATAGATCAAAGCAATCAATAATCCTGAATTAATCATTTATGATTGCAGATACTTATATGAATATGATGGCGGGCATATAGTTGGAGCAAATCATCTAAATCATTCTATGAATTTATTTGAGGAACTATTTAGTGTGAAACCAGGAAAAAAAATAATTGTTTTATATTGTGAATTTTCTGTAAAAAGAAGTTTAGAAAGGTATAAAATAAATATTATTATTTAGATATTTTGAGATCCGAAAGTTAGACAGAAACATAAATTAATATCCCTATTTAACTTATAACAATTTGTACCTATTATCTCAAGGGTATTCAGAATTTTATAAATATTTTCCTCAAATGTGTCAAGGTTCTTATGTATAGATGAATGATTTAAAGTATAAAATAGAGATGCAATAAGAATTGGAAAAAATAAGTATCGTAAAACAGAAAAGTAGATTATAGTAATTATAAAAATAGATTGTTGTTTTCGATACTAAATGAATAATTTTAACTAATTTCTTTTTTATATATCTATATAATTAATTTAAAAAGAAATAAAAAAAATGTAATTATAATAAAATTTAATATCATCTTTTAGTTAATTAATTTATTCTTAATTCTTTTTGTTGTTTGAGTTATAGTTGAATATTCCAGAGTCAATACATGTAATGCAGTATCATAATATATTGTATTAACAAATACAAGTTGGATTAATTGTTTTTGAAAGAGATGGTTTGTTTATTTGATACAAATATTTTTTTATAATAATATATAATATGGAATGTCGTTAGAAATAATTATTGTTCAGAATTTGACTTTTTTATATCCACATCGTAAAAATTGATTCTCTTGAAGTTAATAGTAATGGGAAATACAATTTCGTTGCTTAGTCTTTTTATCATTTATGTTAAATGAGATGCGATTTTACTGTGGTTAATAATTGTAATAAATATTAAAGTTGATAAGCTGTTCTTCTTCGGTTGAATTTTATAGGTGTTCGACTTAGAAAGATACATCAGTCTTTAATCCCTTTAATTATGGATTTTATAATACCTCTGGGTATAGGTGTGAATATAAATAATATTCTTGGTTCTGTAATGGATGTGCTAATGGTTTGGCAAATTCCATTATGTTTTTGTAATATTCTTAATTTGTACTTCCGTACTTGAGAGAAATCCTACAAAAAAGAATTCAAATTAAATATTACTCTGGGATTCCGTATTTAAGACATGAATCTATGAAAGTTGATACATTGTAGCCAAGTTCTTCGATGAGGTTTATATCATACTGGACCTGAGAGATAAATAGCTGGTCGAGATCTTTGATATATTTATATTAATAAAGTCCTGAAGCTCTGTAGTGGGACACATGATTCTAAATATTTGTTATACTTTTAAACTTACTTCGAATGTCCCTTAAACTTATTAAAGACCATCTTTGAGAGATTCAATGTATGTTTAAATGTATTGACTCAGTTTATGAATATCTGCATCGCCATAACTATCCAATTTTTTAACAACATATTCCCATGGAGTTAATGAAAAATCTAATTGAGTGTATTAAATGACAAGTCTTCCCTTGTCAATTATAACCTTGGAAACTTTTTTATAGGGGTTTTAGCTGCTAACCCCTAATTTTAGATTATTATTGAAGACAATATTTTTGGCATCAGAATAGAGATGAAAATCCTAAAGTTATAGGGTAGTAAAGTAAATAATACTCCATTCATTCGAAAGGTTGAAAGGGGATTAAGAAACCTTTTGGGAAAGACAACTAGTTAGACTTGTTTCTGTGTATTTTTTTCTTCGTCATCTTCACTACAAGAAGTAGTAAGTAAATGCTAATCCATCTCAATTTTTAATCAAATTAATTAAACTATATCCATTTTTAATTTAAGCACATATATGGCATAAATGATTATATTGTTATTTTTAAAAAGAGAAAATATTATAATAATAACATTAATATTTGATTAGAAAAATAATTAATTAAATTAACTTAATGATGAATCTGCACATTAATTGTTTAGTGAATGTTAATAAATTATTATTATATTTATTAAATAATATAACCAAATCAAAAATAAAAGTAAAGTGACCTAATTTTCAAAATCAATCAACCTTCTTAATAGGACACAAAAATGGAATTGAAATGATAAATTAATACATACTAATAATGTATATTTAATAAAATAATCTATGTTCATAAATATATAAATATATTTAAATAAAATATTCATTAATGATTTTCAGAACCACTAGATCCTGTTTTTCAAGTATTTCTGTGAAATTAGTAAAATTATATTAATAAAGTCTAGCCACCTTTCAAAGTACATCATTTGGAACTTGAATAACTTCCATAAACAGCCACAACCACATCAGCTGAATTACTTGCTTATTATAAGAGTATGCAATTATAAAGAAGAATGGAAATAGCATGTGACAACCTCTACAAACAAAGATTGATCAGAGGTATTAGAATTATAAATTAAATAGGTTTTTTGCATTTGGCTGATGGTCAAGAATCCATATATGAAGGATTGCATGCAGGATTAACATTTGATGATTGTGTTATTACTGCCTACAGAGACCATTGTATAGCATTGCTAAGAGGTGATACCCCTCATTAGATTATTGCTGAAATGATGGCAAAACAAACAGGAAGTACAAAAGGCAAAGGAGGATCTATGCATTATTACAAAAAAGCCACCAACTTTTATGGTGGTCACGGAATCGTAGGTGCCCAAATCCCCTTAGGAACAGGATTAGCATTTGCTTAAAAGTATATGAAAAAACCAAATGTGACATTGATAATGTTTGGAGATGGAGCAGCAAATTAAGGATAATTATATGAAGCTGCAAATATGGCTTAATTATGGCATTTACCAGCAATATATTTTATTGAAAACAATCTGTTTGGTATGGGAACATCTATAGACAGAGCAAGTGCCAATACAAAATTCTACACAAGAGGAGATGTTATTCCAGGAATATAAGTTCATATACAATAATATATCTTAGATTGACGGAAACAATGTATTCTAAGTTAGAGAAACACTTAAATTTGCAAAAAAGCATTGTCTTGAAAAAGGACCAATCTTTATTGAAGCCATGACATATAGATATCATGGACATTCCATGAGTGATCCAGGTGTCACATATAGAACTAGAGAAGAGGTTCAATAATAAAGAAAAACTAGAGATTGTATTAATTATGTTAAGAATATCATTCTTGAAAATAAAGTAGCAGATGAACATTAATTAGAAGTAATTCTATAATATATATATAAAATTATAGGAAATTGACAACACTGCTCAAAATGAAATTGATATTGCTGTTGAATAAGCCAAAGTCGATCCAGTACCACCCACTTCTGAATTGACAACTGATGTTTATGTTGACAATTAAAACCATTTCATTAGAGGAATCTTGTATAAAGATAGCATTTTACCAAAGAGTTAATGATCATTTATTAAAAGTAATCAATATATATATATCTATTTTTAAATTGTAATTTTTATAAATGAAATAAGATTCAAATATCCAAAATATCATGTTCTTCGATATTGAATACTTAACTGAAAAAAAAGTGTTTTGATGTTGATTTAGGTAATATTCTAAGTATATTTTCAATGTCCTTCTTGAATCCCAAATCTGTTGTTTGACTAAACTCCTGAAAAACCACACTCTCCAAAAATATAGGATTCAAATACTTTTATTGAATCACATAATATAAACGATCTGCAGTTCCAATCACAATCTATGCTTCTTTTAAATACTTTCGATCTTAAACGATAGAATTCTTTTTTGATACTTGATACACATTATTATAATAGATATTAAGATGATCAAGCATTACTTTTATAGCAATCGCACTCTGATCATCTGGACAAACGATCATAACTTAAGGATACAAACAATCTTATTTGATAAATGCTATTGATGTTAATGAAATAACTGCATCCTTTTCCCATTTATCCTAATATTGTAATAAAGATTTATATTCAAATAATAAATGCACGATTGCCATCTACATAAACTTATTAATCTCTTAATATCCAAATCTCATAAATATTTTTATCATCTCTTTTGGAATGTTCAGTTAATTTATATTACTATACTTTGAATATTTCTTCTTCATATTCTCTAAGTTTAATTCAAACAACTCCTTCAAAATCTCAGGATCAGCTATCCTTATATACCCAGTTCTCACAATGTATTACTGTTTCATTTATTATAATTGTTTCTGAAATACCGATCTACCCATACTTAGAGTAGAAGCCAATTTTACGTTAGAAAACTACTATGTGAGAGGATTGTTGATACAAGAATCATATTTATGGGGTTCCTTAGTTCTCATTGGATTCTTTATTGAATCAATATTTGTTTTACAAGACTCCTGGAATTAAAGTTGATTTCGTAACATATATAAATTTATTAATAACTTCAGATTTTTTTAACAATTTAAACAATATCTTCATCCAACAATTAATGATCCTTTCCTACTTTCTATGGATTGTATTTCACACTAGCTCCCCAAACTAATGCATATCTGAAGTCCTTAATCATACTTTTGTGTAACTTATTACAAAAATCAGTGATCGTTGAAAACTTTCTTTATAAAATAACAGGTGCATTGTAATCTATTAGAATTATTATATTTTCATACCAGGTTCTAATCCTTTTGGTTTTGTGTAAATACGAATAAGATCTAAATAATCCCATATTCTCTCAACCAATTCATCTAAATTCCATTCCAAGAAGGCAGATATTGGCACATAATGTGGAATCTTATCCAAAACATTCAATTCTTCCAATGTTATATCATCAATCTTATTCATTACATAAAGACAAGGAATGTACTTTCGATTTCCTTCAATAACATCAATCAAGTCTTCATCACTAGCATCACATTTAAGATTGATATCACAATTATTAATCTTATATTCACGTAAGATTGCCTATTTTATATTTATAAATATATATCTACTTTTATGGTTTCATCATCCAATTTTGGTGCATCATGTGTTCTAGAAATTGTTATACCACCTTTATCTCTCTTCTTAAATTCTATTAAGGGTGGTTATTTATTTAATCTTATTCCGAATCCTTCAAGTTCTCTCTCAATAATTTTTTTATGAACCATAGGTCTTGTGGCATCCAAAACAATCAAAATTAAATTACAAGTACGAGCCACAGCAATAACTTATTTACCTCTACCTTTGCCATCCTTGGCACCCTCAATAATTCCTGGTAAATCAAGCAATTGTATTTTTGCTCCTTTATGTTGTAAGACCTATTAACATAATTGATAATTTCTTACTCCAGGAATGCATGTTAGAGTTGTAAATTCATAAGCTGCAATTTTAGAAAACACTCCTGTAAGTTTGGTAAGAAGTGTACTTTTTCCCACAGATGGAAAACCTATCATACCTATACGAGAATCTCCACTCTTAGAAACTTCAAATCCTTCTTAGGTTCCACCTCCCTTTTTGGAAGAAGCATCAATCATTTCTCTCTTAAGTTTAGCAAGTTTAGCCTTCAATAAACCTAAATGATATGATGTGGCCTTATTTTTTTAGGTCCTTGTCATTTCTGCCTCAATTTCAGCAATCTTTTATGCTGTGGTCATTTTTAATTAAAATATGATTGTACAATAATAAACATAATGTTCAGCTAGATTCAAGATGCCAGCTAGAAAAGCGAAAGAGAACAATTATTAAAAACAATATATATATTATGACCCTTCCAACTAAAGTTGATCTATTTGATAAGCTCAGTGTAATTCCTGATGATGACTAATTAAAAATTAATACTCTTAAAAGTAATCATCTTCAACATTCTAAGTTATGATTAAGAAAAAGTAATACAAATTTTGTTATTCTCATTAGTAAAAATAATAGAGTTATTTACCAATTATATTCACTTTGTAAAAATTGAAAAAAAAAATGCTTGAGTATCATAGCATAGTCAAATCCTATAGATTATCAAATTTAAAGCTCCTCAACAATATCTATTTAAATTTGATAACAAAGTTGAAGTAAGCTCTTAATTAAATATTAAAGAAGATTATAAAAAATTTTAGATGAAAAAAATAGAAATAGCATACCTCTTTAAGATTTAATTGAAAAATTATAATCAGAACTACTGACTAAAAGAGGAGGATATGAAATACAAGCAAAAAAGAAAATATTTATTTTGATCTTTATTTTCAGGTTTAAATTAAGAGCTCCAAAATTTGAACCTATATAAGATGACATAAAAAAACTTCAATAATAATCGAAAGTATGAATTACTCGAATAAAAAAAAGAATCTAAAGTTTGAGAGCTGAAAAAAAATTAATTGTTGAAAATTGTATCAAGAACGGCAGCTGAATAACCTTTGCTTATTGAAAGACTCCATATCTAATCAAACTTAGATTTCTTATTCAAAGATAAAATTTATAAAACGTTAAACCAAAATAGAGTTATGAATAAAGATGAGTATTTTAATAAAGGAGAAAAACTTATGGTTGATGATATCGATTATTTAAATAAGAAAGGTTACGAAGATGATTTTCAAAAAGAATGATTAGCAATTCCTTAAATTAAATGAATAATATATATTTTATAATTTAATACTAATTTAAATGTTTGAATAAGATTATTACAAGAGAATAATCGACAAGTAAACCACTCCAAATAGAGGTATGATAAATACAGCCAAGCCTTGGTTTCCTGAACTCAAACATCGCTTGGCTGTCAAAGGTACAATGCTTCAACCAAATAGATTATGAATATAAATTTTTTGCTTTGCCTCCTAATAAGATGATATCATTACTCAAAAAAGAAAAGATCAACATTCCAACTGACAATTAAATTAGGGAATTTTTAAGAAAGCATTCCCTGAAACATTTGGTTCATTATAATATTGATGATTTTAAAAATGTAGAAGCCATTTAACCACATTAGAGTCCTTCCTTAAAAAATATTAAATTTAATAACCGTAAATGTATCAAATCCCCTTATTTAAATAATAATGGATTTTTCCTTGATTAAAAACCGAAAACTGCTTAAAATAATACAGAAACCTAATCATCACTGTAGTATTCAAAAATAAGAGAATTAAAATCTTAACATGTTTAAAATCGCTAAAATAAAGAACTTCCATATTAAGAAGAATATTAAGGAAAGTCGAATTTGAAATTTTAAGAATTATCAGTTAAATCTACTCCAGTAAATGCTGCAGTTAATAGATTTTTTCCTAGCACTAATAAAATGAAAAATAATCGAAAAATCAATTTATTATTGAGATCCTTGAAGAAAATAAAATTACTTGGCCTTACAATACCATAGACTCTCTAAAAACAAGTATTTTCAAAAAATGCATTTGCAACCCAATATTCAAAAGAATTTATTTTAGCTGCAAAATCAAATAATATAAAATAAATATAAGACTATTTATAATCTCATCCTTTTTTAGTGTTTCAATATGACTACTACAACATGACGGCTTTACACTGGGCATGTAAACATGGATATTTGGAAATAGTTTAAATCTTATTGCAATATCATGCTGATTTTGATGCTCTTGATATAATGAATAGAACTCCATTAAGTATTGCAATCACTGAAAATTAAAAAGAGATTGTTAAATTACTTCTCATTTATGGAGCATATCCCTGGAGTACTATTTTAACAGATTTGAAGAAACCACTACAACGTTTCCCTGATATAAAGAAAATAGTCAGTCAAGCTAGAAAAATATAAATTTTGAATAAGTGGAGTAAGAATTCCTAATCTAAATTATCAATAAGCTGGTGAATAATTCATTAGTTACATATAATAAATCAATGTATTTACTAAAATTTATTGTTTAATATATATAATATTATTCTCTTAAAATGTTATTAATTGTAATGTTTATATGTTTCCCTTAATGTTTATGATTAAAGAAGAATTATAGAGATGCTAATATTTAAAAAAATTTGATTTTGGATTAGAACTTGATTGATAGTTAGTTGAGAGTCAGAGTAAACCAGAATAAAGTAGTTGGGTTTAGTTTAGAATAAATTAAATTGAATTAATGATTGATATATTTTAAATGAACAAACTAAATGAACTTTTATTTGATTAAGATGAAAAACAAGCAAATTTTATAACTCAATATTGCAAACCTTTAAGAGTTCTAGGGAAAGGAGCCTTTTCTACAGTAGTAGAGATATAGAATATGATGACAAATAAGAAAGCTGCTCTAAAGATTATTGAGAAATAAAATTTCAATAATTTATAATTAGAAGTGTTAAGAAAGGAAGCTCAGTTGTTAAATTAATTGAATCATTAAAACATTGTAAGAGTTACATTTGTATGATTGCTTTTGTTATTGTAGAGTAAAGAAACCAAAAATAAATTATTTATAATGATGGATCTAATTACAGGAGTTACACTAGAATAATTTTAATAAAACAAATTAGATGATAAAGTAGTTCTTAACATAGTTAAATAATTATTGTAGGCAATAATGTATTTGCATTCTAAAGATGTAATTCATAGAGATATTAAACCAGGTATGTGGAATGAAATTTATTAATAGAGAATATAATGATATCTCAAACTGGAGATGATATTCGATTAACTTTGATTGATTTTGGACTTTCAGCTTAATTAACTTATTTGGAAGGATCTGGGATTATGAGTGATAATTGTGGAACTTTCTTGTATATGGCTCCCGAATTGATATAGAAAAAGAAATATAACAGAGTATGGTTATATATTTTAATTAGTAAGAGTGTGGATATATGGGCTATGGGTATAGTAGTCTTCAATTTATTAACACAAGGAAAACATCCATTTTATTAATAATTTGATGATAAAGAATCTTACTGTGAAAAGATATAGTGGATGAAATGGAATTGGTAGCCTGGAATGAATAACAATTCAATTAATTTCTTAATTAGGACAGTATCTTATTTACCTGAAAATCGTTTAAACATAATTTAATGTTTGGAACATCCATGGATTACAGGTAAAGAAGATTCAGTTGAACATTTCACCTTTATAGAAATCCTTAAAAGTCATAGTAATTTTCAAAAGATTAAATCTTTGATATAAGCAATCCAATTCATTCAATAACTTAAGATATTATGTCCGAATGTTAATTAATTCAAACATTATTCTACTCCCCTAACTAAAGAACCTAACAAAATTATCAAAATCCCTAAAATTAAATAACAGTCTATTTCTTAATCAAATGAGAAATTTAGATAAATTAAATAAGAAGCTCTACAAGGGTCCAATCTTGATAGTGCTTCGATTGGCTCAAATAGAGTTTCTTAATTTAAAATCTAAACAATAACTCTCAAAACATAAAGAAGAGAAAGAACTTCATGTGATCAATTGTAAAAGTTGGACTAAAAAAAGGAACCGACAAAATTTTTGTTTCCTCACTTTCCGAGGTCATTAGAGAGAAGTGTTAAATCAATTCAAACAACTAACACAACTGCTGACAATTCTTTAAATTAATCATCTATTCTCTAAAAATCTGGAATCATAGACAATAGACAATTTCATAATAATAAACCAACTTTGAATTAAGTATGTTTTTTTTTAATTTATTAATTTAGTTTAAGAGATCAACAAATGTATAAAGAACTCAGAATCTTCTCTTGTAACAAGAGTTATTAGTAAGTTAAAGAGTAAGAACCAATAAACCACCTATTTAAAAAAAGTCTATAAATGAATGAGCAAAATATTTATACACTGTATTTATTTGATAATTATTAATTTATCATTTAATTATAATTAAAATGTCTTAAATCTAATTACTTGAAAAAGTTATGAATTTAGAAGATGATTACCCACCTGAGTTGAATGGATATGAACCCAAGTAAGTTTTGGGAAAAGGAGCTTTTGCAACAGTTATTTCAGCCTTTGACAAAGTGATGAAAACTAACGTAGCTATCAAAATAGTTGAAAAAAAGCTATTTAAATTTAAGGAACAAGAAGATATTATACGTCAGGAAGCAACAACTCTTTAAACTTTATTCCATAGAAATATAATTTAGATTTTGGGAGTATAATAATTACATTATAACTTAACCTAAGTTTTTTGAGACACAACAAAAGTTTTACATTGTTATGAATCAGATCGATGGTTTAACATTAGAAAATTACATACCAAAACTAAAGAGAAGTGATGTGATTCCAATAACTAAGTAGATTTTGGAAGCGCTAAGATATTTGCATCAAAAAAATATTGTTCATAGAGATATTAAACCAGAAAACATTTTAATAAGTCAGGAAGGACAGGACTTAAGAGCAACCCTAATAGATTTTGGTTTATCAGCATCAGTAAATAGAATAGAAGAAAGCTTAATGAATAAGAATTGTGGGACTTTATTGTATTAAGCTCCAGAATTGATAAAAAAAGCGAATTATACAAGAGTATATATAATTTAATACAATTTTAGTCTGTGGATATTTGGGCTTTAGGAATAGTTGTCTATAATATGTTATACAACGGAGAACACCCAATTTATCAAAATGGAGATAGTAAAATAGGATATTAGGAAAAAATTAAAAACTTTTCACTGAACCTTAAAAATAATGAAGATTAGAATATTAAGAATTTTTTATAAAGAACTATTGCATATTTACCGGAAAATCGTTTATCAGCAGATCAATGTCTAGAGCATCCTTGGATTTTAGGCAAGGGTGATATCATGATACCATTTACATTAAATGAAATAATTGAATTTCAAGTAAGGCAAGAATAGAAAATAGCTAAATTCATAAAAATGTTTGTGTTTTTGAAATACTTAGTTATAAAATAAATTGATTTTAAAACAGATGAAATTAATGAAGCTGGATCACCAAATGATAATGTATCAATAATAGGATCTGACATCTCAATATCTTCAAATAGGTTTAGAGTTCGTCCATTGATAATTAAATCTTAAACTAGATTAAATAAACTTTGGAAGAATGATAGTGGTAGCAACTCCTTTTATGGAGATACCACAAGAAATACACCAGATATTATATCAGAAACAATAGCCTAGTAGGTCAAAACACCTAGTTTTGTAAAAAAATAATTGAGGAAAAGTAATTCTATGAATCCTTAAGATATGATGAATAAATTAAATACTTTAAAGAATTAGAATTGCCTTAAATAAGTATTTAATTAAAATTATTTGAGGAAATGTAATGGTAGCATAGAAAAGTGATTTAGAATAACAATAAAAATAGTTAGAAATTAATGACTGAACCGTAAGGCAATTTAAAAAAAGCTACAGATTCGCCTTTGGCTAGTAGATTGAGTAATTTTCAAAGATCAAATTTTTCTAAAAAACTAGCCTAATTGTGATTTATTGATATTATTAAAATTATGCTTAAAATTTTCAGATAGGCAAATTTATTTAAGCCTTAGTTTATGAGAAGATATGATCAAGCAAATTCTCCTTTACATTTAGCAACAGGTGATACATCTGAATTGAGAACAAAGCTATTTCCAGAGAGGAGGAGAATCCCAGGAAGAAAAGGAAAAATGATATTAGCAGTAGGAATTTTGTTATAAGTATGGGGCATAATGCACATTGTAGAAGTGAGACGATAATTCAGGTATGATTGAATGGTTGTATAAGATAGACGCAAAGAATTGGAATTGAAAAAGATGTAAAGGAAATCTTTACCATTTTATTAAGCTATGCAAGATATCAGATATTTGGCTGCAGAAGATAAAAGAAATATATTGATAGAGGAATTGTTTGCTGATCATGGATCTGATTACATTAAATAGATTACAGACATCTATTTCTAAAAAGATGTATGGTAATGATAATGTTTTAAGTTTATAGGGTTCCATTTAAGAAAAGAGCCGCTCATTAATACACTAGAGCTACTAAGGATCCTTATCCTTATTTCGATATTCCAGGATCACGTTTCTTGCATGGTTACGACGTATACAATATTTGATTTAAATCATAAATATTAAACAAAATAATTCAATAAATAAAATGTTAAGAATATTGATTGCATCATTGTTTATATCATCTGGAATATCAGCGGCTACTAAGCCAACCATTGGAATTTTAACTAATCCCTCTGATTTGAAAGATTATGATAAGTCCCTTTATTCATACTTCCCTTCAAGTTACGTGAAGTGGATTGAATAAGCTGGAGCTAGAGTAGTTCCTATTCATTGGGATAGTTCTTATGATGAAATTACATATATTTTAAGTCAAGTCAATGGAGTCTTATTTACAGGAGGGGATGTAGATTTATATTTAAATAATACCTAACCAGGGTTTACATTTAATAAATTTACTGACACTGCATCATTTATATTTTAAAAAGTTATTCAATTTAATAAAGCTGGTAAATTCTACCCTTTACTTGGTATTTGTTAAGGCTTTTAATTGATTAATTACATAGCCTCATCATATTATGAAGTTTTGACAAGAATGACAGATGATTTGGGTAAGTAAAGACTACTTGAGACAGTTTCTAATGAAGATTCTTTTGTTTTAGATTCAATAAACAAAAATATATTGGATTATCTTAAGAATGTTGGTAACAATATTTTTTATTAATTTTCTAGATGGTCCATATTATTCTCATAATTGGGGAGTTGTATAATAGACATATGAAAAAGCTTATTCTTTAGGAGCTTTCTTTAAGATCACTGCATATAGCAGGGATGGAGCAAACTTGAAATACATAGCAATATGTGAAGGAAGAGATGTTCCAATATATGGATATCAATTCCACCCAGAAAAACATCAATTTGAATGGATCACCAAAGCCACTCACGATGTTGAACACATTACATATTCTTAACAATTAGCTATGGATTTTATATCAATGGCCAGAAAGAATGATAATTCCATATCAGACGAAGAATTAGCCAAAATTATCATCTACAATTATAAATAAATCAATAGAATGCAAATTCCAAATACTAGTTTTTCTTAGGTTTACCTTATTGATAGAATTCGTAATGAAACCAAATCTGATTAGCAATAATTAGGCATATATTAGAATATCAAATTCTTTAGAAAACATAATTGATTGTATTGTTTTCTATATGTAACAAAAAAATATTAATAAAATTATTAAATGTTACCTTCTGTAACGCCTATCAAAGAGTTTCAATCATAGCCCTTAGTTAGAAGAATCATGAAATCCTAATTGGAAAGCACTATCAAGTCAAACAAGTCATCATCCGATATTATAAACAAATAATGCAAATCATCTTATCAACATTATAGAAAATAGAACAATCAATAAGAAGAAATCCAAGTTTAAAAACTCTTTTTTAGAAATAGAGAAAGCTCTTCTAGAGATACTCCTCCGTCATTTCTTATTACTAAACATTTTGAAAATAGATAAGAAATGAAGCCGCTAACTATTGAAGAAACTAAATATTAAGAAAAAATCGAATTTCATGGCAAAAGATTGAAGTTAAATCAAGATTCAATTGAGAGCAATCTTATGAAAAGTTTCTAACGCTTTCGATTATAAGAAAATGTTTGTCAAAGATCTATTGTAACTTCATAAAGAGCCAAACGTTCATCAATAAATATGGAATAGATATCTACTAGAGATCGTTTTTTTACAAAGTCATCTGGGTAATTTTAATCAATATTTTAAGAATGCGATAAATTGTAGTTGTTAATCAATTATATCTAAATACAAATTCATTACAATATATATTTATGTATGTACCTGATCATTCAAATAAAGATAAATAAGTTTTTGAAGAATTTACTTCAGTTGTGAAGAATAGGTTATTTATTTAATTTTAAATTTAGGCTTAAAATTAATTCCAAAAAAATATATTTCTACTTGAAAGATGGAACCCCTGTTTATTCACATTTAGACATACCTCCAAAATAGAGTGTTTTAATTTATTCAACCTCTACCGTCTATAAATAAATTTTTAATCCACAAATACTCTATTTAGAAAATTGTTGTGCCCTTTATAATTGTGAAGAAATTACTAAAAAGAATGAACCAGATTATTCTTAATAGATTGATAGCATTATACATACATTAGTTCATTAAAATTATCAATCTATAGATGATGAATATCAAGTTGATAAAGTACCAGAAGAAATCGAAATTAATCAATAATTTTTGAATTCTAAAGAACTCAAACATTCATACAAAGAAATAAAGAGAAATAAAAATTTTAAACCAATCATTAATAAAATGTTTTAACCTTGTAATACTGTCAAATAAAAGAATTACTTATAATAGTATATGAATGATGATTACATAATAAAGAATCCTAAAATTGAAAAATTAGAAAAAATTGAAGGATGGTATGAATAGGAATTGAAAAAGATAAAATTCAAACCAGAAGAAGAGAATTCAAACGAAGACTTAATGGCTGTTCATATTGATAGTGTTTCCAGTCAATAAACTATCGAAAAGTATAATATTATAATAATTTCATTAAGTTAAATAAGTTAAGCAGCTAAATTATTGGAACCACTTTTAAAGAAGTTTTTAAACTAAAATAATGGATATTCATAAGAGGATGGACCAGAAGTCAACTTTAATAATGATGATGAAGAAGAAAAACCATAATCCATTAATCATATTCAATAAAATATAAGAGAATTGATTACGAACAAAGGTAGCCTACATAAATTATTAAAAATTAATAAGGAATTATTTATTTAAGCAATTCCAAAAATACTGGCTGATACTAATTTTTCTAGATATGAATTACATAATACATATATACTTTTTTGTGCATTGCAATAAATTACTTCATAACGTTATCGATATTATAATGTTGATGATGGTGTCGATTATAATACATATAGAATGGGAATTTATTAAATTTTTATGTAAAGTGAATATCTAGCTTAAGAAATATTTAATAAAATTGATTTCAATTATAGTGGTTTCTTGAATTGGAACGAATTTCTGAAATTAATGGTTAGTATTAGAGCTAAAACATTAGTATAAAAATTAGATTTATTTATTTAAATTTCAGATAAAGATGGTAATGGATAATTATGTTGGGATGAAATCTTTGAGTTATCAAAAGTTTGTTTATCCAAGTATATATAAAATAGTGATGATTTCTTGGATATGCTTTGTGAATATTACACAAGATTAATATTTAAAGTAGTAGATAAAGAACCACATGAAGAAATCCCATTCTCAGCTATCAAAGATGCAATATTATAATAAAAAGAGGACTCAGATTTACTTTGCATGTTTTGTGGAGCAGATATTTGAAAAACCTAAATAATTTATATTTTTTCCTATGTTGTCTTATATATTTGAATAATTAAAAAAATCTCTCAATAATTCTATTGGTTAAATATTTTTCAAAATATTTTGAAAGATAAACAATCAATTAGTGAATGAATATGTTGCAATTTATCATTCAATAGATAGAATTCTATAAAATATATGTTAATAAAGAGATATATATTAATTTCATTATAATAAATATTCAATTTATAAAGGGAAATTATAGGACTCGTACAATAGTTTCTATTAAAATAGATGCATTGAATTACATTTTTGTATAGAAATGATTTCAAAAAGGGCACTAAGTTATTTGTTTTCATGACTCGGTAACAGATCTAATCTAACAATTCTGCTGTAATCTAATCATAGTTTCTATTAATTTATGTTTAAGAAAGCATCTCTATAATTTTAAAAGCATAATAATCATTAGCCAATTACAAATATTAAGAGATCTCTTTTAATTAGTAAGGACAATGGTATTTTGTTATGGATTTTAATATAGATATGCAAACTTCTTCATTATTTAGATTCAATAATTATTGACATATTTAATCCCAAACTAAAATTAGTTGTTCTTCATGGAAATGTCTCCAATTAGAGAATTAAAGTATTTCAAAAGCTAATTAAGAATATTCTGTATTAAATAATTGTAGAATCGATATTGAGAGATCAGGTGATAATAATTCTTACTTTGATCTCAAAAGTAAATTTAGACAACTGAGTGCTGAAATTACATAATTTAAATTTATTGATTATGACCATTTTAGAAGTTCATTATAGATGAAGTCTACTTCCATGTCATTTAAATTTGGAACTTAAATTAAAAATAATTCTAGAAATTATAGAGTCATCGGATCATTGAAAGCTAAAAACTTTTGTATACCTGTATCTTTGATCAATTATATTAACATAGGTTATTAGGCCATTTCCATCTGATGAATGAGAACTATTAAAATCAATATAACATTTGTAATATACTTAGACACTTAATACATAATATCCAACATCCATTTGATATTAGATTGTATCAATAAAATTCTATATCAACAGATGATATAATTATGATAAATTAACATTATGACTCATGGATGTAATTTATTGAATTGATTCCTTAAATAATTCAAAATGTTAAAAATTACTTAATATTCTAATGAATCATAGTGTTATTAACTTAGAATTTGCTCTAATTTATCTAATTTAAAAACCAAAAGGGAGGACATTCTATTTTGTTGAAAGAGTTTATTCAAGATCATTTATCGTTGTTTTGCTCTAAATTGCTACCTTTTTAACGCAATCATTAAATTTAAATTTTTTTTATTTATATAATCATAATGTGTCTTGTGTAAAATAACTATTATCAGCAATTTTAAAAGGTTATGCCATTTATCTAAAGAAATCTCTAACTACAGTAATGGCAGTTTCACTAGTAATATTTAAACATCTAGATTAATCTAATTATTTATAAATCCATCTTGGCATTTTTTATAATTTACTTTTTTAAGCAAATCTTTTATCAGCCATAATCATAATTCCATAATCTTACTTTCCTCTTAAAACTCTACCTAAACATTAACATGTTTATCTCATGGCATCAAATTCTATAAAATCATTTTTTGTAATTTTAAATTTCTCTTCTAAAAATTTACATCTTTCCAAAATCATAGTGTCTTTACTGTTTAATGCTGGAAATCCAATTACAGCAACACATCTTCCATAATGACCTTCAAAATCTATACCTTCTGCAATTTTACCTCTTGCAATTGAAAATAATGCTGCACCTCTACCTACATCACAACAATTACGATACTATTACAGTTTTTATGATGTTTCAGCAACATCTTTAGATTCAATAAATAATATTTTATTTTTAGATATTTATTCTAAATACTTATCTTTTTACCATTATCTTGCCCATTCTTCCATTCTGCTATAAGAAGGCATAAATACTATTAAACCATCAGGTACATTTTCAGATAATTCTAGTAAGAAATTACCATAATTTCTTGATACATCCTCATTATTTCTTAAAGTAAATTCAGATGTTAATTCAGTACCATCTTCTGACATAGTAACAATAATAGGTTGAATAGAATTACGAGATAATTCGATATCTATAGATTTAGCAACAACTGGTTTAAAATCTAAGATTTTCGGATAAATTTCAATAGGTGACATAGTACCTGATGTCAAAATAACAGATTAGAATTATGTAAATATATTTTTCATAGCCAATGAACTATCAAAACATGCTAGTGTCATTAGTTTCTCATTCAATGTACCTTCATAATTATTAGATTAAAATATAACTTTAAATCCTTCTTAATACTAAACTAACAACATAACAAACTATGCAACAGAACTTAAAGGTCTAAATTTATCAGTTTCTGAAATCTATAAAGTATTCAATAATAAACTTAATCTTTCTCCACATTATTTTAATGAATCAATGTCTAAATTTCCATCTTTTTATATTTCTTCTGTAAATCCTTTTGTATGATGTAAAATTGCATGAGATGTTTTTAAAGCTTCAGAATTATCTTTCAATTTCTTTCTTAACGAATTAATAACTCTTTTCATAAAATCAATAAAATTTCTTGCTTTACGAATTTATCCTGGAATAACTTATTAATTAATTTCTCCTTCTGGCTTATTTTCCAAATTCTTAATCAACTTTTTATACTCTTCATTTAACCTATTCTATATCTCATTAGCTTCACTCTAAATCTAAGTCTCCACTATCTTTAGATTATTAATAGCTTCAGCCAAAATTGGTTTATTTAGTCTCACAGTATAAGCCTCTATACAAACATCGTCAATATTGTGAGCTTCGTCAAACACAACAACACTCTCTTTTATTTAATCTTTAGTCAATTGGGAAGACACTGCTGGATCAATTAAATAAAGATAATTATAAACTACAATATTAGCCTTTTTGATCATCTCTCTTGCAGTAAAATAAGGACATTATATTGAATAAGCTCCGTTCTTTCTTAAATCATTTAAACTATAAACATCATGTGGTAAATTTGCTATTGTTTCTTTCGATTATTTTTCGTAATTCTCATAAAATATGCATGTTTCCATTTATCCCCTTTTTACCCACTCAGCTGTTCGTTTTCTACATTCAGAATCTACTCTATCCTTTTAATTAACTACATCTGGATTTATACAAAGGTTTCTTCTTGAACTTAATCCAACAGCGGTAAAATTATCATCTCGTCCCTCTGCTTTTCTAGCCTTTAAAACTAATCTAACTTCTTCCAATGTTTTCTCCATTTCTACTATTGTACGTGTGCAATAAATCAATTTCTTAACTTAATTAGGTCTTTATGCTAAATATGCAATAATGAATGCTAACAATGAGACTGTTTTACCTGTTCCTGTAGGCATCTCTAAAATTCCATGACCCTTTTCATCTAAAGTTTATTTTAGTGCCTACATGTACTCTAATTATTCTTTATACAGAAATTTGTAAGGGAAAATGACTTCAATATCATCTACAAAAAATTTCATTTAAAAATTTTATATATATATTTTCTTATTTAAAATAATTACACTCAAATTCCTGGAGGGAATTTTGGAAAATATGGATATGTATTTATTTATTTGTTTTCATTCCATTTTAATGGCACTTTAATTGTACTTTATTCAAATTACTGTAATTTGTGTTCAATTTAATTCAAAATTGATTCCACTCTTTAATAATTATTATTGTCTATTATTTCTTCATCAGACTCTTACGGTAAGAATATTGGGTCCTTTGTATTCCAACACTCCTAAGAATATTGACTATTCGTTTAAAATTATCTAGGAATTGTAAATTCAACCCTCTAAAATAAATTAAAATTCTTATTATTTGTAACTTTACCCTATTCTACAACCTTCTCTTGATACTCCGACATTTGATCTTCATCTATACTCTCCCCTTAACTAAAATGAGAAGAGCTTTCTTCAATTTGAGATTACAAATTAGTGTAAATGATATTTTCCTAACTTATTGTATCTTCTTGTATCATTATATCTTAAACATTGGATGAATTTTCAGAGACTATTTCATTTGTTTCAGATTTACTTCTTATTTGACAAGAATCTTATACCTTAAAAATAGATTAAAAATCAATAGGTTCATGCAGATAGTTACAATCTATTAAAATTTTTAATTTCTTTGATTTCGGTATATTATTTCTTAATAAAATCGCTATGTATAACATATTGAAGACCGAAATCAGTATCATAAAAATATTTGGTTTTTCTTAAATTATTACTGTTTATTATGAAATTTGTATCTTAGGTTCTTGATTTATTATTGTCTGTAGATTTTAATCATTTAAATTTTAATTTGACCCATAATTAACTAAAATTTCTAAATCTTACAAAACATCTGTTTAAATCTTAATGTTATTTCTTCCAAATGAGTTTAAAAACTCTTAATTGAAAATTTATTTACTCATATAATCAATATGAAGAATGTTAACTCTAGCATCTGAATCAATATTGGTGCTCAAAGTTTATATAGTAATATTATGAAACTTAATCTATTAATGTTCAACTGAAATTAATTGTATAGGTTGTCTAAAAGTACTTCTTATTTAAACATCAAATTCCTACACTTTTTTTATCATCCCTGAATCTAAATTAAGTACAGAAGGATAATAATTAACTTATCCCCTTTAAACTGAATATTTTACTAATATTTCTATAATTTCATATTGAGTTGTAAAAGTTAATATATTATCTGAAAGTATTTCATAATAATTTGTATTAATAACTACTTTCAATTCAATCCTTGTAAAAGGTTACATTTCGAATGAAAATTTATGTTTTGAGATAGACTTTATATCATTTGGATTAACTAATAATACTCTTATTCTATTCTTTCTCCTTTAAGTTTATTTATATTCAACATGGATTTTAACTGGATTTGGATTATAAAAAGAGAATATTTTTGTATATTATTAATATACACCTAGATTATTAAATTCAATATTTAAATGTTATCCTTATACATTACAATAGTCTTATAATTTGGTTTAACACATTAGATGTTTATTATAAACAATCAACTTGATTGGCAATCTCAAAAAGTATGCTATTTCTACTACTAAAACAATTTCGAATGTTTATTATCTAATTTCTGAAAGTGGTTGTTCATAAATCACTGTGCATACTTTAGTTTTTTGAGTAGCTGATTTGGGGGGTAAAATGATATTTTAGAAATCAACTTTTAAAATTGAAGATGTTGAAATTATATTTGTTATCATAAGTTCTGTATTTATCATATTTTTAAAGTAAACATATTTTGCAATTCTTATTTATTAATTTACAATACTAACCTATAAAATTTAGATAAGCTATTTTACATTTTAAGCATGATCATTTAAACTACCTGTAATATGAATTTCATTTTTGTTTAAGTAAATAACTAAATCTGAATACTAAAAAGGATACTAGTTCTCTATATTTTCTATCTCTTACACTAATGATTGAATCTAATTCTAGTTCATAGAATCCTACAAAATTTAATTACAAGTCACATTAGTTTAATGATGGTCACTCACGCAAAAATGAATCCCTACACTTATGAAGGTGTATTTTCAAACCTTTTATTTGAAAGGAATCCATGTTTTCCTTGTTTTTATCAATCCTTCTACTCTCTATAAAATATAATATTATAAATAGGAACATTATATTAATAATATATATATATAATCTGCACAAAAATACAGTCAAACATAATGTATATTCTTATTCAATACTCCTAAATCGAGTAATATTTTTGACATTGATGAATTCATCGATGGTGGACCGCAAACATATATTTTATCATATTAAGACATCTATCCTAAATGTTATCTAATAAAATTCTAATTAAATCTTTCATTAACACAAGTAAAACCCTCAATTTGATCTTTGAATTTTAAAATCATCTTAAAATTCTATTCATCTAATTCTTATTGTAATTAAATTAGACTTTTAAATATCTCTAAACCTATAACTTCTGATCTATGAGCAACTGCAAAAACTAACGTAATTTACAAACCACTGATGAATTAAGATTCAAAAGGATTCAATCTTTAAGCAACATTTTAACCAAATTTTTTCTTTACAATTTCATAAGTTGCAGATTACATCAAAAAATCTAATAAATCCATAAAAGGCAAAATTCCTGTACCTCCGCAGAATATTGCAATTTTTCCTTTATTAGGTATTCCCAATGAGGGTCCTAAAGGACCAATAATTTCGTAATCTTCATTAGTATGAGAATGGATATATTGTGAAAAACCAAATTTGGATTCATATTTCTTAATAATTAATGGCAATTCATTTATACATTTCGATTATTAAGGTATTTACTCTACATCTTATTGTTTAATCTATCTAAAATTTTCAATTAAATGTATCAATTTTTATCTATATTAAATATTTTCAGAAGCCATGCATATTATAGATGTATATTATCTTATTGAAATATTCTTATTCATTAAAGATCTAATTTAATAATACTTTCCAAACTAATTTAAGCTAGTTAATTAAGAATCACTCTATTTTGATGGATTCTAAAACTTAAATAAACTTATCTTATCTGAAATCTTTTAGTCATTTATTACTGTCCATTTGTTATTATTTTCTTGATATTAATTTTCTAATTTAGTACTATTCAAATATCCTATCGTAAATCTTTAAATTAGGTCTATGGCCTTATTTGAATGAGTGTAAGCTATCGAGGATCCATCTTCTAAACTTTATCCTCCATAGATAAATCTTGATATTTCTCTTCCTTTAGTTTTCTCCCATATGTATTATCCTCCTGGATGTATAAAATCTGTAAAATCTACTATATTATTATTAAAGATAAACCACATTTTATTATTATATTCTTTTTCAATGTTAAGTTAGTCTAGATATATTTAAGATTGATACCATTTTGTATTAAGTATTAAACAAACAAAGAATCTTAAATACTGCCAGTTCGCTCTTATATTGACTTTTTTGGATATAAGTAAAAGAAAAGTTTTCCATTAAAATAAAGCAATTCAAAAATGATTCTCCAAAAAAATATTAAACCGTATATAATCCAAAACATAGTTAAGTTTCTGCTTCCCTGTCCTTCAATATTAGTATAAACTTCATAGAATCCGAATCCACATTAAATTTTTCCAAGAAGGTACATAGAGTATCCAAGGTAGATATGAGATAATGACATTATTTTTATATATTTTCTCTCGTTTGTTGATTCAATGCATAATTTTAGTAATATCCCTCCTGCACTTTACAATATCATCAGTCCCAAATATGTAAATCCAATTGGTGCATGAATCGACGCTAAATCAGTATTTCCATAAAACTCAGGTGGATTCCAAATGGCAATCATAAGTATTTCTGCTATTACAGTAAGTAATACACATAAGCTCATAATGATACTATGTAAATTTAATCTGTATTTGCTAAATAATCCATATCTGTTTGCTAATATGCCAAAATCAGCTAAAATTCCCCAGACTATAAAATTGGCCCATTTATGATAATAAAATGCTGTATGTTTATCAGTTGATTCGTATTGAAGTGCCACAATACCAAATTCAGATTCTGATTCATTTTGTAAAAATTTGTCTGTCTGCTCAAGAGGATGCTTGCCTTTTGTCTAAACAAATAGTAATATAGTGATTAAAACTAAATATATGAAGGACATTATAAAATTATAGATTTGGCTTTGAATTTTAGTTTCTCATGTAAAAATTTGATTATGTCACATACTTTATCATCAAGAAGGCAGAAAATGAACAATTGTACAATTAAGGATATGTAATATCAAATAAAGATTATTATAACAAAAATGAGCAATTATAATTTTGAGTCAATAAAAATTTTTATTATTTATTCTAAACTTAAATAAATATATATTCTTAAACTTTCTTAATAATCAAATTATTTTGAATATATTTTTTTGTATCTATTTATCCTTTTTTGTTTACAATTATTTAGATATAGAATATTAATATATATCAAATGTTGTCTATAATATTTTATGAAATTGGAAAAATTAAAAAAGGTTCTTAAAAAATTCAAAGATGTTATTCCATCATACTCGATGTTAAATTGTCCTAAATATCCTAATTTCAAAAACAGAATAGATTTTAATTTGAATTTTTCTCATTTATATCTAATGAGAGATTTCAATTCTCAACTAGAAGTATATACTATTATTTTAAGTATTATTGAATCAAACATTCCATATTATTTTATGTAAAGTTATGCAACTTACTACTTTGTTTTTCATTTCTTTTTATTAGAATTTTGGAACTAAATTAAAGTAAATTTTTAGGTAGTTCAATCATATTTCATTTGAGACTTATCATTTTGAATTATAATATCTAAAATTCTAAGAATATAAATCATATATTAAAAAAATTATAAATAAAAATAGTTTACCAATAGATTATTCACATCAATAAATCTTGATTAGACTCAACTTTATATATTTATATTCTTAATTTTCTTCTGAAATACAAATCTTTTAAAAATAAAAATTAGAAATAAAACCTTCTTAAATTTGAAGTTTTCTCTAATTTTCAATCATAAATCATAGCAATATAAATTCTCAAACTTAGTGAATTATTATATATATTCTAATAACCTTCGTGGTAATAATTTGATCTCAATTTTAATTATAATAATTTTTGATTATTTAAACTCATGACATCATTTGAATATAAACCAATATTGATCCTATTTAAACTTTTCTCTATATATTGACTTATTTTATTCAAATTGTTAATAATTCAACTAAGTTTAGGTTTTTAATCACAAGAATTTCTAATCACCAAAAATCAAGAGATGTACAATATGATTAAATCAAAATAGAATGGAATAATTTTTGGTAATAATTTTTGATTTAGTATTTCAACATTAGAAGGCAAATTCATCAATAAAGGCTAATTCCATAAGTGTAATATACATTTTGGCCATTTTATTTAAAGTGAATTAAAGAGAAGTTTTGTATTAAAAATTTTTTGGAATAATTTGTTCTTAATTCATTTATTAATAAATTATGTATGCTTATTATAGTATTTTGATAACTAAAAGTGAATATAATTATAAGAAAATAAGATATAAATAATACAATTAGAATGTTTATCAGTATTAAATGAAGTTGATTTTATATTTTTCGATAATTGATATATAATGTAATATTGTCTTATTTCTTAGAATAAGATAGGTCTATATGATTTTATATATAATTAATTATTGTTATGATATTTAAATATTTTTAATTTAAATTTACAATTAGTTTATTACTGAAAATTGTAGATATTTAATTACAATCTGTATTTTATATTAGAAATATATAGAATCACTGTTTATATTAAAATCTTTCATTATGTAATCAAGATTATTCTTACTGCTCCTAAATTAAGTCTTAACCTTCACTCTGCATTGTTTTACTTTTATGTAATCTTGCTGATTAGATGATTGAAAGCTTCCTCTTTTCTTCTTGGACTATAGATTTGACTCTAGATCCTCTTCTTTTTTCATCTATTTTAATAAATCTATCCACTCTTTTAAATTACACCCAAGCCTTACCTTCCATTAATTCATCCAACTAGAAATGAATAAGAAGATTAAAACTTCAATGTTGATTTCTTCTTCAGAATAACCATTTTATTTAACAATTTCCCAAAAAGCCATCCATTCGTCTTCAGTGATATCTCCACTCTTATCAAAATCTACTGCGTCAAATAATGCATCAGTATTAAGTTTAGCAAAGTTTGACTTCCTAAGTGTTGAAAGGAGGAAAATACCAAAATTGTTAAGTTCCTTATTTATCAATAGTTCCATTTCCTTTAATGTCTATTTTCTTGAAGATTTCGATAGCTTTAGTTCTTAGTTTTTAACTTAAAGGTTCATCAATTTTAGTATTTGAACATCCCATGAGATTTTAATAATTAAATGAATAATAAGGAGGTAATCAATTTGTACATTGAAGACAGATAAGATGTTCTAGAATGGATGGCAGATGAAGTGGAATTAGAGACACTTGATGAAGTGGTGACATTCATTCTAAATGACATAAAACAAAAGTATCAAACAGATCTGTTGACTTTGAGAGATTAAGAGAATCAATATTATGAAATAGAACAAATCGTAGAATTCAAAAGACCTCACACATACATAACAATACCCTAAAGACATGATGTGAAGACATTAGCAAAGGTATTAAGTACAATAAACTAAGAATGAAGTAAGGCCAAATCGTAACATTTACATTATCAAAAAGGACAGTGTTTTAATAGAAAAGTATAAAGGAGCACGTAAAGTAGAAAGTGTCGATTATCAACTTACTACTATTAAAAAGGCAAATTAAAAATATGTAGACACATTAATAGGCATTTTTGATGATTTAGTTATCCAACCTAAAAAACGCAACTCTTTGAAAAATGAAGTGCCTAAGCCTATTTAATTTTAAAATGAACCTGAATCTCCAAAATTTGGATAATCTCCTAAAGAAAGTGTTTCTCCCAGTTGGATATAAAGGAAATCACTAACTGATAGCAGCAAGAAAAACGATTTAAAGTAATTAACAATCGACGAGGTATGACTATCGGACTGAAAGTAGGTGGCCAAACATAACACCATAAATTCAGCATGGATTGTCATCAATTCCAAAGTCTATGATGTTACTACATATTTAAAGAAACATCCTGGAGGCCAAGAAGAAATTATGAAAGGAGTAGGCACCGATGCTACTGGTTTATTCATGTAAAATCATCCTTGGGTTAATGCTCATTATCTATTAGAACACTTTCAAGTTGGATTTCTAATCAATCATAAATGAATTATATATATATATATATCTATATATAACTCAAATATCTATAGGTGGCATTGTATCTCCCTCTACTATGTGAGATTCATGTTCTTCTCCCAATTTGTGTTTGTCGCTTAAAATATACTTACTCGATTATAATAATTAATCTATGAATTCCACATTTCTTTCTAAATTCTTATTGTACTCAAATACTAACGATCCTCTAAAATGCATCAATTTTAACATATCCACTAACTATTATTATATTATTTTATTAAATTATTACATGCGAGTAACTAACAATCCCTTCAGACAAATTCTATTATTTTACATATTGTTCATCATAGATAAAGTTTTTTAAAAATATTGTATTGTATTGTTCATTAACATGCTAATAAAGGGTTGCCAAGATTTCTCTATTTTAATCTAATTCGCTTTATTAAGGATTTGCATATCTGTAAATATTAAAATTGACACCTTTCAAAGTTTTCTGTTGATTTGCCAATTTAAATAGTAAATCATATGTAAATTTAGGATTGTAACTAAGTACATGATTTACCTCAAAATTAAAAGAATTCTCTATAACACTTTATAAATCATCTAACTCTTCTTTCACCAAACTCAAAAATTACTCCTCTTTATCGATGTTTCCATCATGTTTTAATGCATAAAAATAAATTTAAGAATTATACCATAAATACTTAGAATTAAGTCTTATTTTGATCTGATTTTAATTTAAATAGATGTTAGCAAATTTATAATAATGCTTTCTGCTCTAATTTTCTAAATTGACCATCCTTAAGAATTGTAGGAACATTAACACTGACACCTCGAACTAAGATTATTATTCATTCTTTATCTTACATATAAAAAAGGATGGATCAAATATTCTTTTTATGCATTCATCATTATTCTAAGCCAAAAATTCCATTAGTTCTGCTTAATCATTGAGATCATAAATTATTCGATGTATTTTTAAGTCTCTAAGCCTTTGAAAATCATTAAAATCTTTCAAGCTATTAATTCGAACGCTTAAACTAATTGCACTCTTATCAAATTCATAGATTTAGTCTCTAATAACATTTGCAGAAAACTTGTATAAACATCGATTAATAAATTTCATCTTTAATTAATTTAATTATATCACGCATCATAAATTTAAAATTGTATATACTTTTATATTGTAACACACTTAAATTATTATTCTAATAATTAGACTCTACTTTTGTTATTTAATCTATATTAATAAAATCAGATTAATTTGATTTATTTTTTTTTAATACTAAAAAATACTATTTTAGATAAAGAATCAGACCTACCAAACCAAATAATGAACACCATCAAAGATCCCTATTAATTATGAATCAGATAGTTTATATTTAAACTGAATCCTCCTAATCTATTTAAGATTTTATAAATTAATTATTTTCTACTCTATCTATTAATACTTCAAATAAAATGCTTTAATTTTGCAAATTCAAAATATGTTCAAATGCTGTTTTCTTAGTCTAAAAAATTCAATAATTTAATTATTTTTAATAATTATTATCAATTTTTATTCGATTAAATATAAGAAAGCAATATTAAATCACAAATCATTATCTTCTTTTTTATTATCCTTTAAAACTGCATTGAATTCAAAATCTAAATTTTTAGAGAGTTTCTAGATTTGCTAAAAATACAAATTTATTCAATTTTCTCAAAAATAAGGGAATTTATTACTTTGTAATCATATGTTTTATAGATTTCCTCTTATTTTAAGACAGAATTCTTATATTAAAATAATTTGATGCAATTTATTCTCTTTATTTATTAAAATAGTAAAAAATTATAAATCTATTAAATTCAATTTATAACAATTAAACATTTCAATAAGATGGCTATATTACTATTTGTTATCTTACTCTCTTTCATGATAATTTTATTTCTTACTCATTCTACTATATATTTAATAAAAAATAATATAATCTAAATTAAAAATGAATTGTGAATTGGTATAATAATTAAATTTATTATATTCATGCTAATTAGGTTATCCACAAATATTATCAAGAGAATAAGATAAACATATTGTGTTCAAGTACCTATTCTATTATATTTAAGAATTCTACAAGAACTCAGTTGGAAACCATATCAAAAATTGATGATCTAGAAAAAGTATAATAAGAATGGATAAATTTGGCAAAATAAAAAGATAATAACAATTATGATCAAGATGACGATATCGAAGAATAAGAAGATAAGAAAGAAGCCAAAACTAATAAAGATTTGGAAGAAAGTGATAGTGAATCAGATGATGATGATGAACCAAAGGGTGGAAGGAAAATACCATTAGTAGAATTAGTCAAAGGATTCATTCCAAGACTTTTAAGACCAGAACCTCAAGAGTGATATATAAATATGGTGTGATTTATTATCAAAACTATTTATAATTCATATTAAATATAAAAGCAAAATCCTTAAAATGTTATCTATCGACTGTTACCATCCCTTATTATACTCATTAACACAAAATGGTTTCATATTTATGTTAGTAAATAGTAAATTAGAACTTAATTATTATTAATAATTTATAACAAAAATAATAAGTTTTCTTATTAAACTAATAACTAATTCAAAAAAGAAATAGAAATATTAATTAAACAAATTAAGTAAAAAATTATAATAAGTAGAAATATTAATTAAGAATATACAACATTGTTGTAAAAAATGGTTTACACCATATATAAAACAACATTTTTATTTGTAATTTGAGTTTTTTGATTAATGATTCTTATTTAAAATTTCTATGACTTTCCAATTTATTATAATTTAAAGTCTTAGAAGAGCTTCTGTGATATCTTATGTAATTCTTATACCTAATTTATATAATCAATTTGAAAAAGTATTACTAATCCAAAAAAAATTTAAGTATTAGACCTTTAGTAATGATTATAACACAATTAGTCAAATCAAAAAATTAATATAAAACCTCTTATTTAAATTATCCTTAACATATTTAATATTATAATTTTCCATAAATTAACAGTATCCATATATAATTACAACATTACTTTAAATGTGTTACAGTAATTTTAATAATAAAAATGCAATTTAACTTTTTAATCTCAAAATGCATGTCAGTTAATGAAAACGGAATGACAATTCTAAATGGAACCTAATAACGAAATCCATAACTTGACGAAGTGATAACAATTATGGGTGAAGCTTCTGCAAAAGTATTGAATTTAAATTTATGTCAGGCATAAAATTTGAAATAAGTTATAACAAGTCCATTACGATTTTATTAAACTGATTAAAAGATGTATATTAAATCAGAAGGAAAAGTACAAATATAAATAAAATTAATTAGTAATGCTTAGGTATACTTAAGATTGGAAAAAAAAATTTATTTCATAGAGATTTAAGTGGATTAGTTAGAGAAATACAACCTTTGTGCGTTTTAGATTTCTATGTACATGAATCGGTATAAAGAAAGGGGATAGGCAAAGAATTGTTTGAAGAAATGATAAGATGTGAATTAACAAACCCTGAAAAATTGGCATATGATAGACCATCTCCAAAATTATTAGGTTTTCTTAAAAAACACTATCATCTCTCAAACTACATACCTTAAAATAACAATTTTGTTATCTTTTCATAATACTTTGAGAATAGACAATAGATTTTAAATAGTTAAATGGATTCACAAACAACATAATATTAAAATTCATCAACACCTTCGAAAATTGAATAATTAGGCACATTAATGTCATAAATGACTATTTCATCAACATAATCAAAGAATTAATAATATTAATAAAGTAAATCTTAAACTCCATGGGCAACAGATTAGAAATAACAACAAAATGTATATAAATATATGAAATTATTAGATGTATTAAACAACAACTGGACTTATGTCAGCTTAAATCTAAAAAAAAAGATGAATTATATTAGTTTACTAATAAGAAAATCAATTCTAAATATATATATATATTCAAATATTACATAATTTAAACGATATTTTAAAAAAATTAATCATAATTCTCTTGCATTTTTCATCCATTATTCTTTCAAATAATGGTTTGAAGTTTGCTTCTCAACTCCAAAATAGAATAAACCATTAGGAACAGAATTTAGATCATCAAATGTCTAATATAAATGTTTCTAAGTCATTCTTACAGGTGGAGGTGAAGTATACAAGTAAAAATTGATACTGTTATCTTCTAGCATCTAATTTTTGATGATAATTTGAATAAATTTACATCTCTTATTAAATCATACAAAGTTGATAAATTCTCTAATGGACCAAAAAGGGCTTAAACAATAACATTATTTGGAAATTAAACTCTAATGTCTGTTTTTGAGAAAATTGGTTTTTAAAGTAGTTCTTCATACTCCTTTTTTCTTTTCGAAGCAAATTGTTGCTCTTCTAAAGACTAATGAATAATCAAACATTTAAATTACTTGAGCAACTTATTAAAGAAATTTCAAAAGCTGTTGATCTTTTTAAGGTTACACTTCTTCATAATCTTCTTAACCTTGAATTTACTATTGCATTTGTACTGGTGATTATTACTTTCTGCCAATAAATACTCTTATTTCTCTATTAATTATTGGTTGGCTCATGATTTCCTAAAACTATGAATATATGTATTACAAATCTTTTTTGATGTAATTAATCAAGTTTTTAGGAAAATGAAAATACATCGTAGCCTTCATTTTTTGCCAATTATGATGTAATAGATACATTTTATGAGGAAGAATGTATTATGGGCTTTTAAGGATTGAATCCAGATTTCTTTTAGGTATAATTTATTAATTCTTATGCAGCCTCTTCCCATAAGCTTTATTATTCCATCTTATATCCAACTTGTAGAGATTCGGCTTCAATTTTCCAACCTAAATTCATTAAATAATTTAATGCAGATGGGTATTTTAAGATGTTATTTTAAAGGGTTTTTGAAGAAATATTGATACTTTATTTATCTAAACTTAATGGGTTTACTATAACATTAGTTATTATTTTAAAAAGTATTTCTAATGTTTTAAAAAGTTAATCCTAATCTGGGATTTCTGATATTATTTTTGCTAATTCTAATTGCCAATTTTGCTTTTTATCATCAGGTCTTTAGACGTATTCAATCAGTAATTAACCAATTCTTTTTGGAATTTTAAATTCATCAAAATTTTCTTATTTCATCTATTTAATTGAATCTTTTGTGTCATACCAATTTTCCTCAAGACTACTTTAAGATTTATGGATTTTACATTTATATGTATGGTTCTACTAAAGAAATTGGCTTTTACATTTCAAATGCAATTTACTAGAGTGCTTATCTTACGTATGATGTTTATTACATTTAGTATTTATTTAAAATTTAATAAATAAAAATATTATTCAAGCAAATATCAATTCATAAAAATAGGTAAGTATTAAAATACCTACAAATATAAATTTGCCTCTAGCAGAATTCTTATTAAAATAAAAACAGGTTGATCCTAATATCAAATAAACTGGAAGTTAGCTAAACAATTATGTTAAACTGAAAATGTTGAATAAGACTAGTAAACCAAGAGCTATAACATTAAATGAAATCTAAGATATAAAATAACCTTAACTAAATATTACTGGGATTAACCAAATAAACATTGGCAATCCATTAAGTCCCCATTAGTAAAATAAGAATACGCAAATTAATGGAGTTAATATCCATCTCCATCCTATCCTTGTTAAGTAACTTAAAATTAATACTCCAATAGAGATTTCCATTCCAAAGCCTATAAAAAATTTCCATAAAGTAATATCCAAAAAAGTAGTTGTAAATAAATAAACCCAATATTCAACAAAAAGTAATAACATTGATCCAGCTAACACTAAAAGAGTTTCATAAATGTCATATCTTCCATTTATTTTAAGAGTCATAATTTATCTAAAACAGCCAAATATTCCTACAGAAGTTCCAATAATTAATACATTCATCGTAATTAATTCAAAAATCCACAATAACGGATAAAAGGCATAAAGTACATAATAAAATATCCCAAATTAATTTAATATATTTATTGGAAAAGTTGAAAGCAATCCTATAAAAATAGTTTATTAACCTAAACATTAAATATCTTTATGTTTTCCCCATTATGTTTTGCAATACCAACAAAATTGATGTGCGCATACTTTACAAGTCATATGTTTACAACCTCCATTCCTTTATATTAATACACCACAATTAGGACATTCATTTGCAGTTATAAAACAATAAAAAAATTCTCTGATAACTCCAAATAAATTTTTAATCATATATTCTGTCTAAAAAGTATATGATGCCAAAGCAAAATCTCTCCATTTCATTCCGCATTCTAAACATTCTAGTTCTTCATCACATTTATTTTCTAATTCGATATATCCAAAATATTTGCACTTTCCATTTGGACATGGACGAACATCTATATTTTTTAGATATTCCTTAAGTAAGATTTCTTATATCATTCTCTCATAAGGTTGGTTAGAACAATATTGTAATATATCGTTCCTTGTATAATTGAAAGTGCAAACTTAATTTGGACACTTTAATAATTAAACTGGTTTATCTCTGTTTTTCTCTTCAAACCAATCTATTAAGCATACTAAACAAAAGCTGCATCCACATTTTGTAGAAAAATTAGTTTCCGAAGTACATATTATACAATTTTACATTTAAATTATTATTTATAAATAAAATGAAGTCATGGATCTTATCCTGATATCATCTCAATTAATTCATCTATTGATAAGTCTTAATTTTATTTGACTATTTTTTCACATTTTTCTGGAGATAATTCGCATATCTCAGATAATTGTGATATTTTGTTAAGTATATCATCATTCTTTATTTTATCTTTTTCGTTTTATTATAATTATTTATGTTCCAAATTAATCTATTAAAATTATTGATTCAATTTTTCCCCTCCAAATAACTCTGACTTCTTCTTCAAAAGAGCTTCCTTGAAATCTATGACACTATTTTTTAGATTTACTATATTAACAATTGAATAAGTTCTTCATCTTATTCATAGATGTTTTAAAAAAACCATCAAAAAATTACTCTTGCTCGGGTTTCGAAATAATTAATAAAGGATGAACTTAACCATGGTCTATACATTTTTCGCAAAACTCCAAATTTTCGCAGACTATACATTTATATCTAGCATTAACAATTGGAGTCTAATGACATTAACTACAAATTGTATTCAAATGAACAATTTTTTCATTTTCCAATTCTTTTTCTTTAAGAATAATTTTGATTACTTATTGATTCTAACCTTTTAAATTCTACAATTATTCCTCACTATCTATGACAATTTAAATCCCCCCAGAATTTATAAAATAGAATTGGAAATCAAGAGGTATAATTCGACCCAATCGAAGTTCTGAGTATGAGATCAACTATTAGTAACTCATCTCTTTGAAATTTCCAGAATATAAAAAAGATTAGTTCATACTTGGAATTGATAATTTAAGATGTTGCATTATATAATAATAATATATCAAATCAAAAATATAAGTTAGTCATAAACTCTTATTTCTCTAAAGATAATTAGAATCAATACTTAAAACAAAAGGTCTAGCATATCAAAATCAGTTAAAGATATTTCAGTGATGAAGAGGAACTAGAATAAACAAATTTATATTTCCTAAACAAATATCTAATTTTAATTTTTTTTAGTATCCTTTTTAAATATATCAATTCCTTATCATTCTTTTCCTCCATTCAATAGCGTAACTAAATATTTTATATAATTTATAAAGCATATCGTAAATAATGTATAAAGGATAATGTTTAAGATAATTCCACAGAGTTACCAATTTATAAGTCTTCCAACTTTAAAGGATTCCTATGATATTATTGTTTTAAAACCTAATCACCATATCATATATATCTAAATAATATTAAGGGTTAGTTCGCAATATGGTTATAATTCATATGCTCATTATTGATTTGAAATTTCAACTCTATTATAGTAAAAATGATAAGAAAATTAAAGTACATTATAAAGATTGATGCATTATAAAAGATATACTTAATATTGTTTAAATTAATATCATAGATATTATCAATAACCTTTAATCATAATTATTGGTTGATTGTTTTAAAATTCCATATCTCAATTGAGTCAATCTTACCAAAGATAAATTTTTAAGGCATCAACTTTTAGATGTAGGTAGGATGAGATAGTTGAGTTTAATATTCTATTATAATTTGACCTGTCTCTACATCTAAAAATTAAAATTTATCAAATTATCCTGAAACCTGCATATTAACAAATATCAAAATTTAATCATTCAGAGATAATTTTATTGATTAAACTTTTCCTTCTATTTTTTTCTTTCGAATGAGTTTTCCATTTATTGTATTAAAAAATAGTAAATTTTAGTGATTAGATACAACCATAAAATAATTTTTTCTTGAAACAACTATTTCTTCAAAGTAAGAAAGATTACTACATGTAAATCTCAAGACCTTATCTTACAAAATATCTCTTATGTATACTATGCCACTATTTCCAATTTCATATATTATTGATTTTACGATGTCAAAAGATATTGGTTTATGATTTAATTTAATCATCCTAGTTTAATTATTCTATTCCAAGTTTGTCATAAATAAATGAGATTTTCCCTAAAAACATAATTACTTTTCATTATCAAAAAATAATATTCTGGCAATAACCCCAAATTCTGTTTAAAAAACCATTTTATATTTTGCATTTTTTATTTACCTTATATCATCTACATGCCATAAAAGTATTTATTTTCCATAGCAACCTACACATAAGTATTTATCATTTTAAGAAAATTATAATAAGTAAACTTAATGAGAGGTCACTTTAATTTAATTACAAAGAGTCATATTATTTTGATTACAAATAAAGACTGTATGATCCTTACTAATCCCTCCAATAGCAATAAACCTTAGGTCATTACTAATCTCCAAGCACCAAACTCTATATAAATTTATCTAGAAATCCTACATATTTTCCTCTTGTAATTCTTTAACCCATTAATATTTATCAAAAAAATTGCTGTTCGCTTATAATTTTTCTGATATTTAATACATTTAAATATATATTTTTTAGAATTTATTTAAAATAATTCTGTTATTTTTGGAAGAAATTAAATAATTAAATTTAAGACAAACTACTATCAATATTAGATAAGCAAATCAAAATATATGAAGACATCATAGAATAATATTCAATTATATTTGTTTAAATAGGTTCAATTTTCACAATTCTAAAATAAAATATATTTTATCAAAATTTTTTAAAAACAAAATGCAAAAAGCTAACAAAATAGTCTAAAAGAATGGGAAAATATTATAATTATGGTTATGCGGTCATCTAATAATAGAAGGAAATCAATCTGAAGATATATTAGGAAACGGGTGTTTTTTAATGTATCCTTGGGTCAATCGACTGAGTGATAAGAATGTAAATTGTTAATTTCGAGACTCAAATGGTTATCCATTACATGGTTTATATGTTAATTCTGAAAGACAAGTAGTAGCTGAATAACAAAATTAATTATGCTTAACACCAAAACATAATGATGATGAGAAAAGTTAATTTAAGGAATTATATACTTTTACTTAGGAGAATTAAATATAGTTTGAATTCATAATCTCCGATGATAAATCATTCGAATTTGGAATAGGTTATCATCCGTATTTTTCTTTTGAGAATATCGATGATGTAACCATGATAACAAATTTGACTAAGAAATTAATAGTAAATGATGAATTAATTCCAACGGGGGAATAATTGCAATGGGAGGACGTAAATTTGGCAGAAATTAATATGAAGAATTAATAATTTGATACTTGCTTTACAAACTTAGAAGATAAAATCTTTATAAAATTGGTCTGTAGCAAATATACATTAATTATTGAATCAGACTCAATGAAATATTGCTAAATTTATACACCTCCAGATAGAAAAAGAATAGCAATAGAACCATAGTCATCAACAGCAGATTGTTTCAAATATTCAACAACTTTGAAAGGAAGTTGCAAGGTAGGTTTTACAATTACAATCATATGAAATATATTTTATCATCTAATTTATTTAATACATATTTCAATTCTTCGTATGTAGAAACTATTTCCTCCCAATAATTTTTAATATTATCTTAAAGATTAGAATAATATATTTAAAATTTGTTTCGCTTTCTATTAAGAAAACAAAAATATAATCAAAAGTAGACTTTGTTTTTTATTTCAATTAATATATGAGTTCTGGTCTATTTTTAAATCTTACTAATTAAATCTTCTGAAAAATTATCATACGTCTCTATATTTTTTGTTACCTGTACATTAGCATCAACGATTAAGGGCATTTTCATCTATGTGTACCTCATCGGTTAGTGGTCTGTCTCTATCCCAACTGGCTTCCTCATAATTTGGTCTAATTAGTATAGTTTTATTAATTTATTCAAGCGCTTCATTATATTTTTTAAATTCTTAATTACATTTTAACCATGGTAAATTACTAATGATATACCTAACTATTCGAAAATTTTATGAAACCCATATTGTTATATGCTTGCTTATAATTAGGTTTGATGGATAAGGCTTTCTTATAAGATGTAATGGTTGCATTATATTTTTTTAAACTCTTCACAAGATTTTCTAATATTCTATTGTTGTTAAAGAGAGTCCTAAACGAAATAATTGCCTTATAAAATATACCTTTATTAAGATATGCTTCTTCAGAATTAGGATAAATCAATATTGAATTGCTAAAACTTTGGACAGCTTCTTCATTTTTTTTTAATTCCTCTAATGCTATTCCTATAGGTTATAATTTAATTTATTAAATACTTCTTTAAAAATAAGCTTGTTCTAATTAAAATAGCTTTACTATGACATTCGACAGCATCATGATATCTTTTTTAAATTTTTAGTACAAGGCCTAAAAAATAAAGTATTTTATTTAAACCTTTGTAAAAGAATGCTTCCTCACAATCAGCCTTAAATTATACTGCCTTATCAAAACATTCAATTCCCTCATTAGATTGTTTTAAATTCTTTATAGCAATATTTTTATCTAATTATAGAATGAAATATCTACTTATGTTCAATAAAGATTTTTATACCTATTTTATTCTATGCTTATACATAATTTGATCTAATCTAGATTACTAAACCAAACAATTATATTGCATCTTGGTATCTCTGTAATTCAATTATACCATTGATTTTTGATAGGGCAATAATGTAATACCTAATTATTGTAATGATTATATCCTAAAAACACCTTTATTGAAATAAGCTTCTGCATAATTTGAATCAATCAATATCACTTTTTTATAACATTCTAAAGCTTCAGCATATCCTTTTTGATTATTAATAACGATTTCTGGTTTAAGTAAGTAAAATCCCTATTGAAATAAATATTATCACATCCCTTTACTTAGCTATGCCTATTCATAATTAGGTTTTATTTGTAATGCCTTATCAAAGCACTAATTAGCTTCATCATATTTCCTTAAATTAAATAATGAATTCCCTAATAAAATTTAGATTTAATAATATCTTTATGAAGATACCCCTTCTCATTATTTGGATTGATTATAATTATTGAATTATAAGACTCGGTAGCGTCATTATATTTCATTAATTCTTTACCATATCTACAGAATTTAATTAATATAATGAAATACCGAATATTTTAGTTAATTCAATATTACTAATATTTAATTATTCTTATTCATAATTTGGTGTCATCCATTTTTATTTACAATTGTAAATAAATAAAATTTAATAACTTTTTAGTCACTTACGCTGGATTAAGTATTTAGGTGACAAATGCCAGATTTGAAATTGGCAAGTAAGGTCAATAAAAAATTAGATTTATAACGCTAATAACTCTAAAAAATTTTTTTTCATTTCTAACAACTTATTAAGTTCATTCATAGAGCTAATAAGAAATTCATATCCTCTTGATTGATAAGCCATGTTATTAAGGTAATTGTACAAGCTATGAGGTTTAGATATATAATATAAACAATATTAATACTTTAAGGTTTCTTTTGACTGCTTCACTTATTAGAAGGTGAAGTTATATTACAGTTTTAAATTAAGAATTTAAGGTATTTCAGTCGCAGTTAAATGATTCCAATAAAATGGAAATTTAATTTTGATATACACATGTAGAAATATGCCTTTTTAGGAAGATGTAATTATATTTAAATTATAATTCTGTATCATTATAGTTGAAAAGCATTAGATATTGATTTAATACCTTTTTATGAAATGATGTCAGAATAACTAATCAGGAATGCTTACAAACTAATATTTAATATGAAAGCTTATATAATTTAGGTGTATACTTAATATAAATATAAGAGACTGCAGTAACACATCCTAAACACGAAAATAACATGATTTTGATTCTTGAAATAACGGATTTAAAGTCTAACTAAAAATTTGATTTGTTAAAGTAGCAAATAAAGGCCAAGAATAACTTTTCAAATTATCCCACACAAGATTTTTACTTATCTAATTTAACAATAAGTGGAGATTAATAAAAAAAGAAAATGATTAAGTTTAACAATCTTTTTTGAATTTTATTTTTATAATTAATATTCAATTATAATTTTAACTTTAGGTCTTCTTTAAGATTCATAATTTCCTATTGGTGAGCTTCATAAATAGAGTCAATTTTATGATTACAAAAATTAGAAAGATTTATAGATCTTATTTATATTTATAATCTCAAAATTTTCTAATACATTATTTATTCATTAAAATAAATTAATTGTTCAAAATGAACTTTGAATAATTCATGAAAATCTCAAATAGATCTAAAAATCACTTAATAAGTTGGAGATTTGAATTAGCAACATAATAATTCGATTCTTTTTGGATTTGTATTGTTGATAAAAGAAAGTTAAATAAAATTTACGAAAACAAGACGTGTCTTAGGGGAGGAGGTTGTAGAATTAGCTCATAATAAGATGAAGATAAAGCTCAAATAATAATCAATGAAGATATTAGTCCTGCAATATCAGATGATTTTATCAGTTAATTAAAATAGGTTGTTAAAATAATAGCTGACAATGCATCACAAATAGCAGATAGATAAACATTAGAAACTACCATGATTGCAGTATAATGGTTAATTTATAATAGGGAATCATTTTCTATAGTAGGATCAAAACCTTTAATATAAACATATTTCAAAATTATATCTGATAGTTTCTAATCTTTGATGGAAGCAAGTGTTACATATATAAAAACTTCAAATCTTTTATGTTTATAATTGCTTTCAATTTGTACTAATATGGCTAAAAATCTATATGACTATTTTTACTTTAATGATCTTATCTAAGATTTTAATAAATAGAATATATTGAATATTATAGCTTAATTAAAGTAATAATCACAGAATATGTCACAAGCTTGGACTACTTGCTTTGAATATGAAATTATCATTCTTTAAGCTTCAATAAGATTATATCCATCAAATCAAAGTGAAGTTGATGAAATTAAAGAATAATTTTTTAGAGGATTAGTTAAAAGTGTTTTTTAAGCATCTATTTCAGATAATTTAATTGATTGTTTGATTTCTTCTATAAGCTTATTAATTTAGACTGGATTACAAAAATATCAAGAATTTGTTTCGAAGGAAATCTTTAGACAATATTATCTATTTGATGAACTCAAATGGACACTAATCAAACAATTAAGAAATAACTTTACTATTAAAAGTATTTTAGATACTTTAAATAAGGTATTTACTAGTTCTGTAGAAAAGTCTAACAGTTGGATTACACATTATTAATGGATGAAGCTATTATCAGATATTTTAATAGAAAGGCCTTTAATAAATTCAAATTTACCATATTTTTAAAGGAATACTTAATCATGGTCAAATTTTATTGACTACTAATTACTGTAACCTCTATAGCAAAATAATAATTAAGCAGTTCTATTTTATTATCAAAATTCAGATAAAAATCATCTTAATTCTGAGTATTATGAGCTATGTAGTTAATTCGGATTGAAGAATTCATTTAGATTCTTTAAGTTTATTTTAGAGGGAGTACCTTACTACAATTTGAAGTATTTAGATTCTTATGTTAATTTTTAAGGTGAATTTAATACTTAAAAGTTATTAGCTGATTAATATTTAGATGATATTGTTTCTGAAATATTAGAAACTTAATCAATAGAAATCATTTAGCTGATTTTAATCAAAATCAAAGGATTTTAAACTAATTTTGAAGTTGCATAACGAATGATTCAAGACAATTTAAAGTAATTTTTGGAACTTTAATCATAATCTTAAGTTACTGAGATGTACTTGGAAGATTTATTTGATAATACAGATAACTTGAAAAACTATTATATAAAATTCATCAAAGCTGCTTTTAAATTATAATGTTAATTCAAATTCATTAATTTTTAATATCACATTCTTAAATAATTATTGAATAAGAGAGGTGCTCTAGATACTATTCTAAGTGATATAGGAAATAGTTGTCAATAAATAATAAAGTAAAACTAATTTGAATAACAAATTCTAGATAATTGGTTATCAGTCAATAATATTGTTTCTAAGTTTTATTGCTATATATTTGAAGTTAAGGAAATACTATTAGAGAATAAACCTAATTTAAAATTATTATCAGAAACACTTAATAGCTGGATACAATTATCGAAATCAAATACACTATCATTTTAAATTATTGTTACAAACTTTTAGAATTCTTATGAATAACTAAAACTATTACAAAAGAAATATTAATCTTAATTAAGAAAATTTAAGAACACAAAAGAATTTTCGATTGAATTGTTTTCAAATGAAGATGATTAATTTAATTTTAATGAAATTAATTAATATTTTAATTTGCATCAAGATTCAGGTTTGATTTTATTTCTAAAAAATATTACTGATTAAATTTAATCAAATGTTAATACTGATAGTAAGCTAAAAAGAAACTTTGAATTAGAAAATAACGTAACTTTAGCAAAAAGTCTTATAAAAATATAAATAAAATAAGTTAACAAAATTGAAATTTTATTTTTCGATTTCTTAGAATCTCTAAATCATATTTAAAAAATTATAGTCGAATAACAATTTATTCTATCAGAGATTTCAAATTATCATGGTTAAGATCAAAAATAAATAAATAATGAGATCAAAATAAGTGGATAGGAAAAAAAGACTTCAGATTTAGAATTGACTTTATTAAAAACAGATAATCTTAAAATACATTTGTCTTAATAATAATAAAACACATAAATTGATTTTAATTAAGAATTCAAAAATTATATCATTAAATTATTTAATTAACATTCAAGTGAAAGAAAAATGGATGAGAAAAAATACATTACTTTTGAAAATGAAGTCTTATAAGAAATTTAAGAGAACTTTATAAAATTTCTAGATGGATTAAAAATTTGCAAGCCTAATTAATTATCAAATTAAATTTTAACATTCTTAAATCATTTTCAGAAGACTATAAATTTAATAATCTCTTTGTAAAAAGTAAGTGAATTTGAAAGAAACATCTAAATATCTTATAAAGATTTAGATTAACATTTGGCTCTAACTTAAGTATAAGTTAAGGTTAGCTAATAATTAAGAAATTTAGACTTATAAAAAGACAATTAAGTTTTATCTTCACTTTCAAATATAATAATTAATGAAAATGAAAATCTTACCAAGTAAATACCATAGCTAATTGAATCTATTTACAAGAATTTTTCTATTTAAAGTTTTAAACTTTAAGGAATGAACAAAGTGTGTCAATGCATATTATTAAATTAATTAATCAAGCCAATTTTCTAATCTCAAAATAAAAACACATAAAATACTTCTTAAATTTAAAAAAGTGCAGGTATCAAATCGAGGGAGTGTTTAATTTATCTTTTAATAAAAATGGCTAATCAATCAAAAGAGTAATTTGTAATTTCATATTCACAAAATTTATTATTAGAGTGTTGGATGAATGAAAAAGATTAAAGTGTCAAAAACTTTATCAAGAATAAAGAAATGATAGATTTCTAAAAAAACTTGTTTTCTAAAGATTTAAAATCAATTAATTCTAAATTGAAGGATTAAGTAAAGGTTAAATTGATAGAAATTACAGAGTTAGAAAACAAATTAAAACAGGAGATTAGTATCTTCATTAGAGAATAAAAGAGGGAAGAAATTGAGAAGAAATATAACCAATTGGAAAATTTCATAATAAATATATAAGATATGAGTTAAAAGATGGATTTAGCATTTCCATTTCTTATAGAAATTAGAAAAGATTTGTCTTTGATAAAATAGAAAGTTGATAACTTGCAAAGAACTGTCAATGATATTGCTAGAGATATAAAATTATTAAGAGGAAAGTCATTTTAAAATTTATTAGATATTAGAAAAAATTCAGTTCTGTAAAACAAAAAACTAAACGACCTTTAAAATATTTATATCCCTATGTTTTGTTTGGAAATCGATCCAATAACAGGAAAAAAATAAACAAATAGAACTCATATTTTTATTGAAAAATAAAATAACTTTGATGCTGAAGTTAATGAATTCTTATGGAAAGAGTAAAGTAAAAAAGATGTTTTGCTGATTCATGGAATAGCAGGATCAGGAAAAAGTACTTTAGCACGAAAAATTGAAGAATTTTTATGGGGCATCCATGATTGGAATAATAGTGAATCTGTTGTACCTATATTTATCTCTTTACCATTACTTGAAGATCCAAAATTTAATTTAGTTGATCAAATTCTATAATCTGATATTTATCAATTTGATAGAATTTAAATTTAAGAATTTAAAACTTCTATATCTAATAATAATCACAAACTTATATTTATTATTGATGGATACGATGAGTTGAATTCAAAATATATTCAATAAAATTTATATAATACTAATAGAATAGAAAAGAATTGGAAAGATAGTAGATTAATATACACAACCAGATCTGAAGTATTAATCCAAAATTTATATTAATAATGGTTTAAAGGCAAAAAAGATTATTTTTTAAAAGAAGTTGAATTACAACCATTTACTGAGGAAGAGTAAAAGCAATATGTTTAAGAATTTTCAATATTGAATTTAAAATTGAAAATACTTTAATTTATTTAAGACACACATCAAATGGAATAAAAGATCATGAATTATTATTTATTTGAATAATTATGGAAGCAGATCAAGTAGTAAGAAATATAAGAAAATAACCTAAATTTGCTTCATAAAGATCATGTTTAAAAGATTATTATGATAGTTTAGAATTATGTAAAAGATTTTTGTCAATTACAATTTGTTGAATTGCTTATTAATCTGGAAAAAGAGATTGGAGAATTGTGGAGTTCAAAGAAATTTGAAAGTTCAATTAATTTTCTTGGTTTAAGACCTCTTTTAATATCTCCATTCATGCTTTAGATAGTTGTTTAAGTATTACCTAATACAGCAGCATATTATTCACAAATTAATAGAATCAAGGAGCATTTTATTTAGAAGTTTATTGAGCTTAAATAAACTTAGTAAATGATTTTAAGTTACAAAAATTAATCCATAAAAACTAAATAAAATATGAACGCAAATCATAATCAATTATCTATATAAGCAAATAAATAATGGGAAATATTAGAGGAATAAGAATATTTTAATGATTTTTCAATTTTAAACTAAATAAAATTGCCGCAAGGATTTAATTAAGAAGATCAAGATCTTGTTTATATGGCAATCAAATAGTAAGATCTCAAAATGTATGATTTTTATGTTGCTTTTGTTTAGTTTTATTAAAATAATTAAATTAAAAAATTGAGTGAATAAGGAAAAATTTAAGATGAAGAAAACTTTAGGAAGGAACTAAACTTATTTTAGCAAGCATTAGCATTAGATATGACATAAAATTAACTTGCATTGGTCAATTATTAGAAGAAAGGAAAACTTAGATTAGATGAAGATAACTCTGAAGTGGATAATAACGATTCATGGATGGATAAATATTTTGATGATAGCAATGAAGGAAAGGACAAAAAACTGTTAAGAAAAGGCTCTTTATTAAATTAGAAAGGAAATACATTTTCATTTATGCACAAATCTATTTAAGAATATTTTGTATCTTTGTACTTAATAGATTTCCTTCATTTTCTCCCTTAAATTGACTTTGATAAGGTTTCTGAACTTTTTGATAAATTAATATAATAAATTAAAAACAATGGGAAAATAAAGTTCAATACCTTAAATGCATTAATTGAAAATATAAAATTAAATTTCAAACAAGAGATTCATAATCTTCCTAATTTAATTCAATTTCTAAAGATTATAGGGAAAAGCAAATTTAGTAATCTGAACTTCTCCCTGTAATCCTATTATGGAATTTAGAAATTTATAATTCATGAAATTAGAATGAAACAATAATCAGAAGTTAAATTATTATTAATTACTAGACTGTCTTCTTTATTATTTGATTTCTTAAGAATCTCTTCGAATGGATTATATCTGTTTACTTAAATATTTGGAGTCATTAATTAAATAAATTTGGAATTGATAGATATTGAAGGAATTAACATTTAAGGATGTTCATGCTATAAAGTTAATTTGAATGGAACTCAATTTTAAAATGTTAACATAAGTTAATGTGCCTTTAATGCATCTAAAATGTAAAGTGTTAATTGGAATCAATTGATTTGCTCAGAATAACCTAAATTTGATGGTCATGAAGATGATGTATGGTCATTAGTTTTCTCTCCTGATGGAAAAATTCTTATATCTGGTTCTTTTGATGAAACTATACGATTATGGGATGTAAATGCAGAAAAATAATTACTAAGATTAGAATCTAATCATGGGTATGTTTCTGGAGTAGCATTTTCGCCAGATGGATTGCTGTGGGCTTCTGTACATGGTTAGGATGGTGTAGTTATGCTTTGGAAAATCAATCAAATAGTAGCAGTCAAAGAATTTTCTGAACATAAAGGAGAAGTGTGTTCTGTAGCATTTTCTCATGATAGTAAAATATTGGTATCTGGAGGAATTGATAAATTAATCTTTTTGTATGATATTGTGTCTTTGGAGGCTATTTGTTCCCTAAATGGACATGAAAATAGTATTTGGACACTTGTATTTTCACAAAATATCAACATATTGGCTTCAGGTGGAGCAGATAAAGTAATTCGAATCTGGGATATTCATGAAAGAAAAGAGATTATATAATTATAAGGTCATACAGGCTGGGTAAGATCACTTTCATTTCATCCAAATAATAATAATATCTTAGCATCTGGAAGTCATGATTAAACAATTAGAATATGGGATATAGACCGAGGAATAATAATTATAAAAATTGATTAAGGCATTGGAGAAATATATTCAGTTTAATTTTCTCCTGATGGTAATACCTTAGCTTCAGGTGGTAAAGACTAAACTATCAGGTTATGGTTATGGGATACTTCAGCTTTGAAAGAAATATAGAAATTTGAAGGCCACACCAGTTCTGTAGTATGTGTCATATTTTCACCAGATGGACAAACATTAGCATCAGGTAGCAACGACAAATCAATTAGATTATGGAATGTGCATGGAGGAAGGAATATTTAATAGTTAAATGGTCACTCAAATGGGGTGATTTGCATTTAAGTATCACCAGATGGACGATTTATTGCTTCAGGAAGTGTAGATTAATTGATTAAATTTTGGGACTTAAAAGGAGGAATTGAAATTAGAAGATTTATAGGACATACTAAATGGGTAAAAACACTTTGTTTTTCTTAAAATGGATAGTATTTATTATCAGGAGGTGGTGATGAAATTGTAATTCTTTGGGATGTAAATTCATCTTAAGAAATTAGAAGATTCATTGGACATTAATATGAAATAGTCAATATGAAAATGTCACCTGATTAATAGATTATAGCATCATGTGATTATAAAATAATAATTTGGGATCTTTAAAACTCAGAAAATTATCGTTGTCAGCTTAATGGACATACTGATTTGATTTGGTCATTAGAGTTTTCTCCTGATGGCTAATTATTGGTTTCAGGAGGAGGTGATAATTTAATAAAGATATGGGATTGGAAACAATAAATAGAAGTGTATTAATTAAATGGACACACAAATGAATTGAGATCAGTAATATTCTTTTCTAATGGTTTAAGATTGGCATCATGTAGTAAAGATAAAACAATTAGATTATGGGATATTAAGCAATAAAAGGAACTATATAAATTGATTGGACATACAGAGAGAGTAATTGAAATTAAATTAACAAATAATGAATAATAATTGGTGTCTTGCAGTGCAGATTTGACTATTAGATTTTGGAATTTAATTAACTAACAAGAAATATTAAGAATTTTAACTCATACTGATGCTATCCAAAGGGTAATATTAAGTCCAAATTAAAAATAATTAATCTCTTGTAGTTACGATAATAGTATAAAATTATGGGATATAGATGGACATAAAGGATATTAATCAGATATCGGTCATACAAATGAAATTACATACATAGTGTTTTCTCCAGATGGTTAAAAACTTGGTTCATGTAGCAAAGATAAAACCATAAGAGTATATCATATTAAAGAAAAAAAGTAAATTCTAAAATTAGAAGGACATAAAGATCAAGTATTCCAAATTATATTTACATCCAATCAATTGATATCATGTAGTCAGGATAAAACAATTAAGTTATGGGATATCATTAGAGGTCACGAAATAAATAGCAAATATTTAGATAGTTTTGCTCGTTGTATTGACATTTCATTCGATTAAAGATACTTGGCTTGTGGATGTAATGATGGCTCAATTTTTATTTGGGATATTTCAGATAGTTCAAACATAAATTAAAAATTTAAAATGCCTGGACATACAAAA
>JPFM01000023.1:205848-341840 GCA_000733375.1 Paramecium sexaurelia
GTCAAAAAATCAGAAATATAATTATTATTATTATTATAGGTATCTAATAAATATAAATTCAAATGGTAATTACGAAATAAGAAAAATAAGGTATTTTAATTTTCAATTGAAGGAACGATTAATCTGATAAATTATTTAAATTTGATTTTTTTAATTTTAGAGAGAGCATAGAAAGAATTTAATCAGTGGGTGTAACCTGCAAATATTTTGGAGTAATTTGATAGTTACTGATTGAAAATTTTAAACTTTAGATTAGAACTTAGAAATTTTTAACAAAAGAGCAAAATTTATTATGAAACTTAACTTATTAGATTCTAGAATACCATGAATCAAATTGGCATTGATATATAGTTAAAGTGAATACAAAGTAGTTAATATTTAAAGATTTTGAAAATAGATTAGAATGTGTAAATCAATTTATTTCATACTTATTTATTGAAAAAATTAATTGGATTTTTTAAAATGATGTTAATTTTTATAAGCGATATTGAATAGTTTAACGGTATAGTTAGGGAAGAATAATAGCAAATAAAGATATCTTATTGATCTATTAAGTACAAAGATATAAAATATTCATAAATGAAAATGTATTTCCCTTCTAATTTAATAAAGCGTCTTTTCTTAACAGATGTTTGTCGTTTCCTTCAATGCTATCAAAATATGTATCTATCCATGAATCGTTATTATCAACTTCAGAGTCATCTTATAAAATTTGCAACTACAATTTATATAATTGAAATTTGAATTTATCAACTAATTTGGAAAAAAAAGATGAATATTCTTAATATTTAGTAGGCCGAGATTACAATCTGGATTATTTAAAATTTGAAGTTTTTTCATTATATCATCAAATTCAAAATAATATTAAATCTTTTCATTATCAAATACATTATTCTTTGAAGCTAATAAGCATTATATACTCGTCTTTTTGAGTATGTATTATTCTTAAATATTCTTAATATCAAAAATTTGTAGTTAATGAATTTGTAACAAATATGAACTACATTTTTGAAAGTTATCTTTGCTTTTTTAATTTTGAAGAATTAATATAAGCCATCATCCTAGCAATTAATTATACTTCAAAAATATCATATTTGAGTGAATACAAAGAGATCGGTTTGACGTTCCCTTAAAAAAGCTATTTCGGGCTAGACATGGATCAATTTTCTTTGAGGCAATTGGAAGAGATAATGGATTTTAATAATCATGGTGTCAACCAAAGGAAAGGATAGCACGCTTGAGGTGCTCTTCTAGTCAGGAATAAGGGAAAGACTAATAGGAATGTAGGAAAACAAGAAAATTACAGAAAGAACTATGGATAGATTCTTCAAGAATGTTTCTGATTAGTCTTGATGGATTTCACGAGAATTACAATATCAGGAGCTCGCCCATTATTCCAGAGGAACTGTATGTTCAAGTTTATCCATCAAGACCCTTAACATAACCATATAGTAATAATAATGATAATTATAATCCAAGTACAAATTAAATTAATATAAACTAGTAGATAAACAAATATTTCTTGGAAATAGAGCAAATTTAAATCACAAATGAAACTTGATTTTATTTTTAATAAGTTTGATGTTAAATATTCAGATTTCTTACTATTAAAAAGCAAATGATATTAGAAGAGAAATTTGTATCTAAACTTTAAAAAACATAATTTTAATAATTTTTAATATTATCTTCTCAACATTATATCTATGTAGTTTTAAAGAGCTTAATCAACTTCTCTAGCAATTCAATCTAGATGTTATAATTACAAACTAAATTATATTTTGACATATAAACGCGCTTTTTACATATACTAACAAGAATTATACTATTTATGAAATATAAACTTACTCTATATTTTTTCATTAAATTAATATTAGATTGTATTAATAAATTCTAAAACTTAGAAACCGTTTTATAGATTTAAATTTGTGTCATAACTTTTTTGAATATAAGTTTTTATATGGTGTATATTGAAAAGTAATTTAAAAGATTTTTCTTAATTTTTATTATGATCTTCTAAAGATGATATATTGTAAAAACTTATTTAATACATACTTTACAATAGAAGATCAAGCTACTATCTAGAAATAGAAGTTTGAAAGAGTTAAAAATAGATCTAAGTAGAGATTTAATTTTATTAATTATTAAAGATGTATTTTATAAGAATTTTAAGTTAAAATTTACCAAAAATGAATGTCAATTTTAAAAACTATTTTTCTTCTTTATAATTTAATTAACAATATATATATAGATTTCAAATTCATTATGTTACTAAACAAAATATTATAAAATATTTGATATATATCTCCAACATCAATTTATATTAAGTGCTTGTCTTTTTATTTATTCAATAAACAATATTTTGGTCATTAATGAACTAAATTTATGGGTGGTCGTTGTAGAATTCTCTTTATTTCAGTTATTATCGAATTTTATTCTTTGAAAAAATTTTCAACACAAATTGATTAGGAAAGAATATACTTAAACACTTAATTTGATTAAGATTAAGTTATTTAAATGAAGTCTTATTATTTTAAACTTTATTTCATCAATAATAAAACATAGGGATATATTAACTTGGTTCACAGTTTTTATTTCGTTATGCGGCTATACACTTAAGTGTATTTTTTGAATGCTTTCTTTCATATAATTTGTGAGATTTTCATATCTAATACAACATCCTAATCATTGGTTTTTATATATGATGTATAAAGTAGATCTAAAGGAAATTGTTAAGTGAATTTGAAATAGAATACTAATAATTTCTAACAGATTTAATGAATTAAATGTATTTCTGGCATAATAAATATGAAATTAATTGGCAACTTAATACCTTTAAAAATTACCTAATTATAAATAACATACATCATCTTACAAAATTAATAAGGACTAATAATTTTACTGAGTCAATCAATCAATATATTTACATTTTATGTTTTATAGGAAATGAAGGCTGTAGTAATTCCATCCGAAAATCAAAAACTAATCTGCTGATTACTCAGTATAGTGTGGCTTCTTCTCACACTATTGAAATGAAAAATCTATCCCTTTGTCAAAAGTCGAGCAGGACTTAAAGCATACCAGGCAGGGCCATGAAAAATATTAAAAGCATAATCCAAAGTGTGGGTAAGTTTATTCACATATAAGATCTCTTCTAATTGCTGTAAGAATGCAGTCGATCTATAGATTTCATTCATGCACTCCGCTTTTATTGCACTCAGTTAACTCTTATTTAGAAGTTATCGAATTATACACAGTTTTCCAAACCGAAAACCGTTTTTTAGTTGTTATTTAGCATTTCCTATTTTTGTTGATTATTGGATCCCGCGTATGGTGATAATTTTTTAGTTTTACGATGCTTCAGATTTTAGGATCCATTCATCAAAGATTTCATTATACTAATATATCTCATACATTGTTGCCCCACTTGACTATCTGAAAAAATTAGTGTCCATATTCTTTCTGGAAATAATGTATAGGAGTGGATTTCTTAAACTTTCTATGCTTACTCAAAATATTTAGTATTGCATTTGATTGACCTAAAATTAAGGAAGGTATCAAAAAATCCAACTATTAAAATTTGAAGGTCAATCATGTCATATTACCTATCGAGCCATTGTCCCTTAAATCTCCTACAAGCGGTTTTGCTTGATCACACTCTTTGGTTTAGGCTAGAACGTCATTCAAGTTTTAACATTTTAAACCTATTATTCATCCTCTTCCACAAACTCCAAATATTTCTATTGTATTGTGCTTTAGCTTTCTAACTTATAGTATATACTAGTCCCTTGAATATATAATAAAATCGTGTCTCTTCTTTCGAAACATCTGGCAAAATAATTCATAAGTGTCCTTATTCATGTAGGACTCATTATGAACTTGCTAAATCCATCTGACACTGGATGTAGACACCTTACAATAAAGAATTAAGCCATCTCGCTTTAAAATCAAGGAATTTACTTCTTTTTTGTATCAGAGAATATTTTTTCAACTTTTAAATCAATAGGAATTTATGAATCTCTTAATATTTTATTTGATTCTGATGTATCTTGTTTCGGGTCAATTCTCAAATCTTGATTTTTAAATCTTCTTCTCAGATTCTTAAAACTCTTATCCTGGGTCTTTATTAGGTTTTAAATAGATCATCACAACTATAAGAAGTAAACTCATATCTCAACCATTGAAGGTTATTCTAGATAAAAATTTTTGTACTTCTCCAGATGCCTCCAACATCTTCATTTGTCCGTTTTTGATTGATCTCCTGTTGCACTTAGGAGAATTTTTGGATAAGAAAAATTATTAAAGTGACTACTGAACCAACAATGATAAATTTTAATAACTAAATTCAAGCATTATTATAAAACTTTATTGTTTATTATCAGATAAATTTTATAAAAATATTAAGCGTTTCCTTCCATAACAGTCCGTAATTGATAAATTGTTTAATCTTTAAATTGCTGCCATTCTCCAAATACAGTATTATTTTTATGTCAGCTTCAACGTTGGCTGCTATATAGAAATCCAAAAACTTAAATGCAACTCTATTACATAAATATAAACTTAGTATAAGGATGATAAGCTTTAATCTAAAATCATTAAATTAGGTAGATTACAAGTTGCTATCTAATTAACTTTAACTTAACTTAATAAATTCAAAATTAGAACTCTTGAGTTAACACAATTATCATTAGATAAGTGATATCATAAGAACTGATAGTAGAAAATGATTGTAGAACTAGAAACTTTTATAAAGATGCGTTTCAAATAAATAAATAGATAAAAGCTATTTCTATCAATAAATATAATGAATATCTTCTAATTATTTAATGAATGAGAAAGAAAATCCTAAGCCTTTATGAATAAGCATTTGAATAGATTACAAAGTTTTGAATTAATTTAGTAGATGATTTTGATTAAAACCAATGTATTAATTAATATTGGTAGTGGATGATATAATTTTTTTGGGCATATTTAATAGAATAATTAAAATAACTTAAAAATCTATTTGTAGAAGTATAAAAACTTATATACTGGACTTTTGGCTTATCTCATTTTAAAATTTTAATTTTCTTTTTTTTTGACTAAATACAAAAAATTTTTTCATTTCAAAATATTTTCTAAGTTTATCAAATACACTTTCTTTATGGATAAATTAGCAAGGGTAAATATCAATTAATCATAAAATATTTGGGAAGTAATTATATTTTTTATAAATTAAATAAAAAGAAGGGCAAATTTTTAAAAATAAATCATGGAAGTTTAGAGATAAAAAATAAAATTATGAACATAATTTAACCAAGAAATTTATAAACTATGATATAATAGTAAAATATCTATCCTTGAAGTAACCATAATTAACAATAAATATTTTAAAATATATAATAATTTAAACAGTTATTGGTAAGCAAATAATTTAAAAAAATTAAACATAAATTTAGAAATCTAAATATATAAAACAGCATTTTCTAATAACTCAAAACAATCGGCTTTAGTAAATGAAATTGATAATTCAATTAATTTAATAATTTGTTGAGTTAAAATCAAAATTAAAGTTATAAGTTGATGATGAACAAAACCAATCTACAATTTTAATTATGACTTTTTTTAAAATGACAAATAATTACTCACCTGTTATAAAGATATTATAATCAGAATTTAGGATGTTGAAGATAAATTAAACATAAAATCGAAAATACAAGGTTCATATGAAATTAAGTCTAATAAATACTATGTAATGGTTAATACTGAGAAAGAAGATTATTTCTCATAATTTGGACAATACAGACTAAATCAGCTAGTATAGCTTAGAGGTGAAATTTTAATATTATCCAAAGTGAACGAGAGAAAGGTTGGAATTAGAATTATAATTCTAAATTTAAATTACTATGTGCTGCATATTTTAGTTAAAAATAATTATTGGCAGTTTAAATCTCTAAACATTTTTAAGTGTATAATTTAGGCAATTAATAATCATTATAGATCTTTAATTGTATCCCAGAGAACATATAGAGATCTCAAGTTTTTTTTTTATTTAGCCTAATTGAAATTTACTGTCAGAGTTAAGTCATATTAATAGACTAAAATAATGGGATAGTTCTAATAATTATTAAATTAAAGTGGAATCCAAATTAGACTAGAAGCTAATGCTATACTTTATATAACTAATTCAAATGTATTTAGAATTATCGGAAAAGGATAATTAAACATATGATTTAAAGAGGTAAAATTTGAAGAAATTTGTGTAAGAAGCCAAAAATAGAGTAAGATTAGATATACTGGATAAGAATTTGTAAAATTTAGATTTTTAGTTTTCCTACACAAAAAAATAAATGCTTATTAGAAAATCTTAATAGAAGAAATTTATTTTGGATTCATTCTTTTCAAATATATCTTGTTGTTCTGCAAGTCTTTGTGGATTAAATTGTTATTTGGGAATGGATGATGGATCAATAGTATTTTATAAATTAGACCAAAAAAATTTGATAAATATGGAAATCAAACATTCAAAATTTCATTCAATAGACAATCAGAATCTCAATAGACTATTTGAATAAAGAGGAGCTTTTTATGATAATTGAAAATAATTAAATAAAAATATAAATAAGATTATATTTATATAAAATTAAAATAAATATAACAGCTATTAAAATATATTGTAGAATTAGTAAATTAATTAATAATACTATTTCATATAAGTTTATATTTACATCTTCTGATACTATTTGGGTCCATGAATTCTAAATAATCAAGTCTTTTATTGAAATAATTTAAATAGTTTGAACGAATTTGATTATCACTTGACCATTTTTGATTATATTCATATACATAATATTTATACTACGTATATGATTATTCAGCTTCATGATATAAATAATAATTAAATTGTTTTAATATTACTGGAAATAAGTTTCCATTATAATTAATTGCTTATCCTTAAATGGAATAGTTTGATTCATCACAAGAGAATAGTTATAATAAATCAGAATCCCATTAACTATTTTCATTTTATTTATATGGCCATGGTAAACAACCTGTTGATGATATATAATCACAAATAATTGTTTCATTTATTCCTATTAATTTTAAATATTATTCATTCATTCCTCTTGCTATAGAAGTAATTACACCATTTTAATATTTCGAAATGTATAAAGAATATGCAGTTGAAATTGATGTTTCAAACTCTTCTAATTCATATTCTTTAACTATATTAAACTTTTCAATGTTTAGTTTTTTTTTATGTAAATTATTGAAAGCTTAAGCTAGCTATTCATTTTTCTTTTCAAACATTTCTTTTATTATCGTCATAGGTGTATATTATCTTTCAATTGGTTCAAAATAAAATATATGAGTACTTTTGCATTTATCATACCTAATAACTTTGTAATTAAACGAATGAGGATCAACTGATAAATTACCTAATTAATAATCTTGACAAATTGATTAAGGAATTTAAATATTTGAGTTAAGACGAAAGACAATGTTTTATGGAATTGAAGGTGGCAATACTTAACTAAATTTTTAGATTTATTTGAGTAATGACACATCTGTGTTACTTCCAAATGAAAATTCTACTGTATATTAATTTTTTCTTTTTTATTTTTTGATTTATTTGGTCACCAGTTCTTTTTTTTCTTCATATACACTTTTCTAATGTGATAAAATTGATGACATTTTTAAATAATATAATATTTAAAGTTTTTCTAATTGAGATCAATTAAATTCCTGTAAATTGAAATCAATTCGAATCTAATAATAATTATATCGTATTTAATTCTACTAGAATAAACCTAAAAATCTCTGTATGATTGAATATATAATACCTTATAATTTCACATTAAAATAATATGAAGTTTAATAATAAATAATCAATTGATAGAGTTTTACATATCAAATAAATAACTTTTAATTAAATTATATTAAAACCTAATACTAATGTTGATAAAACTATTAATAAGAAATTTTTCTAAGATAAAAAGATAAACTAATCAGTATTTACAAAATTCTATTAAATCTTTGAAGAAAAAGAAAATTTTTGCTGAAATTAATAAATTAAAAAAGTATAGAGCTATTATTTAAATAGTTTCTAAATTATCATAGCATTAGCAATCCTTACCAATCAATTAATAGATTTAATCTTCGACTTTGAAAAAAAAAATGCGTATGTTATTGAGATTTATTAAATGAAAATTTATAAATTATACATATTTTTAACTACAATAAACTCTTATTTAAAGTATTTTATAATCTTTCAAAGCTAGGGTTTAATTCATTTTACAATAAAAATTTATGATAAAACTAGTAATTTAACTAATCCAAAGGTGATAACACCCTAAATACTAACTTATATTAAGCAAGAGGTTAAAAAGTATTGTTTAATTTAATGGATAAAATTTATAAAGAGCAATCAAAGATATTATTATAAAGCTGAATAAATAAGTGATTAATAACATTAATACAAACTATCAAATAATAAACAAATGATATTAGAACTTATAGCATGGGATAAGAAATGAATATATTTATTGTTTAGAAATTCAATATATAGTTTCAAAAAGAACTTTATAGTTATGTATTTTTAATAAACTATTTCAATTAATTAATCTTAACGTAAAAATAAGTAAAGCAATGAATTAAATTAGATTGTTATTAAATATTTTAAAAAATAATTAGTATTTAATCTAAAATTTTCTATTTAAAGATTAAAATGATATCATTAGAGTGTAATAATCAAAAATTGCTTCTGCTAGAGTTAGTTGTCTAATTAATAATGAACTTTTTTAAGATAGAATTCTAACTAAATCTTTTTAGATTGATTTTACTAAAATAATAATCATAGTTTTTTACTCTTGAGATAGATATTTATATTTAAAATCATCACATTTATGCATCATATTTTCTAATTTAAGAATATAATCTTCTTTGACTTCCCTTTTTGTACTTTTATTTAAGTATCTCATATAAGGTTTTTTAAAGAGCTCTTAATTTTTCTAATATTATGCTAATAAATCTGCTTCTGTGTTATGTTTAGTTAGAAAATTTTAATTTACAGAATCTATTTATTTAACAGTTTCGTCATCAGATTCTACAGATTTAACTGGTACTGTATAATTATGGCTAAAATAAAATGAATTTATTTACTCTCTGACTTATTTAAGTTGATCTTTGGCTTAAGTTTCATATTTAGATAAATAATCTTTTATATTAGTTTTTATGATTTATCGATATTTATTTAGATCTTTATTAATTTGTGAATCTTTTAATGTAATACATTAATATTTTTCAGACCAAAACTCTGTAAAATGAATTCTACCATTATTTAAGAGTTATGGTTTATTTTTATTAATTGTATTAGTTTCTTATTTTCTTTTTTTAAATATTGCAATAGTGTCTTTCCTATTTTCAAGTTGCTAATCTTTGAGTAAATACTTATGTTATTTTATTAGTTACAGGTAAAGAGAGCATGACATTGAAATTCACTTTTCGTTGTTTTTACAATTATTTTAATGTAATGTATTACACTTAAGGAAGAGCTTCACTTTATGGTGGAGATAAGCTCGTATTTATGTTATTCTTATTTGTCTATTGATTTATATATCTATTACTTCAAGATTCATCATTTTAATAATATATATATTTTAATTATAAAATTAAATAGCAACAACCTTCATCAAATAGATGAAAAATAAAAATTCAATTTCTTTATCTCCTAGATATTAAATATCAATAAGAAATTTATTAAAGGTGAGATAATAACCTGAATAAGATGATAAATTTTAAACTTGGTAAGAAATTGATCAATATTTTAATTATTATGCATAAGAACCCTAATAATAAACATTAAATGCTTCAAGAACATCAATAAAGGTAGATCAATAAGTGAATCAAACTTATTTGGAGTATTTTAATAGAAAATAAAAAGAAATAAAACATGATGCATTTACTAATATAATAAAATCATGCAGTGAATACTTTATTGATACCTTATATATAGCATTGGTTGGAGATTAATTGAATGATAAATTAGATAAAATTGGAACTATATCATAAATTTTGATAAGTTTTGGTATTTAACCAGGAGGATTAAAAAATTTAAATGAAAATGAAAAAAGGGAATACATAATAAAAAAGTTTCATAACACAATAGATGTTCTTCTTGAGAAATGGAAAGAAAAAGTTGAGAGTAGGTAATAATAGTAAATAACAACAAAGGTTGAAACAAAAATATAACCCTAACCTTTGAAATGGTTAAATATCAATACAAAATATTAATCACTTAAAATTCCATTAGCTTAAGTTTTATATAGAAAATTAGATGAATTACATGATATTTAATAAATGATAATGAAATAAAGATAGATTAAATTAAATGATATTACAAGACCAACAATTTTAGAATTAATAAAAAGAATGGATCCATAAATTGGTAAACTATTTATATCATTAAATTCTTCTAAAAATATAGAATCAACAAAAATATCAAAAAAATAAGATTCTAACCAATAAAGCACAGTAATCAAAAAAATGTAAATGTTTTAATGGGATGAAGAATTAGAAGGAGCCTTTTTAGAGAATAGATAAAAAAGTTAAAATAAGTATGCAAATAAAATTACTACTTGTAATTTTAATATTATGGGATATTTACCATTAATTTAAACATTAAATAGACGTTAAAATATTAAGTCTGGGAATAATGAAGATGAAGTGATATATGAAGAAATAAAATTTGCAAAATCATTTAGTAAGTTTCTTGCCAGATGCGTAGATAAAAAATAATTGTAAAATGCAGTAAATTTAGTAGATAGAGATTAAATTTCAGCTTTAGAAGGTAATTTGGCTGAACATATTATTGAAACACATTAAAGCATCGTGAAAATAATATAATAAGCAAGACATTAATTTTTAGTCAAAAGAACTTAATATTTAAGATTAAAAAGTGAAGAAAGAGAATGTAGTTTAAAAAGAGAAGAGAGAAAAAAAAGTTAGAAATAATAAATGAAAATTAAGATAAAACGATATGAGATGATTTATAAAAGAGGGAAGAATAGAAACTTTTTTGTTATATATTTTGCAAATATTGTAATGAATAAAATTAGACAAAGAAGAAAAAGATTATAACCTAAATTATTTCAGTTTAAGATATTATAGAAGAATATTAGATGTTCAAAATCACCTACTTAAGAATAGAGATTAAGATGTATTACAGAATTTTCAACAGGACCTACAAGATATAAACCAATAAAAATTTAGATGTCAACTAAAATAATTGTTAAAATTTAAGCTTTAATCAGAAGATTTTTAGCCTTAAGATTTTACAAAAAACTCTTAAAAAATAAATTAAAAAAAGTCTTAAAAATATTTAAATAGCAATAAATAGTTAAATTTTGAAATAAATATTAGATCATAATTCTTCATCAAGAATTTACTTAATATCTTTAGTATGGATTGGTTTTTATAAAAAATAATTCATCCCAGATTCTTAACAAACTGCTTTTGTCAAAGAATCTGTATATGCTGTTTATGCTATTATAATTGGCTTTTATAAATTGTTTTGTTCGCAATATTAAAGAATTTATTTTGTAGCTGTCACTCCATTCATATTCGGCATTTCTATGTCCATAAATATTAACTAATATTAATTTTGCATAAATTTATCTAATGCTTCATAACCATTATTAGCTACATCACTCAAATAATTCAAACGATTTAACATTATCTTTAAAGCATAAATATTCACAAACTCATCATCTACAATTAATATTTTTCTAGTAATTGATGGTGTTTCTTATAATTCTATTGCATTTTTTAGAGGTTTTTAAAATCCTTATTTCATTATATAAGGATTTATAATGCAATCAAATTTTTCTTCATGAAACGAAATATCTATCTATTTTTATATTATTACTTTCTGACTAACTAATAGAACTACTTTGATTTATAAATAAATTCTAACCATCTTTATTAAATCTATGAGATAAAAGTGGTGAAAATTGTCTTTTTAAATCCTTTTATGTAGGACTTACTGGATAACTTTAATCATATTTCGAATTACTATAAGAAGAATTGATCTTCTTATATCTAATTGTTTATTTAGAATTCTGATAAGGTAATTCTTCTTAATTCAAATCTTATACCAAAAACCAAAACTTTGATCCTTATTAAACAGTAGATTCAAAATGTATACCGCCTTCGTAATTTAATGTTAATCCTTTTACAATCTTTTCTGTGATTAATAAACCCATTCCAAATGATTAATTTTATTCTTTATATAAACATTTTTAGGTAGATTTTAAAAACTATTCTAATTTATATTGAGTATCACTATCCATTCCTGGACCCGTATCTTCAACAGATATCTTAACAAATTTTGTATCTTTTATAATCTCTTCGCTAGCTCTTATTGTAATACTCCCCTAAAATGAAATATTTTATTCATACTTAAAATGTGAATTTTTAAGCATTTGATAACAAATTTACAAGAGATTATCTAACTCTTTATGCATCTGTATGAATTAAAAGATTGCTTGTAATAATATTAATTTTTAATCCTTTCATTTATATTTAAGATTAAAATAAAGCAGCAACTTCGTTGATAACCTTACATATATTTGTATTCTTAATTGTCAATGTAAAATTTTTTGATAAAATCAAACTAAAATCTTTAACATCTTGTACTATACTATTTAAAATATAACCTAAAAATATAAATTTAAATTACATGAATTTAATAAAGGTTATATGTACTTTTTAACGGTTGTCTCTTAAAGTTCTTCTACCGCATTTTCAGCTAGTATTTATATGCAATTCAGAGATGTGCTAAACTCATGACTTAAACTTCTAAATAATTAATTCATTAAAAGTTTTGTGTTTATTTTATTTTTATAATCATCTCTTTCTTATACTTTAGTAAATACTAATAAAAAGTATCCCTATATAAATTTAATGTCGATTTGATAAATGTTTTAAAGATATTCTGATGAGAAATCAATCACAGAACATTAGCAATTTTGAACATCCATTATTGATAGAATATGGGTTAAAAGTAATTTAATAGGTTTACTAGAAATACTTAATAATTGATTAAAATTGGCTTAACTCAAAGAACTTACGTAATAATTATTATTTATTTATTTCTCTAAGAAAACTTTTTTTATAACCTTTTAGCTCTTCTTATCTAGACGATATATTTTCATGTTTTGGATTCCAAATTGAATATTTTTTTAATCAATATTTTCAAAAGCATCAGCAAAGTATGAATTATATAGAATAGGTTTCGCATCTTTGTCAGTTATAATATAAGGTAAATGGAATAAATCTTAAACCCTTTTTAAAGTTTCAATTGTATCATCTTTGATTAAAGAATCAAATTGAATATGCATATTTGGTTAAGATGAAATATTTTTAATATTCAGATCAGTTTTGATTTGATTATCTATATAATTTTAATTATTATGCCAAGTATGAGATTATTTAAGTATTTTTCTTGGAGTTTCTGGAATTTTGTTAACGATATTTCTATAACTATAAATTGATTATTTACTTGCTTTAAATCATTTAATGAAATATAGTTAATGATAAAATAATCCTATAGAAATTTAGATCTAATGAAGCTTAAAGAATTGTGTAGATAATTGCAGAGATGAATTTGAAATTATGATTTGAGTTTTGATGATAAGTATGTGAAGCAATCAAAAAACTATAAGTTAAAATACAATACATATCGGTTTAATAGATTATTTATTGAATATTAGTAACTGCAACAATTCTAATAATGATAGTTAGTGTATTAATCATCAATAGAATTATAGACGAATCATCTGTTGAATAATACTAAATTTTGAGAGCGAGATAAATTATTAAAATCCCAAGAGTTATGGACATCAAAACTATTGTTAAAAGAGGTAGATTCTATAACAGTAAGAGTTGAATTATGTTTCCAATAGACAGAATGAAATAGATAATGTCTGATAGGTATAAAGGTTTCTTCATTGTTTTATAAATATTAATTGAATAATAAACATGTATTTAGATATACATTGATCACAATTTATCAATAATAGCTTTGGTATAATCTGTAGTTGTGCTTTTGCCACCAAGATCTCCTGTTAAATATTTGGCTTCCTCCAAAACTGAGTATGTAGCATTTTCGATTCTGTTTGCATAATCATTTAATCTCATAGCTTTTAACATCTAAATATAATAAATAATTGATAGATACCATAATTCCTGATAATAGTAATGCAGTTGGATTAGCAAGGTTTTTGCCAGCAATATCTGGTGCAGTCCCATGAACAGCTTCATAAACTTCACAATCTTTTCCAATATTTCCTGAGGCTGTCAATCCCAATCCTCCAATCAATCCTGCGCATAGATCTGAAACAATATCACCATAAAGATTAGGCATAACCATGACATCAATTTTAGTTGGATCATTAGCTAGTTTGAATGCCATTGTATCAATCTATTCTTCACTAAATTCAATTTCAGGATAATTCTTTGCAACATCATCACAAACTTTTAAGAATAATCCATCTCCTTATTTCATAACACCTGCTTTATGACATGCTACAACTTATTTTCTATCTAAAAATTATTGTATAATAAATTACTATTTGCTCTTGCATATTCAAATGCATATTATGCAATATTCTAACAAGCATTATAAGAGACAATTTTGAGATTTTCAACAACTCCAGGAACAACTTCATGTTCTAAACCACTATATTCACCTTCAGTATTTTCTCTTATAGTTACAACATCAACTCCAGGATATGGGGTTTAAACTCCTTTAATTGATTTGCATGGTCTAACATTTGCAAATAATTATAATCTCTTTCTTAAAGTCACATTTATTGATCTATATCCTTTTCCAATTGGAGTTTCGAATGGTCCTATAAATAATTTGATAACAATACCTTTTAATGCATATTTCAAAGCTTTCACTTACTTCAAAGTTTCTTCGGTAATTAAATCACCTTAATCGGTGACTCTTTTTTTATGAATTTCATGAAATTCCCATTCAATAGGTACTTTTGCAGCATCAAATATATCAATTACAGCTTTAGAGATTTCAGGGCCAATTCCATCTCCAGGGAATAAAATAACTTTTTAATAATTGAATTATGGTCTCAAAATTGTTGTAGATGCTTTTCTTATAATATTCATCTTAAATAAATAAATAAATAATTTATTTTAATTAGATTTAATTAAACCTTAAATACTTAATTTAGATATGCATATTTTTTTATAATAATTATTTTTATTATTAAATAATATTCATTATCATTATTACGTAATTTTATAATATATTTATATAATAATTTTATAAATGTATGAAGATATTCATCTACAACAATCAACTAATGCATACATTCAATAGTAAGATTAAAAAGAGGAAAAAGAATCTATAAATAGCACAGATCAAATTAAATTCATATAATTAAACTATGATTAAGCATTAGCCTAAGTAGGATCATCAGGCTACTATTAAAAAAGAGCATTTGTCATATTTGGCTTGCAATGGATGATAACGACGTATCCATTTCAAATTATAATAGATGGATACTCTTTGCTCCTGTTTTCTATTTCATATAACCAACAATCAATTGTAAAAACGATCTTGTTTGCTAAAATTAATGCACTGCTCCTAATATGGATGAGAAGTGTCTATCTTACATTTGTGTAATCATTCATAAATACTCTTAGGAAGATTCATCCAGAATAGAGTATCTAGTAGGCAATTCTTTAAATACAGCCTTTGATACATTATTACCTTGCAATAAGACTTTATAATCAATTATTAAATCCATAGTTTATTTTGGATCACTTACAGGATTCTTTATCTTTTCATTTTTAGCTGATAATTATGGAAGAAAACTTGCTTTGACATTATCTTGGTTTATAACTACAATAGGCTCAATCACTTTAGCAGTTACTTATCATTATTTAATTTTTAGTCTTCTTACAATTTCTCTATGATAACGCTTGCAATGTTTCTTTTAGGCTTTGGAGGAAATCCTGCTATAACAGTTCATTATTCATTTATTAATGAACATTCTTGTATTTATGATAATAATATTAAAAGAAGGACATTTTAGAGAATTCCAAAACGTAGGATTATAAGTTTTCTTTGCAATTGGTGAATTTACAATAATCACTTTGGCATATTATATAACAAATTGGAGATATTTAGCAATTATTGCAGCTGTTCCTACTATTTTATTAAATTTTGCTAATTTACTTATTTTTGAATCGCCATAATTTTTATATTCTAAAAATAAATCTTAATGTGTTTAGACACTCAATTAAATTGCTAAAATAAATTCTAATAAATCAATTCAAATTGATTAATTAATTACTAATCCAAAATCAAAAGATAAAAATTAGAGAATTTATACAGCATGGGATCTTATAAAATATAAATCCATCAGATATGTATTTATTGCTTGTGTCATGATGTTTTTTGGGATCTAATTAATCTATTATGGAATCAGTTTTGTAAGTGACTAATTAGGAATGAACTTTTTTACTAGTAATTATATAATTGCATTATTTGAGTTATCTGCGTATTTAGTAACTGGTAAATAAATTAAAATATTATTAAGATTTTCTGGTAACGAAATTAAAAAGAAAAAAGAATATAATATTGGGAATGTTAATAGTAGGAATACTTAGTTAATATTTTTTAATTTAATTTGATAATTCGCTATTTATTGTATTATAAGGTATTTTAGCAGGAGTATGTATAATTTAATATATATTTTAGTTGATGAGATTTATCATTTGTGTAATTTGGGCTTTGGCATTTGTTTATGTATCTGAATTATTTCCATCAGTTGTACGTTCTTTAGCATTATTATTAATATCAGCAGGAGGTTCAATAGGTAGTATTGTTCAAACCTTTTTAAATAATTTGTGCAAATAGTATAATGTTCATCCTATGGTTATTTTTGGAATCATAGGAATGTTATGTGGACTTTTGTTACTTCCATTAAAAGAAACATTAAATCAAGGTTTGATCGAAAACATTGAAGAAGAAGAGAAAATAATAGCTAAATAGAGAATTGATAATAGATACAGTGATGAAACATAAGAATCTAATGAAGAAGATTAAATTGAAAATTACAATGAAGAAAGAGAGTGAGTATTTATAAATTTAATTTAGATTTCTAATACTAAAAGGAAAGAATATTAATAAAGAAACACAACATTGTTGACATTATGTTTATTGAATAATTTTTTAAGATTTTTTTTCATCCTTAGAATTAATTGATAAAATATTGATTAATAAATGACATAATGTTTTTATATATCTATCATCTTCCAGACCATGAAGCCACTTATTTCTTGAACATTATGATTACTTCATCCAAAATAGCATTTTCTTCATTTCTTTTAGCTTTAGCTTCTTCATAATTAGCTCTTTTTGCTTCCAAATCAGCTTGAGCTTAGTCTAATGCATCTTATGATTCTTATAAAATGATCTTTGATTTTGCTTATTAAGCTAAAGCAGCTTAGATTTACTAGTTTTATAAGTATAAATTTATACAGTTGCAGTTCTATCAGCAAAGACTTATTTTCTTTCATATTCAACTTCCAAAGATGAAATTTCTGCTTCAGATAATGAAACCCATCCAGCTAATTCCCATGAGGCATTGATTTCATTTTATTTCAAATTTTCTAATGAGGCTTCTAATTCAGCATGTAAACCTTCCAAGACAGCCAATACCTTTTCAGCTAAAGTTGATCCGTTACCTGATGATTATTCCTTATAATATTAAATTTAATAAATTACTTAGTGTTCTTAAGCCAAGGCCAAAAATGTTTTGATTTGATGTTCTTGGAATAAATTGCTGTATTATTTCAATTTTTCAGCAACTGATTATGCTTAAACTTATGTGAATTCAAATGAATCTCCATTTACAATGTAACCAGCAACATCTTATTTCAAAAGTTTAATAACTTCAAGAGCTTCTTGATTATGTTTGATAGATTTGACAAATAATTGATTGCTGAAGCATTAATTGTCTTGGAGTGTTTCAATTTTAGCAGCGATTGTATCTCTTCTAGCCTCATTCCAAGCCAAATAGTTTTTGGTTTGTTTCAAAACACTTTCATATTCAGCTCTATTCTCAACTGCTTATTGGAATAACTTCTAGTTTAAAGTCTTGATTTTAGTAAATTATTCAATTGTTCTAATAATTTCCAATATATTATTACTATGCACCAACCCATTCATCTGTTTCATTCTTTTGATCAGCTGCAAATTATGCATCAATGTTTGATTATTTCAAATCATTTAACAATCCAAACACTGTGTCAATAGCATCACTTGCTTTTGTTCCTGTCTATTCCAATTATATCATAATTTACTTATAATAAGGCTAAAATTTAGTCTTAAGTTTTTGATGCTGAGCTTGTAGCAGCTAAAGCTAACAAAACAATAATGATGTATTTCATTTCTGATAAACTTAATAATGAAAAACGATTTATATTAAAAAACGACTTAATAGCATATTCATTTTAATAATAATAATTTTTATTTCAATTACTATATCTCTTCTTAATCATTAGCAATTATACTTATTGTTGTTAATTAATCATGAGAAATCACTACTTAATTTTCTACCCATCTAATCTAACATTCCATGACATTATATATTGCCTAAGCTTTCTAATGATCTCTAGATTTATATAAATACAATTAACCATTTATCAACTTTAAATATCTAATATTATTATATTAAGTATTACTTCAATTATTCAACTTCTTCATCTTCAAATCGGATCTTATAAATTCCTAATTCAATAGAATCCATTCTTTATTATCTTTCCAATTAGTAATGAACATCTTGTAATTTCTCCTTTATATAACTTAAAGTATATCTTTTATTTGGATCTTTATCTAAACATCTTATTACAATATTGCTCACAATAGGATTTGTGTAAATAAAATTTGATGGAAGTGTTTATGTTTCTTTCACATCCAATAATAATTAAATTTAAGCTTCTTATGTCTATGTTGGACAAAAGAGTAATAAGAGAATCAAAGCAAAAGAATATATATCAATTCTATTATCATATTATTTGTTAATGTTTTCCTTTAATAATTCAGGAGCTATATATATTTGTAAGTCCGCAGATTTATTAAACTAATTGTTTTCTTCTATAAAACCAAACTATTATTTTGAAGGCTCTTTTTAAACCAATAATTGCTTTACTTTTTTCATCAATCCAAAATCACCTATTCTTACATCATTTTCATTATTGATAAAAATATTATCTGGCCTTAAATCTCGATGAACTAATTTACATTGTTAATGAATATACTCAAGAGCAGAAATTAAATTTAATGAGATTATTATTGCATTCTAATATGATTATTCTAAGAAACTTTCTTACTAATCCGAATTTAATAAAATGTTCCTTGCTTTAAGATAATTACTCAAAGATTAATCACAAAATTCAGTTTGAATATATATAGTGAATTTGTCGAAATGCAAATATTTTTAACCACATGATTTACTGATCAGTTAAGTAGTAATTTTTAAACTCTTATTTTTTTATTTTTATTCACTAAAAAATCTATCACTTTAGTTCTCACTTGATTCAGAATCACTTGATTCAACTTCCGAATAACTAATTCTTTCTTTACTTGACTTATTTTCAATCTATTCTAAAACATTGTAAAAAATAAATATAACTTGGAAATAAAAATTGATCATCTTATAGTCCTCTATTATAACATGGTGATTTTAAAGGACTTAGAATATCAATCATCTTAATTGAATTGTTTGTATGAATCTATTGTATATCTTAATCATCCTCATTCATTTAAACCCATGAATTATAATATCTCATAATATTAGGATGATTTAATTGAGCCAAATATCTTACTTCTTTTAATACTCTTTATATATTGATTTCCATTTGTTATTACTTTTTTAAACAAATTTGAATCTACATTAAAGATTCTGTTATACCTATTTAATGGCATAAATTTGTTGATCAATTTTATTTACAACTTTTACAACCTTATAATAAGAGCCTTTAAGGAGGGTTTCAATCTCTTCAAAATCTGTTTCAAATCTCTAAATTTTATATTTATAATAATTACTTTCCAACCTTAACTAACAATTTATTATAAATAAACACTATTTAAATTGAATATGTTTTTTTCTTATTAGTTTGTTTATGGTCGTAACATTAGAATAAATAAATACTGACCTAAAATTATTATATCTAATATATTTTGCGTAATTATATAATTAGTACGTCATATTAATTCTCAATTAATTTAGTTGATTGTCAAATATAATCAGATGATCATATATATATTTTATTATAAATTATTACTAATAATAAATTAAAGGAGATTTAATTTATGACAAATGATAAATATAAGAAATATTATTTTTATATAATATATATTATTTAATGATTTTATTATCAAATATTAAAACTTAAAATAAATTACTTGGCATTCTTTCCCTTTTTTTATCTTAAAATATTTGTAATCTCATGAGGATATGCTCTCTCATTCACATTACCCTTTCTATAGTAAAACACATAATCATATGTAAAAGCAATATCTGTTTTAGGACATCTCTATACTTAAACAACAAGTCCAGACAACTAAGTTTTTACTCCATTCTAATCAATAATTGGATGTATTTTAGACTATTCAAATTATTCTATTCAATACTTTGATTAATGATTAAAATCCAGGAGGATAAATATGATCTTTAAGCAAGGATATTATAGTTTATTAGATTTCGTGTTTCGTATTTGGTACTAATAATCCTTTGATTTTCATATCCTAACCTAATCCAATCAAACATATTCCTCCATCACTATTCAACATAGCACAAACAGTCTCTCCAAATGCTCTAGGATTCTGTTTTAAATGATCTAGTGTTGGATAATCGAAACCAGCCACCTTAGGAGATGTTGATATTGGTTATCCAATCTATGGCATTAAATCTAAGTGGACTTAGATCTTATCATTCCCTCTTTAATGTTAATTAGCAATTTAAGCTATTGTCAAATTTGGTGGAAGAAATTCAGCCTAAAATCAAATTTAATTATAAACTTTAGCAAATTAGTTTCTAGATTAACCTGGTTTAATTTTTAATCCTCTTACAGCATTATAATTTATTAAAGCTTATGAACATGCATTTCTTACTAATGTATCAACGAATTGATTATCATCTATAGTCACTGTCACTGGAAAATTATTAAATAAAGGCCAAGCATTGACGACAAATTGAACTTCTAATTTGATTACGTATTATTTTTACATCTTATTTATTATGGAGGATATCCTGTTTAAGGAGGATAACCAGCTTATGGAGGGTATCCAGGTTAAGGTTAATATCCTTATTAAGGAGGATATCCAGGTTAAGGAGGATAACCAGGTTAAGGAGGATAACTTTATTAGGGAGGATAGCCTTATTAAGGGGGATAACCTGGTTAAGTAGGATAACCTGGTTATGGAGGATAGCCGGGTTAAGGTGGATAAGTTGGTTAGCCTTATTGTCCTGGTTAAGGTGGATAACCAGCAGGTGGATATGGTGGTAAATTCATTAACTAAATTAATTGATATTAATATAATAATAAAGTTTATTAAAACAAAATTTTATTAATATAGAAAATCTTCTTAGTTTATAGAGTGAAATTTAATGTGGTCTTATTTTAAACAATTTACTTTAAAAATTAGAAATACTATAATCTTAACTACTTTCTAATGCATTTTATAAAGAAAATAATTTTTGGAATTTAATGAGAATTTATTCAGAATTTATTTTTTTCTAATTACAACTCTATCTTCATAATTATAGTTACTTTTTTTCTTGAATATTTAACTTAGTAATGAATGAAAATATGATGTTTTTATTATAATAAATAAATTCTGAAAAGTTTAAATAGGTCCTGATAAAATTCAAAATATTGTATATATTTCTAAGAACATATAAAATAATTAGATATTTAGAAAGTCAATTAGTAGTGAGAGTTGATTTTAAAATAAAATAATTAAAATGAATATCATCTTCTTTTTTTATTTAATGAAAAAGATTAAAATAAGATCTTATCATTTAATCACTATGTTAGTAATTAAATGATATTTAATAAGCATATATATATGTATTTATTTTAAATGGTTTATTTTATAAGCAGGACTTTAATTGATTGATTATGTCTAACTATATAAAAAATTAAATAGTAATATGCAATAAATTTATAAGGTTTAATTATTTTTTTTTTATTATGAGAGGGATGGAAAATCACTGAATTTAATTAATTTTTTATTCACCATCTTAAACTAAAGGGTTATAGTTTTGTAATAATATGAGTTTTGAAAGTTTAATAAATGAATAATTTTAAAATTACTATATTAGTAATCCATTATTAACCAGAACGATTAAGTATAAAATCCATTATAGAAAATGGGAAGATTTTATTATTTATTTTATAAAATAACTAAATCTTATTATACACATATCCAATGAATCAAAACGATTTATTTCTCATTGAAGGACTAAAATGTTAGAATGGCAACAAATAATCTATCTTATTGATTCCTTAAGGAAATGGTTTGAAGTTAATTGTAAGAATTCAATTGATTTAGAGCTCATCTGATCATCATTTGATATTGAACATTGATTTTTGTGATGATGGAGTGATTTTTGATTGGAGTTAATACAAAAACAATTCAAGTGAAAAAAATTTGTTTTTCATAATACATTTTCATGGATAATTATTCAAACTTTTTGGAACGTCAAATTAATTAGATTCCATGTATGAATATTCTGCAGGAAAATATATTTTTAAAAGGAATGACATTTACTCTTTAGATACTATAAATGAAACAACGTCAACATATTAAGTACAAATAAGTATTATATCTAGTTATCGACAATTATAAATAGACTTAATGGTAAAAAATATATTGAAAAAAGAATTAATTAAATAGATTCTTAAGAAATATCTAATTCTAGTATCACATAATTTGGATGGGAAAAAGTACCAGAAGAGATACGTATTCTCTAATTATTAAATATTTAACGATGTCCTTATATCTTAAAAATCGAATAATTAACATTTGATGGAGAATGTTATTCAATCATTTATTAAAGTTCAACCTAAATTTCATTAAGACAAATATTAAAAAAATATAAAAATCCATCTGTTTCATTTATTATTGAAATTCTAGAACAACTACTTTTAGGTATATAGTAATCTAAAAAAATTAGTTTTGAACATCTTTGAAGAGTTAAAAATAATTCATAATGGAATTAATCTGGATAACATTTGTTATTCCCAAGAGTTCAATTCAATATTTCTTTGTAACTTTTCGCATTCTATTTTTGAAACAAATAATCGATTATTAATGTATTCTTAATCTGAATTTTAGAAAAGGCAATTCCATAGGATTCATTCCACCAGAATAATATCAAATAAATTCTCATGTCTCATCACAAGCCAATATATATTAGTTAGGAATTCTTTTATATTATATGTAAACTAATTTAGCATAATTTAGGCTTTATAATGAAAATCCATTTGGCAAAGATTAAAAAAATATATTATCAAATAATATTGCTGGAAAATATTAAATTCCAAGTACAAATCAAGATAAGAATATTGTTGAAATTATGAAATCAATGCTTCAAAAGAATCCTTAGAAAAGAAAAAGCTCAAAAGAATATTTGGCTTCAAAGATATTTAAACCATCATATCGATCAAAGATTTCAAAACATTCTTTCTTTTCTTTTTTTGAAGGCAATTTTAATTACAAAATTGATGAATTCGAGGTCTAGGAGGATATTAACATTGTTTAAAGTGTAAAATCATTGTAAATAAATAAAGGGAACAAGAAATGATTGATTTATATTTTGTGGTAGAATTATCAACATTCAATACAAATAATTTTATTGTTTAATAACTTATATTTATATTGAGTATTATTATCTTTTATAATATATATTTATTATATATTTATAATGAAAACAAATAGAGATAAATAATTGAATGAAATGAGATCCAAAATTAAGTAATCTCTATTTACTAAAAAAGAAATCATTATAACTAAAAATGTGGAGAACTCTAGAATTCCTAAAAGATCAACAAGCAATACTTAATTAAAGGTTTAATCCTAGGCTAAATCAGACTAAAAATAAAAACACTTTATTTAGAATCGTTTTCATGATTTATATCAAATTGGTTCTATCATTGGTTAAGGTTCAAATGGAATTGTTAAAGTTTGTTACAAAAAATCTTAATCAACCTAACTCTTGAATTTTGGTCATATCCCAACCAAATACGCTGTTAAAATAATACCTAATGCTGATGATCCTGAATTAATAAACACTATTACCTAAACATTTATAATAAATAGAGAATTAAATTCTTTACCTTAAATTATTTAAGTTTTTGATTTATTTATAGATGAAAATGAAAAAGTGGCATATTTAGTAATGGAATATTGCGAATGGAAGAGTTTGGAGTACTATCTCCATAAAAATTAACTGACAATCAAATAAATTAGAGAGATTATTATAAATTTAGCAGTATCTCTCAAATCTATACATAATAAAGGAATCTGTCATAGAGATATTAAACCAGATAATATTTTAGTAAAATTAGGGGATAAAACACAAATTAAAATTATAGATTTTGGTGTATCTAAAAAATATTTCAAGAAAAATCGAAATGGTATTATAATTCATGAAATGTGGACCAGAACTGGTACAATATTATTTTAAGCACCCGAAATCTTTCTATGTGGAATTTATAATGAAAAAAGTAATTAATCGTATTTATCTTTCTAGTTGATATTTGGTCATGCGGAATAATATTATATTAACTACTATGTCATAAACTTCCGTATTCGGCTGATACTATAATAGATACAATTGAAACTATTACTAATCCAAAATATAACCCATGGAGACAATAAGAATTTTTAGATCTCCATTATTTATAATAAGATTTATTAAAACGTACATTAACAAAGGATCCAGAAAAGCGTTTATCAGCAGAGGAATTTTTGTTACATCCTTGGATATCAATGAAAGCAAATTTATATGATAAAACTATGGACGATACTTAAATTTCAAAAAAGAAATCTAAATTTCGTGATTTTAAAATTGCAACTTGTCTCCAGTTAAGTGACATCTTCAATCCTTATAAAAACTCTAGTCCATTGTATCTAAATCCAATGTAAAATGGGAACGCTATTAATGATAATAATAATATGAACCATGTTTATTTTAACTATAATAATAGGAAGAAGAATGATTATGGACATATTAAGATAAGTGATCTGATTGTTAGAAGTAAGTAAATGCTAAGTGGAAAAAGTAGTTTTTTGTTTGCAATGGAGAGTTCATAGGAGAATTCACCAAAAATGAACATTGAACAATCAGATTTATTCTTAGAAGAGAAACAATCAGATGAGGTTTTATAATGTAGGTTTGAATCTAGATTTTTAGATTATGGATACTAGAATAGAAAATTTTCTAAATGAGTTTTGATATTTTTTGTTTGTTAATACAGAAAATAACTATTAATAAAATAAGTTGAACGAAATACAAAATCTGAATAAAATCAAATATTTAATTTGTTAATAAGTAAGGTATAGGAATCTTTGCAAGCAAGAAATTCAGTGGAACTATTTATGTTTAATAATTTGTATGTTTCGAATTTTTTAAATGGATTAAGTGCTTTATGTTAAATGTTTTTTATAGGTAAAACGAGTTTGGAATCTCTAATTTTGGATTCTGATTTAGTTGTTAATCCTAAAAATTTTGATTATGGAGGAGGGTTTTTGATTAATTATTTAGGAAGTTGTGGTGGAGTAACAATTTATTAATTTTCTAATTCTTGATTAATAGATTGATCAAACGATTAATGATGAATCTGAATTTAGTTTGCTTTTTTATGAGTTGATTTATTAGTCGAACAACAAAACATTACTTAAAATAATAAATTAATTAGAATAGAAAGGAAAGATGTAATGATAATAAATTTAAAAATATGATATATGTATATTTTTTATTGATTTCACATATAATTTGCCAAGATTCCTTCCTTCCATACTCCTCTTATAACCTATCCATTGACAGTTGTGTAGACACCTTCTCCATCGATCATACCATCATTAAATTTGCCTTCAAATTTTTCACCATTAGTTAACTATAGTGTTCCTTATCCATGCATTTTGCCTTCATAAAATTCACCTAATTAATAGTTTTTTTTAATTACCTTCATAACCTAACCAACCGTTATCAATTCCACTTAAATCTTAATAATCAAATGGTCCATCAATTTATTCAGCTTGGAAATTTATCAACTTTCCTTAACCATGATATTAATTTTCATGCCAATAACCACTATAAACTTCATTATCATTTTAATCAGTTAGAACTCCAAAACCTTCTCTTGTTGCTGGCTCAAAACCTTAACCTCTATAAATATATCCATCTTCATATTATAAAGCTAAATCTTAAAGTTGTAAATCCTAATCATTATTCTCAGGACTAAGGTTATAACAAATTGGGATACTTTTCATATTATGGTTATTGAGTTTATGGCTATTATCTTTATGGTTAATATTAATTTTATTGTGGATTTTAGTATCTTTAAACTAAATCTCTTGTTCTATCTATAGCATCTTAAAATTTCTTCTCTAAATCTTCATCCTTCTATGACAATTATTATGGTTTGTATTATTATTATTATTGTTATGGCTATTATTATTATTCTGGTGGTCTATATTATGGTACTTATTAAGCCTTTGGCTATTATGGAACTTGTTAAGGTGGCGGTTAAACAATTTTATTTTGCATGGGTGTCTAAGCTAATTATTAAATTGGAGGTTATGCTTAAGGTTAGACATAAGGACGAGTAACTTATTATGGTTATTGTTGTTAATATTGTTAAGGTGGATACTACTAAGGTTAAACATTTCTTGGTGGAAGAGTTTAAGCAGGTTATGGTTATCTATACTGTTAAGCAGGCTATCATTCAAATTAAACTATTACAGGTTGCTAAGGGTATGGTTGGGTTGGAGTTGGTCTCTAGGGACTCTAAGTATAGATAGGACCTTATGGATATATTTGTTAAGGAGGATATGTTGGACCTGGTGGTTATTATCCTTAGTATCCAATAGGTGGTTATGCATATGAAATCCTTTATGGCTGAGGTGGTAAAGGTTATTTAACTACTTAAGGTTGAGGATATCCATATGGTTGGGATGGGCGATATCCCTACAATTATTCAAAATAAATTCAAAATCTACCTAGGGTATTTAAGGAGGATATTAGCCTTAAGGTGGGTATTGTGGTCTTGGTTATACTTAAGAGCCTGGAATATAAGGTTAAGCTTAGGGTTAGGGTCTTTATGGTGATGCCATGTAAAAAGGCTATTGATATGCCATTTTATATAGATTAATATTTAAATATTAATTCATTTCTTATTCCTTTAGACACTTTATAAATTTATTTTCATTCATATTTTACAATATATTATATCTTTCTTTATTATTTCTTCTTCTTTTTCTAATTATCTATTAAGAACACAATAAAATTAAGTTATTAAAGTTAATTTAATAAATAATTAAATAAAATGATAACAGCAACTAGATCACTAAATGTTAGGTTACCCTAATTAAGTATGAAAAATCTTGAAAAATCCAGAGAGAAATCTAATAAGCCTACAATTAGATCTATCAATAATGTTTATGATTATTCTAATTCTCCACCTAAAACTAGAACTGATAATATATCTAGAGGTTCCCTTTCCACTCCTTTACAATATTGCAGATATTCATGTTATAATATTTGTAGAGTAGATTCCTCCTTTAATGACTAAGAAATCTTTAGCGCATAATAAAAAAGTGTTTAAAGAAATGAAAATAGTAAAAATATATATAGTGAATAAATTGAAAAATTGACATAAAGAATAAAAAACCTAACAAAGGCCAAAAAAAAAATTCAAGAATCTATTTCTACAAAATAATACAAAAAAACTGAACCTTATATTTAAAAATAATCTGATAAATAATAACCGAAAAGTCCAAAATTGATATTGAAAACTGAAGAGAGAAATGATGAATTAAACAATGAATAGAAAAAACTTATTTAAGAGAAAATGTAAGAAATCTATTCATAAGTGCAAGAAATATTAAAATCTCATAAAGGTTATGTTAGATAGTCAGAAAAAAAGAACGTATATATTAAATTAGTCTAATTAAAAAAGGAATTTAAACTTGTAAATCAAGATTATAACGAATTTTATGTAAATCATACTAATGATGAATTGAAATGTAATTTATAATACGTCTATGATTAGTGGATTTTGATTTAGCGGATCGAATTGAATAATTAAAAAAGTTATTTGAAAATAAAAGACCAACTAAACGTAATTGTGGTAGTTTGTTTGATGGAATGGATATATCAATAGTAATCCATACAGAAGCCGATGAGAAATTAAATAATATTGATTTTAAAGAAATCTCAGAAAAAGATTTTGAATAATCTCATGATCAAATTGAGCAATTTACTGATTAAATGACAGATTGTTCGCCAGCTAATAGTACAACAAGAAGAAGAACTACTAATCTAAATAAAAGAGCAACTAAATAATATACTATTTAACCAATATAAGTTTAATAAGAAAATACTCCGTAATCATCACAAATGATTAGAAGAAAGAGTAGTATTAAATCAATCAATAGTCCTCTTACACCAAAAACTCCAGATTCTCCATCAACAATGACTTCTAGAAATAATAAGTTTACTGCATAGTAAGTTCTTTAAGAAAAATTGAAATTACCTGCTACTCCACCTAAAAAGTAAGACTAATAATAATTCTAAGAAGATTAAAATAATAAATTAAAAAAAGAAATTTAAAAAAGACAATCTAAACTCATTTCTCGCAAAACTACTTTAGATTTATAAAAAGACTCTAAATAAAAGTCAAGATTAAATTCAAGAAATAGTTTGGTAGAAGTAACTGAACATTCTGAAAATGAATAGAAAGTCGTAACTCATCGACATTCTGTCTAATCATAAAATAGTATAGAAAATAGAAAATAATCTGATCATATATAAAATATCTTAGATCAAATTGAAGATTAAATAGATAAAAATTAGGAAAATCAATAATTATCACAACAAACTCAAAATCAATCAAAAAATTAATAATAATAATAAGTAAATATTAATTAAGAATTTAAAGAGTCTAAAATCATATAAGAATTATATTAATCTACATTTATATATGATTAGGATATATTAAATAAACATAGAAAAAATAAACACTAAAATCAATGGTATTAAGATATATCATCAATTTTATCTAATTATTATTAATTTTTTTGATTAATTTTTGTTTTATAAATTAATATACAATCAACAACATAATATAAATAAAAATAAATAAATGTAATAGATGGAAAATCAAAATCCATAATCAAAACATTCTCTTGTTTGTTATCCATTTTTTATAATTTCCTGTTTTTTACCTGCAAATGGTATTCGATGTAACCAATCTGAAGGAACCCCTTTATAATTCTTTGGATTAAGTTCAATTGGATCTAATTATTGTAAATAATTAGCTGGTGGATTTCTATTCATTATATAAATATTATTACTTATCATCAAAAGATTTAACTTCTTATAAATCATTTGTAATCTATTACTTTTATTCTTATCTAGGAGATGATTTTAATAGAGATGGATTTATTTCATTTACTTTACATGTCAATCTGTTGGCTTTTTCTTTTTTTTACTTTAATTCTTCAATAAATTTATTATTTGCTTTATCTGGAATTGCTAATTAATCATCAATTTATAATTTAGATTCTGATTAAATTTACACTTTTTTATCTTATTTCTTTTTAGATTCTTTGGTTTTTTAATCATTGCTAATTTTTGATTTATTATCATCCTTAACTTTTTAGTTTTTCTATATGCGATTATCAATAGCAGACTAAGGTCTTTTTTCTCCTTTATTTTTTCTTTAATTTTATGATCTTTATTAGATCTAAGATTCTCCTTATACACTACCAGCTTCTGATGCAAATCTTAGGGTATTAGTTAAATCTGGTTTTTTTATATTAAATTCAGGAATAGTTGATTATCCTTTTGAATCTAATTGCTTTTTCAATTCTGAATATGGTTATGGGGTTAATTAATTTCTTTATTTTTAAGCTTCTACTTATTCAGGATTTAATCTGTCTTATTCTCTACAATTTCGAGGAGGTTCTGGTTCTACATTTGCTACTGCAGCTCCTTTTCTCAATGCATTCTAATATGTTTAAATGTAGTATGGATAATTTTTATTTCTATGTGGTTAAACATTATGAGAAAGCATATGCTACCCATATACTATACCTCCTACAGATGGGTTGATATTATTGAATCCATAAGGACCCCAAGCAGGTTTACCAAAATATGTAGTAAATGCGGTATCTGCTATCCATCTTGTTTCCCCTTAAAATTTTTTAATTCTATCTTTTCTTCTTTATAATTTGGCTGCATCTTCAGGATCATTTGGATCGAGAGTTTTGGCTTTCTTAACAAATTTAGTTGTCATCTTTTTTTATTGCTAATCATCATTTAAATCATTTTCTTAATCTTCTTCTTCAGATGATATTACTTCTTCTTCATCTTTTTTAGATTCTTCATAGTAGAATCCACTAAATGGATGTGAAACTTTATATTGTCCTTTAAAATTTTTATTATTTTATTCTAACTAATACATTAATTCATTTGTATCTTTTATATCTTTGACTAAATAATTATCTCGATATGCTGTTTGTAATTTAGGATTCCATTATACAGGTAATTTATACTGATTATTTTAATCTTCTTATAATTAAATTTATGAATTAGGTTATTATTAAGGATTATGACAATCACATTATTAAGCAATATTTTTTATAGTTTTCTCATCCAATTCTAAATAATTTTAACAATTCAAATATACTTTAGACAAGGATTTGTGAATCATCTATTTTTAACTTTTCAATTTTTCTGAAATTGTCTTTATTTTCTGTTAACCAATTTTAATTTTCATGATTTATTCTTGTCATTAGTTTTTTAGTTTCAGGTTCTTTTTCAACTTATATTTTCTTTTTAAAATCCCATGGTTCATCTTATTCAACTGGCCATTTCATTATATCAAACATGTTAGGTTCTTAATTTCTCGGCTTATTTTTTTTGCCAAATACTTTATTCTCATCTTTGATTAAATTATAAATTACTTTCATATACTTATTTTAAGACTTATTCTTTATTTTTCATATGACTGTTAAAATTGAATAAATAAATTTAATTTTAATATTATTGTTTCAAATACTGTTAAAAGGAAAATATATCATTATTATTATTATTATTATTATTCAATATCATCACTTTATACTTCTTGATATTGTGTAATATCTTTTTCTATTTGTTATTGTATCTATTATTCTATAGTTTCCTCTTATCTTATAGTTTCAATTTGAGATTCTTCTTTTACTTATTGAATTTCTGATAATTATTGTTAAATAATCATCTATTAATCTTTTGATTATTATGATTAAAAATTCTCTTTACAAGTATTTAATTTATCTAAATCATTTATATCAATAGATTTTGCTTTTAAACTTAAATTAATAAATTAAGTATTAATACTTAATTATAGGTTACAATTATAATGATACTTATTATTTATCTTTTTTTTTAGAAACAATCGAACTACTATTTGTAGAGTCTCTTTAAGAATAGATTTTATTATTTCTTAATTTATTATTTGATGAGTTGTTACCTGATTAAATTCATGTAATTTTAACATTATTGATACCGTTATAATCTCATCATCAATTTCTTATTTTGCTTGTATGAATTCGAAAATTCTTCCAATTTTAATACAGGTTCTTATTTCATAAGACGATCAGCAAGTTTAATATTTTCATTTTGTATTTACTATGCATAATTCCTACGATATGTTAAATTTAAATTATGAGGATGATATAGATTTTCATCTTCGTATTTATAGTAATCTTATTACATAGGTCTATTGCAAATATCTGTTATCTTTTAATATAACTAGCTATTACCCTTGTTTATACGCTCTGAATATTCTTAATAATATTTAATAAATAACAACATACCATTAAAATCGAAACGTCTTCTTTGTTATCTAATATTGTTTCTTTTTTCCAAGTTTTCTAAATGTTAGACTCTTTATAATGATTAAGATTTTTTTGTTTTAATTTCATTCAATTTCTTCAAATGTAGATCATATGATCTAATTACAATATAGTTAGATACTTCTCTCTCTAAAATATTTAGTCTAATTTATAATTATAATTGTATTAATGATTAGATCTCATTAAATAAAATAAATAATATAATTAATAAGAATGTCACAACCGTCCGAGACAAAATAATCAATTTAAAGTGGCAGAATGGTGTTACATCCATCTTTAAAGTTAGATAAATCAGCTGCTTTTTTTAAAAATACAAGAGTAAGTTCATGTTCTTATGTACGAATGAAATAAGGGAATCCATAAGTAAAAATGTTATAATTAAATATATATAGGCTGTACCTTTTTATGAGATTGCAAATAAAACTCCAGCTGAACATGAAAATAAATCATCATATACTACATCATCTTATGCGTATTTAAATATTGTAATAAAAAAGAGATGATTATAAAGTAAGACCTAATTTACATGTTGGATCTACTCATAAATTATTAGAACCTTATAATACTGGTTCATTTAGATCTAGATTACCTGAACCAGATGCTCCAATTTTAACTAAAAATGCATCCTAAATTGAATTAGGAGAAAGACAGTAAGAATATAAAATAATTTTAGTTTTAATGTAAAAAGACATTTCTTAAGTACTGCACACAATGTCTATGGAAATTTTGGTAAATAAGGAAACATCACAAATCCAGGAATATTATCAGAGAAAACTAAATGGCATCATCATTTATAATAAAAATGATAATTACGAAGATAATATATAATTTCATGAATCCTCAATATCATCTTCATCATCTTTGTTTAATGTTGGACAAAAGTCAATAGAATTCATTCTTCTACTTTCTTTATTGGTTAGACTATTTTTAACTTTGTTTTCTAATTTGTCTTTTGGTCCATTTTCTTTTTGCTATTTACTTTTACTATCTTTGTAATTTTGTTATTATTCTTATTCTTATCTTTGGTATTCTTTAATTAATTATTCAATCTTATCATCATTTTCAGAATCATCATCTTATTCAACTTCTTTTTTATTTCTTGTTTTTGTATTAGACCTTTTCTCATTATTTTACTTTTAATCTTTATTATTATTTCTTTTATTTGATTTAGATTATTTTTTTGTTTCTTATTCTTCAGCACCGAAATTAAAAATTGCTGTTTTTAATTTCTAACCCTTTTTATCTTTTTTACTATTTTAAGGTAAATCTAATGAATTTGGATTATATTTTTTATTTTCACTAGATTATTCTTCCGATGATTATTTACCATTATATTTTGTTTATTTCTTTGGTTAATTTTTTTTTGTTATTTTATTTTCAACTTATTCCACTTATTATATTTATTCTTTATTATCATCTGATTAATCAGAATCTATTGTTTTTTTACTTTATTTCTTTTTAACATTTCTATTTGATTTTGATTACTTTTTTATAGTATTCTACATTTCTGAATTAGAATCTGATTCTGAATTTACTGTTTCTTATGGTTTCTTTTTTTATTACTTTTTATTATTTTTTTATCCATTTTCATTCCCATTACTATGATTTCTCTTATTTTCTTTTTAATCTAAATTTTCATCTATTGGCATATTCATACTTCCAAATACATCATCAAAATTTTAATCATAATTATTTAAGAACTCTGTCATAGATTTTTTAACTATTGGTTTCTTTTTAAATTGCTTAACCTAAGAATCTAATGCACTAAACAATGATGTTTGAAATAAGGACTAAGTTTAAGCATTTAAAGATTTTCTTTAAGTTTCTTCTTATTCAGATTCAGAACAATCTTCAATGTTAAATTTTTATTTTGCCTGTTTTGAATGAATCATTTATTATTTTGGTGATAATCATTTTTTATTATATATATATTACAATATTTCAAAGGATTTTAATTTAAATTAGATAACAATTATTTATATAAATTATCATAATAGAAAAATCCTACTAAAATTCAAATAAAAATAATCATATAACACAATATATTTATATTTAGTTCTCATTCCCCTCCCCCCTCACCAATAGTTTCTAATTATAAAACATCAAAATGTTATTACCTTATTCAATAATTATATCTTTATTAATATAAATCATCTAAACATCCTAATCAAGATTTACACTTCCTGAAAATTCAATATATATACATTACAAAAAATAAAACAAATATGTAAAGTTTAAATTCCTTAAATAAACATTAATTAAAGGTCCAAAGAATAAATTAGTTAAGTTATTTTAGGATAATAAAAATCTAAAAAACTGTTGGAATAAAATAGATAGAAAAAAAAAGAATGTGAAGTAATATTAATACTTAAAGGTTAATTAAAAAAAGACTTATTTATATATATATATAAAAATTAATTATAAGTATATTAAATATAATATTGAAGCAATATTATTTTCAAATTAAATCAAGTTTTGAATAGAATGAATATATTTATTTTAAATTTAATATCGGAGTAGCTCTATTTCAATTGAAATCACTAAAAAAGTTAGAAATATCATAGATATTAAAATTTGGAATTATAAAATTAAAATGGCACACAGGAAGACAAATCTCTCGTCAATAACAAAGAATTTATTCAATAATGATTATGAATAAGAAACTTTATTCTCCTCTCCATTGAAGTCACCTGAAAAATCTAAATCTAAATTCTCTTCAAATTATTCACCAATGAAATTAGACAGTATTGACAATTTAATGGAAAATTAAAATACATTAAGAACTAATAGGCCAGCAGAATTTAATCTGAAAAAAATGTTATCTAAAATGGATGTTATTGATAATATCCCAGAAACTTAACAATAACATAAAACATTTAGATTTAGAAGGAATGAAAACTTTTAATCTCAACCCATTTTAAAAATCGAAGTAAAAAATGATTTAGATGATTTCTTTAATAACAATTCTCCTGTTAATACATAGTTAAAACAAAATAAAGAGAGTAAACAATATTAATTAATAACCTTTACTGATTATGTTGAAAAAATTTATGGTAAAGATTGGTTTACAGTACCTTAAAGAAGATTTAGAAGATAGACAACAATCTAAGAATTCTTTGATGTTATTGAATGACTTCTAATTAAACTTGTTTATTTTTTATTTTGTTTTTATATATCTTACTATATTGTTTAATAATTAGAAATAAATTTTATATAAATTAATGAAGAAGCATTCATCGCAGAGATTGCTACTAACAGATGATGAATTAATACGCATTTAAATCTTAGCCAAAAACTCTTTTAGACCATCATCTAAATAGAGAATTAAGGAAAAACCTTGTGTTGAAACCTATTAATTCAAACCTGAAGTATTCCACTTATTAATCCTAGATCAATAAATAATCTGCAAATCTATAAAGATCTATTAATGATTTATACAGATGGAATTTAAATAAGTAATAAAAAAGACAACAAATTTATGATGATGAAGTATTTAATCCTTATTTATATATAGTCAAGAGAACTATTTAACAACGCCAATAGATTAACTCATGAACTCACAAACACCTCCGTCTTTGATAGATTGTATTAAGTAAGAAAAAATAGTGAAAATGCCATATGTAATAATTCCTATATTTATAATTAGAATAATCTAAAAGAAATACAAGCAATTTTGGACCTTATTATACTAAAAATATGACTAGTTCCATGTATTAAGAATATCAATGCTAATAGTAGTTAGAAATATCATAATTTAAATCTAAAACTCATGCCACTGATAGTAAACATGAATTTTCACATTAATAAACTCCAAATCCGAATTATTTCGATTCTGATTAATTACCTATTGCTGTTAATGATGTAATTTCATTTGTCTTATTATTTTTTATAGTAAATAAAGGTGTCAATTCCTGTTCATTAGTATGTAGACTTAACTGACTAATTGAGTAATTCTATCAATGAACCCGAATCACCTACGAAGTCTCCATTACATTAAAAAGATATCGAAGTTATGGTTGAAAGGTAAGAATAACACATATCTATAACATAGATTAAATAATTGGTAGGCTAAGAAACAATAATAGGAACAACAAGTATAATAGGAAGATTTAAGAATTAAATCTTAGATCAAACCAAACTTTATTAATTAAAACAGAGAACCATCCTTCGGAAGTTCGTAAACTTAATCAAAATCTTATTCGAATATGTTCCTAAATAATCATTAAATATAATGACATTTCATTTAAGACATATTTATTTATTATACTTATCGTTATCAATTATTAATTATCGATTTTCATTTATAATTATTTTACACATTTCCTTTATATTAACTTGAATTTTTTTATCGAATTCTTTTAACTTAATTCAAGAAATTTCTTAATTATTTCATATTATATTTTTAATTAAATGACCCTTGAGTTTCTACTATTAATTTTTCTCATCTAATTTCGTAATAGGATTATAGTAATTTATTTTTCAAACATTTTTAAATAAAATGGTTATTAAAAGAGCTTTTCAAGAATTTTATATTCAAAAATTCTTACAAATCAGAGACTACTTTAAGAGGAATATATATTTGAGTTTTGCATTAGTCCTTTTTCAAACTCTGTAAATTTAAGGTATATATATAAATGAGAGATTATTTGAACTGTAATAGAAGGAAAAGAAAAGAGGAATCATGGATGCGGTTATATAGATTCTCAAAACTGCTAAGTACACTTTAACTTAACATAAAGAATATATCCCTTATTTTAATCTTCGACCAGCTTAGATAAAATAATATTCATAGACTTCAGCTTTATAATTATGTTAATCATAATTGCTTCTTTTACACTTATATTATTATTCACACAAAGAAGTTAAAGTTCAAAGTAAATCAATAAAATCAATGGATTATATCAATTAGTATTCACTGATTATCCCATTCAAGTAATAATTATTAACTTAGAAATAGTTGTAAACTAAGTACAATTTCTTTATGAAATTTATTAAGTCTCTCACCTTCATAGTATCTATATTCTTTCAAACCTATAAATATTTGTTTCATTGGAGTGTTGTATATTGTTCATTTGACAATATATCTAAATTTTTTAATGATCCCTCTGATAATCGTGGTAAGAATTACATAACATTAATTAGATTGGATAAATACATTAGGAATAGCAACATCATTTTTAGTGTTATTGTTTTTCTTAATGTTTGATATTTTCATGATGTTTCACTTTTTTGATTACAAATTTAAAAATCCAGATCTTTTGGGCTAAAAAGAGTCTAATTTGGAATTGTTGCTTAATTTGTACATCTATATAACAATCGCAATAATTGTTTTTACACAATAAGAATATCCCAATTTGTAATTATTATTGGGAATGATCTCAACAATTTTTTAATTGTTTATGAGTTCATTTCTATTTCTATATCGTAAACAATAGATCAATTATTTTAAATCTTTTATTCTAGGATAATTTATATTTTTTTACATTGCACAATTTTGTTTTGTAAATGGAACCTTTTCTTTAGAATTTATAAATCTTGTAATTTTTATAGCTTCTCCATTAATTATAAAAGTCTAAGCTAAGATTTAAGAATTATAAGTTTAGTAATACATTGAAATAGATGATAAACATTTTAGATTTTTTGAATAAAAACTTAGAAAGATTTTTGATTTAATAAAAATTACATATTACAAAGATTGGAAAGCATTCAAATAACCAATTATCAGATCTTACATATCTTTATAACTCCATAGTTTAGCAGCTAATCATTTAAGGAATTGTAATGGAAAATGTAATGATAATTCAAATTATATGAATAATATTGCTAAAAAATGTTTTTGCAAACAATATTTTCATTATACTGAATAAATATCATTAAACTTCTGGAAAAGAGAATTAGATGCTGAAACTGAAAATAAATATTTTGCATTTAATAGTGAGAAATAATTTAAATAATTTTTGTTTGATTTAATTAAAGACAGTTTCGAAAGATATCTAAATTAAAAATCAATATTAGAAACTAATGTTTAATTTTCTTATATTTACTTTTTATTTTAAATACAAAAGAAACCAACCAAAGCATTTTATGAAGCCATGAATTTAAAATTTAAAATTAAAAAACTTTCATAAAAAAAAATTATGATCATTGAAGAACTTATACAAGATGCTAAATTTAATTTTAATTTAATGATTGAAAAAAAAGATTTAAAAAATTAAAAATATAATTTTACACAAGTTTTTGATTATTATTAAAATCTAGATACTACCAAATTAAATTTTTAAATTATATTAACCAATTACAAGAAATGGTATAATTTACTTTTAAATCAATAATTATAATAATAACTTATTGTTAAAAAAGGAACTGAACTCTAGAAATAAATTCAATAATTAGAGAAACAAATAATAAATCTATATTAATTAAATCCAGTCTCATCTGAATTAGATACTGTTGTCTACCTTTTTTATAAATATATTAACTTTAATCTAAAAAGACCAAAATCACTTAGAAGAAATTCATCCTATGCAAATTAATTTATTTAATCCATCAATTAATAAGTATTTGAAAAGGATTCTTGTATTATATACATTTCACTCATGAATCAAAGAGGATCTATATAATAATACACGAAATCTTTTAAAAAATTAATTTTAGGAAATGACTAGGATATCAGATATTAAAATATTAAATATTTTATGCCTGATTCTATTGCTTAATATCATGATATGTATTTAGATAACTTTATTGAATTGGGTAGAATGAATATAGTAATGGCTGAAAAACGGTTTCTAATTCTCAAGAATAAAGAATAATTCATTATACCTGTTTATGCAAAGGTTAGATTAGAAAACTATTCTAATACTGATTTTGGATCATCTGCTTTAATAACTTAAATAAACCATTAAAATTATTATATTTTAATTAGTAGATAAGGTATTTTAGAAGAAATGTCTTAAAATTTTTATTAAGAATTAATTCAAAAGACATTAAATTATTCTCCATACTAACTCAAAAATTTAAATTTCCTTAGATTAATGCCTTGTTTATTAAAAGATTTATAAAAATTAGAATAGAATTAAGAAAATAGTAACGATATAGATTTCGAATTTTCTTAATAAAATAAAGATTAAATCAATTATGATATTTTACAAGAAGGACATATTTTAATTCCAAAGTAATAAAGTTTATTAGATTAAATTTAAATTCTAAATAAAAGTGTGTTGAATATTGATGTGTAAAATTACTTTTAATTGTAGTAATAATAAAATCATTTATTCTATCAAAATGTATAACATCTATTTATATTCTATGTTAAATATAAAATTAGGTTAATGAAAACAATAAATTCATTACATAGAATATTAGAAATTTAAACAATGAAGATGATAAAAAGTGAATACTAATCTAAAGCTATGAAGATTGTCTAGAATATTTGTAATATTGAATAATCTTCAATAATAAAATCTTAATAAACTCCAAAGATTCATTATTATTTACAAGATTCTGAAGGACATGACATAATACACAAAGAATAATTTGATGCGTTTAGGAGATCTTTATCTTCTGAAATGTTTGATAGAAAATCATATGATTTAGATAATAATATAATTATGGAAGAAGATAATATGATAAGTCAAAAGTAAAGAAATTTCGATGAATATTATTCTACTAGAAGAGATTAAATTCAACAAACATTATTAAATACTGTTGATTCACATATGTTTTAAAAAACTAAAGAAAACGCTTAATTATTAAATAATGAATCTAATACAACTAATAATTTGATGAGAAAAAGTAGTTCTAAAATTTTAAGTAAAAATTAAATTGATGATATGGATTTATCAAATAAGTAATCAAAAGATTCTATAGAGCAAGATTCAGGTTCAAATTAAAGAAATTTACAAGCAACGATTCATTAAAATGATGGAAACTCAATTGCAAGTTCTTAATAATAAAATGATTATATTAGTAAAAGAAGAATGATAAGAGACGTTTTATTTTCAGATCATTAATTTTAAAATAATGCTACTAAAAATAGTATTTTAGTTGTTGGTTTAGTTTTATTGATTATCTTATATATAATTAATCTAATCTTTATTATAATAACTTAAAATGTAAGATATTTTGATATTTATTTTAGTAATTGAATGAAATTGAAGCTAACAAACATATATCTTTAAATTTACAAAATTCTTTGAATCTCTTTATCTTATCAAATTAATTTGAACAAATCTAGATTCATCAAAACAATACTTTGATTTGGTATTAATAACTTTAAAATCTTTCTATTATTAATTATGAGATTTATTTAAAATTAATTTTGAGTGAATAAAACTCTGTAATCGATTAAAGTATCTTGCATAAACTATGTAATTGAATTTATTTAATCAAGAAAAACTCTATTTTGAAGAATCACATTAGTCTGAATTTGACTAGCTATACATCGTTAAATTCATTGGATTTTATATGATTGATTATATAAGGGATGAAGAAAAAAATGTAGAAGGGATAATATTTTTAATTCGAAATTTTTAAGTTATAATTAATGATATGTTTGAATAATTTAATATTTCTACTAGTGATAATATTTAAAAGTAAATTGACAATATTGATTCCTAAATACAGTTAACAATCATTTTATCAGAAGTAACATTAAGTTTAATAGTTGTTATTTTATTGCCAGTATTTTTATTTATTAATCGATAAAAAAACACTATTCTAGAATTCTTTATGACATTTCCTCAAATAGAATTACAGTAATAATATGAGATTTACTAAATCCTTTTGGATAAACTAGAAGAAACAAAATTTGCATAATAAGAAACAAATCAATATGATATTGAAAGTTCTCAAATCAAACAATTTGTAAAATCTATTCGCAATGTAAAAGATTCAAATTAAAGTAAACAACAATATGGAAAGTTAAAATAAATTATTGGATCTAGTATATTAATAAATTAATTTTAGATGCTACACCTTTGATAATCTTTAGTATATTTTTAGTATTACTCTTATTTTCCATTGTTTCAGCTTATTTTATTACTTCATTTATGATTAAATATCAATTTTTGGGTCAATACAAAAAAACCAATTAAGAAATATAAGTTTATGATTCATTACAATCTGAAATTCTAAAAGAAAATTCAATTTAGAATATAATTCTTAATTAGAAAATAAATTAGAATACAAGCAATTTAATTTAAAATACAAGTAAATTTGATTAATTTTAATTAATAGTTAATTAATTATTTGACTAAGAAAAAGTTAGTGAATTTTCAAAATTATTATATTATTAATAAGAATTAACTAAAAGATTTTCTGATTCAGACTCTAATTTTTTGAATGTTTTATCCAACAACACATGTTATATTTTCAACACTCAATTTATTTAATAATTAGAAGTGGAAATATACTAAAACTACTATAGTTACTAAGTATGTTAGACACTTGGGCAAACTTAAGAAGGAATTAGTATCTCAATTATTAATATTGTAAATTAATTGAAATAATTATATTCAACATTAATGTTCTATGAAAGTAATTATTTATATATTAAGATTTTTCAGATAATCAATATGAATAAGGAGCTCTTTAAGATAATATCTCATTTCTAAAAGATTAAGATATTTAATAAACCTATTTATATACTGCATTTGCACTTTAAGTGTTATCTAATTATCAAGATTAAGAGATTAAGAATTCTATACAAGAGCATTATATAACTCAAATAATAGTTTTTGTTATTGGAGCCAGCTTTATCAGTGTGTTCACTCTGATTACAGAAAAATGCTTTAGAAAGTTAATTTCTAATTAAATTAATTAATCGAAACTCTTACTTACTTTAATTCCATTTGAAATGTTACAAGCAAATGCTTATGTTATGACTTATGTATTACAAGAATCAAAAAAAATATATTTATGAGTTATATTAATTAATATATTTCAAAAAAATATTAATTATTAAATGTTACTCACCCTCAAATATTTGAATAAGGTTAAACAAATAAATTTGGATAAAAGAGTAAATGTACAATCATTACAGATACTTTTGGTTTAATTATTTAGTATCAAAAACAGAATCATAGGATTACTTGATTAAGACGGTAAAATTAATAGTTAATTTTCAAGGCAACTATTATGATTTATAATAATTTATCTAATAATTATATTACACAAGATGCAATGTGTACACTATTGTAAGTGAAGAAAGTTAAAATTTAAATTAAAATGATAACAAATTATTATAAACATCTCTAAAATATAGTTAGATGTCAGATTATAACAACAAATTATCGTTTATAGATTTCATCTATGATTTAGAGGAATTCTAATAGATTTTAGGAGGAGATCAATATACTTGTATTTACTTGATTGACGAAAAAGATTATCAAGGATTAGTATTTTTTAAGTGCTCTCGAACCCTTGATTAATAATTTCAATAATTGGGTTAACTTTTACTATTCATTTAGCAATAGATTACAAGACTAAATTAGAGAAAATGATTTCTACAATAAATTGTTATGGATCTACAAGGGATCTAAAAAGATCGTTTCTATTTAATTGAATAATGATAAAAAAATGAGATAAATGGATGAAATCATTCATAAACTTGTTTAAGCCAAATTATAAGGTACTAGTACAAGGACATCGAATTTGAAATAATAATCTTAAATCTCATCTTAATAATCTCCTGACAAAAGAAGAAGCAAATCCATTAGAAAATTAGTTGAAGAATCTTAAATGTCTAATAACTCTTTATACATGAATTAAAATGTTGGAGCATCGAAATTAATCACTAGAGTATAAGCAAAACTTATTCAAAGAGCTCCTTCTAGAAGTAGTGAAAATTTTGAAGATTATAGATATTAATAACACAACTAATCTTAATAATAATAAAGCAATGTTTATCAAAATGAATCCATTACGAGTTAATAAGATTTACTATTTAGTGTCGTAGGTGATTTAGAAGAAAAGGAAATACTCGATGTCACAATGGCAAGATTAGTGAGGCGTTTGTTAATAGAAGAGAATAAAGAAGTTTTTCAAGTCTTACAATATTATTTGCAGAATTGTATCAATATTTAATAATTATGTGAAAAATTGAACAAAATTGTTGAAAATTGTACTTATTAAGAAAGACCTACATCTCCATTCTAAACTCTTAAGTAAACGAAACGTCAAGCCAAACCATAATTATAAGTAAATAATAATTCTTAAGATTCTAATCGTTCTGTATAATAAGATTTATCTCAAAATAATTAGGTATAACGGTTAGAAGACATTAAAAATAAAGTTATTGAAAGAAATAATTACAGTTATACCTCTGAATAATTTGGAATTATTAATGTTTTATGGAATTAATAAGATTAAGTATTATTGTAATTATGTACAGACATTTACAATAAATTATAAAAAGGAGAATAACCTTCTCTTAAACCATTATAAGTATATTCAGATTCCAAATTTAATGAATTATTGTAGGCAAATTTTAAATTATCTGAAATAACCATGATTCATGAATGTAAAAATAGTCATTCAGGCTCAATCTATGCTGTCTTACAACATTTTAGATATTAAAATAATATAGAATAATTTATAAATGATCTTAAAAAAGCAATCACCTCAATAAATAGCTAAAATTAAAATCTTAATTAACCTGAAAAACAGCAAACATAAGGTTCTAAAGAAATCATGTTATTTAAATAACAATCTAAGGCTCCCTCACCATATAGTGTGCTAATGCCAAATTTCTAATTATAAGACAATTTATTGACTTAAGCTACTTAATCTTAATAACACGAATTAAAAGCATAAGAAGAGAAATAATAACAATAACAATAATAATAACAATAACAATAATAATAATAATAATAATAGTAACATAGAAAATAAAATGAAAATCAAATAATACATATGCATTAGACATAACCTATTCCAGGATAATAGGAGAGAATTTAGGACTCATAAATAATCTAGGAACCAGTCTAAGAAGTTGAGCCAACTATTTTTTAAAAAAATGATATATTGAGTAGATCTGAGTAAATTTCTGCATAGAAAAGAATAAGTTCAACAGAGGTTGCTGCTAAGGATATTATATTTAATGAGGAAAACTTTATGTAGACGAAGAAAGAAAAAAGACAAGCTAATTTTGACAAAATTGATTAATTTTATTCAATTTAGGTAGAAAAAGAATTAGATTAAGTGTTTAAAGATATATTTTGGGATATGAATTTTGAGGAACCAAAGTATAAGCAAGTTGAATAATTATTCTCTGAATATAATTAATAGCTTTATGAAATTCTTTAAGGTTGGTAATCTTCAAGAAATATCAATGTTACTAAAACAAGATTTACGTATTTAATATTATAATATGAATAGAAAATTATTATCAGAATAATAAATAAAAAAGGAGGATTACAGAAAAATTAAGATGTATAATTTATTTATGAATTAAGTGAGATAATTTACATTATAAAATCATTTATAAGATAATGAAAAAAACTTTTTACTAAAAATGTTTATGGATAATGATTTACAAGTTTTAGGAACTTTTGAAACTTATTTATAAAATTAAGATGCAGAAGATATGTTAGAAAACTTAAAAATGATAATTAAATAATACTCAAAGTTCACAAATGTAAAAAGACAACAATTATTTCATAGATAAATTCTCCAAATACAGATCTAGACTAATAAGCAATAATAGAACCTAAAAAGAACTAATTAACTGCTAAGGAGATTCTATTGCAAATAAGAAAATATTTTTCAGCAGAGGAGAAGAATAGATTGGAGAATATGCCAAATGAATAAAGGGATCAGAGAATAGTAGAATTGTTTTAGGAATATTAATAAGATTAAGATTTAAATGGGTTTATTTCAGCTGTCAAAAAGTTAAGTCAACAAGATTAAATTAAGAAATAATTTGAAGACTTGTTAAAAAAATTATAGAAAGAAGGATAATTAAAAATAGATGATTATATGATATAATTAATTAATCAGAGAAGAAATGAACAAAGAATTAAAGGAGTTTTCGAATTGTATCTATTTAACAAAAATATAGAAGATTTTGTTGAAAGTATAAAAAGCATATCTAAACTTTTTTAATCAGGTAAATCGAATAATTAATGGTTTAGAACTAATACTTTAGACATTGAATTAATTTGAAAGAGAAAAATTATTGGATGAAAGAAAAATAGCAATTATAAAAGAAAAAGCACATGATTATAATAAAGATTACCCAAAGTTATTGGGAGCCTTTTCATTATATTTTGAATAGGCATAGATAAATTAAGAGGAAGCTAAGAAAGAAATTTTAGAAACTTTAAGTCTTTTTAGCTGAAGAAAAAACATCATATTATGTATATTATATAATAACAAATAATATTTATTAATTAAAGATGTTTACTACACTCTAAGTTTCTGTTTAAGAATTTAGAGGAATTCGAACAGCCTCTACAATTGGAACTTCAAGTTATAGAGATTTTTAAAGGATGCCTGTAACTAAAACTAATTACAAAAGGCAATACTTGAAAGGAGCATCTAATAGAGTAAAATCCTTAAAAGAAGAAACTCATTTTGTTTAATTATGTAGTGACAGAAAAGACAATGAGAAAATATTTAAATTTAATAGACAAGACTAATTATTAAAATATAGAAATCTTCATCTAAATAAATTATAGCCAATATCAATTTAAGAACACATTCTCGAAAATTCTTAACATTAAGAATAGGAAAATCAATAATAAATGAATTCTCCTAACAATAATTTTAGATGTTCTGCTCTTTAATTAATTACTGATTAGAAGAATTAACTGATTGAATTAATCTACAATTCTTAATCAATAATCCAAAAATAAAAGAAATCTTATTCGAGCTCATAAAAAACTGAAAATTTTAGTAATGGAAAAGTACATACTTAAATTACAGTATCGACTCCTAAAATACTGAAAAATCAACATTAAAACTTAGGTTAATTAATAGTTTCTAATAGAAATAATGATGATCTTTTTCTTAAAAGTACTCAACTTACTTCATATGGTTCACTAAAAATAACTGCTTAAGAAGAAAGATAAGGTATACCACCTAAACCAAAGATTCCTACATCTATGGATGGTGCAAAGAAATTCTTAAAATAGTTTATTTGAATCAAGAAATATTTTATGTTAATTCTCTTATTTAATAAATATTAATTTATAGAATCAACAACAAAAATTGGATTTAGTTTGTTAACTTGATGATTCCAGTTTAATATTTTATACTTTTTCTTCTAATTACATAATATCCTTGATTTATTTTGATATGCATTAGAATGAATCAATAATATTTATTCCTTCTTTTGCGGAGGTTTCAAAAAACTTGATGCCGTAAGAATCTGCTAAATTCTTTCCTTATTCGAATTATATTGCTTTATCATTTAGATCAGATTTATTTGCTACTAATAAAATAACTACACTTTCTGATGCATTTTATTTTATTTAATTCATCCAATTTTAAATGTTTTGAAAACTTTCAAGATTATTCACAGCATATACTAAAATGATGCCCATAGCTCCTTTGTAATATGTTGAAGTGATAGTTTTAAATCTTTCTTAACCAGCTGTATCCCAAATTTATAATCTCATAAGTTTTCCTTCCACTTCTAAATCTCGAAATTTGAAATCTATGCCTGTTCTAAATTTGAATTCATTTTTATACCAATAGTAGAAACAAAGCTTGGAGTATATTAATTTTCACAGAATCTTTTGAGAATGTTTGTTTTGCCAACTGCAGAATCACCAATTATCAGTAATTTTATTATTGGTTTATCACATGTATTCATTATAATTTAATAAATATTTATAATAATATATATTCATTTTTCTAATCCACTTCTTTATTTATATTATTGAAATACTTAAACTTAAAAATAAATTATTTCGTTTTTGTAAGAATTTAATTTTCTTGTATAAAGATGTTTATTTTATTAATCTTAATTACTTATTAATGCAGTTAATATGTAGTTATGAGTTATTTGTGTAAAAATTAATTGAATTGAAATACAATAAATTAATTATGACTACTACGCCATTTGAATGAAATATTTCGAAATAAAAAAGATATTTTATTTTACATCTAATTTTTTTTTAAATCATCTTATGCTTCCTTTATTATATGCCCCATCATATATGAATTATCCATAACTCAATCTTTAATAGTTCTATATGCTTCCAACAACTACGTATGCATAACAAATTCCTAAAAAAGAAACATGTGATTAGGCGTGCTAATTCCCAGAGCCTTGTTTAATTGAATCATAACTACCAAGTAACACTTTGCAATTTGAAGAATAAGCTGAAAAAGAATTGGTAATTCTTCTCAAATACTTATCCAAACACATTTCCTTATTAAAAGACAGTGTATTTGATGAATTTGTTTTAGAAAATTTAAAAGTATGTCATAGTTTATATATCGTAGATCTTGTCATCCTTGTAGAAAGACCTTCCCAACATGATTAAAAAACGATATATCTTAGTCAATAAGACAAAAGAAGAAATGACGAAATTTATCATCAGAAGATGTTTTCTCTTTATTAAAAGTCAAATAGATTACGAAGAAAAAGAAGGAGTCTCAGCTGAAGAGAGAGATAGAATGTTTTATAATTCATTCTTCTCTAATGATAAAGAGTTCATGAAATCACTTCAATAAGAATCAATTGATGATATGATTCCGTTTAGAAAAGATTCTAAGATGAAAACCATGAATGACAACTATTTAAAAAAATTATTTGAGTCACAAAGATTCTCCAAATATTATGCTTTATTTTTAAGTATTTATCTCCTATATATATATATATAGATCAATTTAAAGAAATATGCTTAAGTGAAAATAATGAAAAAACAGAAAACATGACCAAGCAATTAATCAAAATTATTATGACTAGAGATTATGGGGTACAAATTTTTTAAATTACTTTTTAATTAGAAAATTAAAACTTATAGGAGATTCCCTTGGAAGGATCATGAATTGATTAAATGTGAAGAAAGAGCCAAAGAATTATATTCAAAATATTCAAACTCTCATATTAAAAGTAAAATAATATATTTCTATATTAGAATTAAAAAATAAATTTCTTTCAAAGAGTGATTCGCATACGTCTGAAATTTCGGAAAAGTACTCTGAATCTTAATAATGATATTGCTATCATTTACATAATATCATCTTTATAAAATATTTCTAACCATTTTTATCTTTTGAATGTGTTGTTTATTTTTATATTTGTTTAATATCTAAAGGAATACTCCTTATAATAAAATAAAGAATTATTTAAATCAATATTAAATTATGATAAGAAATCCTCTTAGGTAGTTTACAAAAGAACATATTCAGTAAAAAGTAATAATAATTTATAAAATATGAAATAGTGTATTTTTAAAATATTATAAATAATAAAAATATAACATTTTATTAATTTTTATTTATAAAATATCATGACTATTAATAACACAAATGATATTAAGTGAAATGCTTAATTCACACGAATCAAAAAAGTTATTTATTTTATTTAGCATACATATTTAAATTGATGCATTCTATATTATATAATAATAAAATTTATAAAAATTTAGCAATGACGACTTAGATAAAACAAAGACTTACATCAGTAAAATAATTAGAGCTAGCATTAAATTTTTGAAAATAAATAATATAGAAAATAAAATATCTAAATTTTTAGGCATACTTATGGTAATTACTTCAAAATAAAATTCAGAACACATTAGTAATATTTTCATTTTCTAATTCATTGTATTATTAGAATTAAATCTATATTCTTTATAAATACAAGCTTATTATTTCAAAATTTGAGGTACTAATAATAAAGCTGTCTATTAATATAATACATTTATTTTCAACTAAAATTCAGCAAATTTCATGAAAATTCTTGATTTTCATGAAAGTTATTTATTTTTCATCAATAATTAATATATATCTTGAGCCTTTGGTTTTTAGAGGAGATTATGTTGATAAAATACAACACTTCCTTTTTTATATAGAAACTAAATAACCTTTTTTTAAGTGGCGATATATTAATATATTCGACGTCAAACCATTTAATTTTATGATAAGTGAAGATAAATGTATCTAAAGCATTATAAATCAAATCTATTTTGTTGATTCGTTTAAATTAAGTAAGTAGCTGATGAACAAAACCTTGAACTGATAAAGTCATAAATTGTACCCTTTATTACACAGTTTGTAATTGAAATTTTTTTGAAGCCAAAATTAAAAATTAACCTTAGGTTTAGTAATTATTATTAACAAAATGTTACATACTAATTATGTAAATATATCAAAGAATATGAAAAAATAAAAATTATAGAGAATTGAAGTTATATAAATGTTAATTTGTTTTATTGAGATTTTAATAAAAACAATAATTTTATGAGATTAAAGGCATAAGATAGTTAGTTATATTTACTGCTTGAAATTTATTGATTCAGTGCCATATTACAAAGTAGCAAATAATATTTATTTTGCTAAATAAATTTTGTTAGGAAATAGCTTATGTCAAAAGAATAGTTTACTCTGTATTTAGAAATGAGCCTAGTAATTTTATACTTAATATTAAAGATTAAAAGATTAGAATATATTTTTCAAGATTTAAAATGCTATATCTTAAATCATCAGATGAGCTTTTTAATAAAATGAGTAGTATTTTAGGTATATTTCCGAGGATTTTTTTGAAAATATGATCAGAAAGTTATAATATATTAGTTAGATGAATTTAATTAGAAAAATTGTAGCAATTTAATGAAGAAAAATGAAATGAATCTTAAATATCTATTTAATTTTATTTTTTTTGCTAAAAACAATTATTAATAAAATGTTTAAAAATTTAATAAGAATAGGGGTAAATCTTTCATTATTTAACACAACTTATGTTTTATGCAAGTCAATAAAAGATGAAAAATTGCCTCATTATCATTTTCTAAATGAATAGGATTTAAATAAATTATTAAAGAAACATCAGAACTTATCAATAATTGATAGAAGTTACACTGAACATATATTATCAATAATAAGAGACATAGAAACTGATACTGTGGTAATGTGATAAATAAAGATTAGGAATTCCGAAAAAATTCAGATCGATTAATCAGAATACTAATTGAATAGGCAATTTCTTAAATAGAAAAGAAAAAGCACATAAAGCAATCCCCTTTAGGATATTACGATGCACATGAAGTGAAATTTGAAGATGAAGAGTAAAAATGTATTCTATAATTAGAATATGTTTTGTAAGTATTTTAAGATCAGGAAATGCATTTCTATTTGAAGGATTAAAAGCAGTGTCTGGAGCATCGATAGGATAAATTTTGATATAGAGAAATGAAGACACAGCATTACCATCTTATTTATTTTAGAAGCTCCCATCGAATATAAAGGATTAATAAGTTATATTGATGGATCCAATGTTAGCTACCGGTAATAGTGCAACATTGGCATTGAGAATTCTAAGAAACTAAGGAGTTAAATAGGAAAACATCACATTTTTAACATTAGTTAGTTGTGAATAGGGAATAGAAAAATTGTTTAGAGAGTTTCCAAAAATGAAAATAATTACAGCTTAAGTTGATCCAATTTTATTAAAGGATTATAATTATTTAGCTCCAGGTATTGGAAATTTTGGTGATAGATATTTTGGGACAGTCAAAAAAAGTTAATAATTTGGTTAACAATTATGATAGTAACACAATTACATTATATCTTATTATTTAATTATATTAATTAAAACAAAATATATATATCAAATATATTATTCAATGTTATTACTATTAGTGTTAATGTATTTTATTATAAAATTTAAAAGCTGAGTTTTTTTTGAGTGGAGTAGTTTCAAATTTTAATTTGCTCAAACTTAAATTATCTTTAAATTAAGAATGCTATATCAAGCTTTTATTTTCTGATTTGAGATTAGGAGTTTTTTTATTTGACTAATGCATAGCTTGATGTTTGGGCGTAAGTAAATTTAATAATTTAGATGGTGACTCAATTTAATGTTAGAAGTGATCATCATATTTGACTTCTAAACAGAGATTGCTAGGACTATCATGATGTTGATTATTATTATTATTATTATTATTATTACTATTGTTATTTTAAAGAGGATCAATCTTTTCTTTTAAAGGAGTTTTGAATTAATTAAGAGAAGGCAATTAATATTCATCACTGTTATTAGTTTATTCGTAAATTCTACTTAAGTTTTTGGAAACTTAATTGGCACTATCTTATTTATATTTATGTAGATAGTTATAGTAAAATGAAGGTCTTTGTGATAAAAAGTCTTTAATAACTGAAACAGTAAAAACGTCTTAACACATGATCCAAAAGTTTTTTATCCATCTATCTACTTTTTCATCTTAATCATAACCGTGAGCACCTACTTTTTCTTGTATATACTCATATAAATTGTTTTAAATATCATCTACTTTATCTTCATTCCAAAAAATGGAATCTGCAATTTTAGCGGTTTTTTTGAGCATTTTATTTTCCATGTTATAACTTTCAATTCCATCAATTTTGATTTCATTCATCATTTTAGAAATATATGAATTAACAGAATTGGGATTTAAATAATTTTATTATTTGTTAGTTCTTCTTCTTGGAATATTGTTTGGGGAATAAGATCTTGGAGACATTTATCCATTCTATTAAGAAGATAGTAATTTTTATAATAATTATCTTTCAAGAGAAGTAAAAGAATTCATTAATTCTGAATTGGACATTCCTATAAAATTAATTAAAATTATATATATACCTCCTCTTTTGCGAATATCCTTCAATCTTTCTTCCATTTCAGGGATTCTCTTTTTCATAGCTGAATTCCAATGATTTTTAATTGAATTGTCAGTTCGCCCAATCAATTATTTAGCCATCTCAGCCCATCTATTACCCATCACTCTATGTGATAGGAAGAGTATCCATTCTTCATAATCACCCCAGTGTGATTTTTTGATCTATGGATTCAAATGATTATGCCATCTCTCTCTACATTATTTACCGATTCTTCCTGGTAAGTGTTCAGCAATGAAAGTCCATTTTTGTGGTCCATGCATTTAAACCAATTTGATTAGCAAATTATCTTCTTATTCTGACCATGGTCTTTTTTTACCCTTAGACTATTACATTCAAAAATGAAGGATTACATGAAATAGAATATCTTCATCATCATCATAATCTCTCTCCTAAGCGTATTTAGGTGTAACTGTCAAGGCAAAATTTGTTAAGCTCTTTTATTTGGTTGCTGCAATATCTTATATTATATTTTATTTCTTTTTATCAGTGGGTTCAATAATTTCGCTGTACTCATTTTTGTTTCTTAATCTTCTTTTAATGATTGGAGGAGAAATAGATAAATGATTTTATGATTTCATTCTCAACCTCTAACTTCTATACATTTACTAATTAAAATATTATTTTTTTGAATTTGAATTTCAAAATTAAATATACATTTTATGTCTCATTATAATAATAATAAAATATTAAAGAATACATGTAATCCATTTCAGTACATGTCCCCAACAGCCATCATTATAAATATCCTCAACAAATATGTCATTTAAAATTATATTTGATACCATTTCGTAGAACTTTTCAGCTCTTAAATAATCAATAATCTCTTTCAAATATCATCAGACATATGACATTGTCTCCAAAAAGTATACTACTACTGATTCATTAACATCAACCATTAGAAGATCCTTTAAACAATCAAATAGTCAAAATGTCCTTCTACCAAACTGCAAAAAGAAAACCCGCCATCATAAAATCCTCAATTGCATTCTAAATAACCAAACAACTTATTGTTACTCTATCATAAAATGTAATCATCCTCTGTTCAAATGGTTGGTTGATATTAAAATAATAAGATTTCTTTTTAAAGTTCCATTATAAAGATATATTTATTCATAATTACATAATTTTTAATTATTAGCTTTGATACTAACAAATAATAATTATGCAGAACTTCCAGATTTACACTAATACTTACCAGTACAAAAATAATCATTTGTACAAAATTAGTTAAATATAATCTATTCTTTAAATTATGTAATTCAATCTTCTAACGTATCAGGTTGCTAATCTAAATAGCAATTTCAATATCTAACACATGGTTGATATAATTTAGTTTCAAAAAAATCAAAATTTTACACTTAAATGATAAACTATCATTAACTACACCTCAAGTTTTTACTTGTAAATTTTCATTTCTTCCTAGTTTAACTGCACATTTATAATTTTATTATTATTATAGAGTTCACATGCTTATTAAAATAAAGCTTTTCATTATAAACATAGTTTTCATCAGTATTTTAATATTTAGATTATTCATAAACCTCTTACCTCAATAATTTGGCACATCTACTAACACATTAGTTTAGATATCCTTTCAAACTATGCCTCTTTTTAATGTAAATGTTAGAAAAGATTGTTCCATGTATGACATTTATACAAATTAAATAAAATTTTGTAATATATTATAAATTCAGAGACAATTCTTTATGAATGTTATTAGAGATGAATAAATATTTTAAAGAATTGGAAGAACATGGAGATGGAGAATAAATTGGATTAATTCTTAACAAAGTTATTGAAATAGTCTTCGATATCAAATAGAAAAGAAATGATGTAATTGCTATACAAAACAAATATATAATATATTGTAACAATGATAGATTTCTATCAAATGTTTAAGAGTTTAAAATGTTACAAAGATTATCAGCCATCCAAAGATTATTAAAATAATGTAGCAACTGAAAGTTTATTGGTAAATTTACATAAAAATGAAAAATAAATTGTTTCTTTTAATAAAAATATGATTAGAAATTATTTTAATTAAATTGATAATTATGATCTTGTAATATACTATTGCTAAAAAGTACTACAATACAATTTTATCTTAACATTTAGACGTAAGTTCTTTATTTATTTAGAAATTAATAAAAGTCAAGTAGAGTTGATTACATGTATAACTTATATTAATTAAAGAGCATCTAAGCCTGAAAGGTATTTTGTTTTAAGATGAAAAACTGAAAAGAAAAATTAAAATAAAATAAAACAATAAAATTTTTAGTCATATTTCTTTATATTCTTCATAAATTCTATCAAACAGGTGCAAACTGTTTATCCTATAATTTTACAAATTTATTAATTATGAATAATTGAAATGAAATTATTACCAAGAATAGCAATATTTTAATGATAGTTGAAAATTTCAATTATTTGTATAAATTTAGTAAGTTTGCATTGATTTTTTATTCTCTATGATATGATTCTTTTTAGAGCATTTATATCCATTTGAAATCTGAATCTATGAGATTTAAATCCATTTTTGTTTATATCATATCATTTTTAGAAGCATAATTTTTATCTATCCCTAAAATGTCGAAATCAAACTCAACTAAAGTTTTACTTTATCCATTGTTTTTAAAACATATTCGATATTTTCCTGTATAAAGAGCCTTCAACTATTAGTGATTACTCTCGAAATCATATTGAATATTATAAGGATCAAAAAAAAATATCTAAACATCCTTTTAAATACCTTCAATAACTAAATATTTAATTGTTATGTTGTCATCTTTTTTAGCATTCATATAAACGCATTTAGGCTTATTGTCTATTAACTCTATTCCCAAACAATAGATTTATTGAATAATTATTGACGCTAAAATTAATAACAAATTCATTATAAATAATATTCATATTGATGAATAAATTCATAAATTTTTGATTCTCCAAAATATTAGTACTGTTTTTTCGATTTATTTAGTTTTTAGATTTAGTTTATATTTATTTTATAAAAATGGCTTAAGTATTTAATTCTAAGGTTAGCATTACTGTTCAATATTAGTTGCTATTTATGACACCATAATTGTATTACTAAAAAATTAATTAATTAAGAATATTTATAAATTTTTAATAAGAATTGTATCACCAAATCAGAAATAAGATATGAAGGTACAATTTATTAAATTAATCCTTAATAATAAACAATTGCATTGAAAGATGTTCGTTCATTTGGAACGGAGGGAAGAAGACCTGGTATTATATTAAATAATTAATTTAAGATCATGAAATTCCACCCAATCAACAAAGTTATGATATTTTGGTGTTTAAGGCAGCTGAAATTAAAGGCTTCAAGACTTTGGAAGAGAACAAGTCAGAGGATCTCAAATTAGAGAATGTAAGATAAGAAATATAATCGTAATAACCATAAAATATTTAACCACCTTAAAATATTGATTAAGTAGAGCAGTAATATGATCAAAAAGGATAATTATCCAATAATTTTACATAAAATCAATAAATTAAATCGAATGGAACAAATCCCAGGGCATTTAATTTTGAAGAAATGCTGTAAAAAGCAAACGAAATTGAGAAAATTAAAAAGTAAGAGGTAAAACCTAAATATAATCCTAATTCATTCTTCGATTCTCTATCAACCAGTACTCAAAAGTAAGAGAGATCAACTTAATAAAGAAATTAAAATCAGATTGACACAGATACTTTTGGTAATTTTTATAAATAAAGATAACATAATAATCATAACAATAATAATAATAATAATGGTTAAAGGAGAAATAATAATAACAACAATTATAATAATAATAACAACAATTATAATAATAATAAAAATAATAATAATAATTATAGAAAAAAAAATAATGATTAATAAAGAGTTGTTTATGTAGAAAAACAATCTTTAGAATAATAATAATAATAATAATAATAATAGCAATGAATTTATAATTTGTTATTATTTAAATAAAATAAACAAATAATTACTAAACATTCAATTATTTATAAATTCTTTCATATTTTTAATCAAATATTATTATTAAATAAATGGTAAAATATTGCTAAAGTTGTAAAGTTTAAAAAGCATTTATGGTAAGACCAAAAACAGGAAATCTCATTTGTTAAAATTGTTTTTTTTAAGCATTTGAAGATGAAATACATCATACAATAATTTCAACATAAATGTTTAAACCTGGTGAGAAAATTGCAATAGCTGCATCAGGAGGTAAGGATTCAACTGTTTTGGTTCATGTGATAACTTTATTAAATAAGAAATATAATTATGGATTGAATTTATATTTACTCTCTATTGATGAAGGAATTAAAGGATATAGAGATGATTCATTAGAAACAGTGAAATAGAACTAAATTACATATGAATTGGAACTTAAAATTTTATCATATAAAGAACTTTTTAATTGGTCAATGGATGAAGTAGTTGCACAAATAGGTCTCAATAATAATTGTACTTATTGTGGGGTTTTTAGAAGATAATCTCTTGATAGAGGTGCAATTCAATTAGGAGTTGATAAAATTATAACAGGACATAACGCAGATGATATGGCAGAAACATTTTTGATGAATTTATTAAGAGGTGATATTTTCAGATTGCCAAAATCTACATCAATAATAACTGGAGATGATGGAGATAATGGTATTGCTACTTTACCTAGATGCAAACCTTTCAAATACACTTACGAAAAAGAGATTGTCATGTATGCCCACTACAAAAAGCTTATTTATTTCAGTACTGAATGTACTTACTCTCCTAATGCCTTTAGAGGACATGTAAGAGAATTAATAAAGAATTTAGAAGCAATTAGGTATTATTATTTATAAATATATATTTAGACCTAGTGCTGTTATTGATTTAATTCATTCTTGCGAGTAATTAGATGCTCCTAATTAAAATTAGAAAATACCACAAAAGTAATTGTGTTAAAGATGTAATTTATTATCATCCAATAAAATTTGTAAAGCATGTACGTTGCTTGAATCATTAAATTAAGGAAGAGCTAAATAAATCTTATAAATTTAAGAGTGATTTTTTTATTATTATTCTTTCATATATACAGAATATATCAATTTTTTTCCATTAATAAAAGTAATAATCAATACATGAATTAAAAAGGATCGATTTATGTTGAATTCTTATAATCCTTTAATTTGTGATTAAGTATCAAAATTTACAAATACTAATAAAAAATTTTTATAGAATTAACCTAAAATGGATAAATTTTCTCTACAAGATTTATGCTACAAAAATATAAAGTGCGTTGATTGGTAATGTTAGAAAAAGCATCCAAGATGTTATGCAGGAATTTGTATCGAAGGTCGAACCATTGATGAAAAAAAAGGAAAATGTAATAATTCTGATTGTCAACTAATTCACCTTAAAAAGAAACCCTTATAATTTGAAACATAGATTTCATAAATTAATGGAGTCTACAGAATTAATATATGCTAAAATATTTCAAATTGCAATAATAATCAATGTAGGTATCTCCATCCTATTTGGGCAAAAGATTATTGTTATTAATATTATAATGATAATGAGTGTTAACAGTAGGATGAATGTAAAATTCACAAAAAATGGAATGATATTAGGGAAGAAGTTTACAAAAAATTTAATATATTATAATTAAATCCAGAAAAATTATGTTAAAAATACAATTGCAATTGTGAATTTCATTTAGCAAATATTAAGGATAATATTTGTATAGATTATTTTAAAGGGGTTTGTCCATCTATTGATTGTTCAAAAAAGCATATATTTTGGGAGGAGTTGAAAATAAATAGACAATTGCAATTTGAATAACCAAAATTATAATCATGCAAATAAATAAATAATAAAATCCAAAATGATTAAATTTAAAATAAAAGTCAATCACAGATTATGCTTGACGAATAAGAAATAAAAAGAATGAATAAAGCAATTCAATAATCAAATATCATTGATATTATATTCATATTGGATTGTACAAAAACAATGGATCCATGGATTTAATAATGCCATTCATAAATTGCTAATATAATAGAAAAATTTTCCTAATAAAGTTAATCTTATATGACTCGAATAGGATTTGTTGGGTACCGTGATATAATAATAAAAAAACAGATAATTAATCTAAATTTAGATAGAAGGAGTTAGATATAAGAATTGTAGAATCAAGCATCAAATTAGATTGACAAAGTGATTTTAGAAAAAAATCATGTTGTTTTTCATGACCTCACAAATAATATTGAATCTATTAAGGAATTTATAAAATAATAAAAAGCAGATGGTGGAGGAGATGAAGCTGAAGATGTTATTGCTGGTATTGAAAAAGCATCTTAATTAAATATTTCAAAACATTAAGATAGCGTATTAATTACATTTCTATTCGCTGATTCACCTTGTCATGGTAAGCAATATCATGATATTGAAGATGATGATTTTATGGATGACATCCCTGAAAATACATTAGAAAATTTAATGAATAGATATAGAAGTATTAAAAAGAATAATTTTTTCTTTTGTTCAAGGATCACTAAAAAAACAGAAAAAATGTTTAATATAATGTAATCTGCATTTCCAGAGATTTCTATTACTGATATTTAAAACCCAGAAGACTTTCCAAATTTAGTTGGTTTATAATTAAGCAAAAGCATTCTAAAAATTAGCAAGAGCAAATTATTTAAACCATAAGAAATTAGAGCAGAATATTTTAAATCAAAATATATTAATTATAATTGTAAAACAAAAGAAGATAAAAATAAATTTTGGAATTAATTTACAAAAATGAATCAAGCAGAATAAAGATCAGGGACTACAACCATTAAAATTAATAGAGATCCAGTAAAAATTTTAGATAATGAAGATGGAGTAAATTCATATATATTTTAATTGTTTGATGTTATAAACAACTAAAATCTAGTTGCTAAAATACCTAAAAAGATAGTTAATGAATATAATTAAAAAAAAGAGTAACTTATTCAATAAAATTCTAATGAACCTGTTAAATTGTCTGAGCAAACTATTCAAGAAGCTAATTTATTTGCTGAATCAAGATTTCAATCGTAAACAATCGCCAAACAATTAGCATAAATTTATAGGGAAAAAGTCAAAGATATAAATGGAGCTCCACCTATATTTTATGTTTCACCAATGCAATATAAACTATCTACACCTTTTTATGGATTGTCTTTAATCTATGCGGAAACATACATTAATTTACCTCATATTTAATGGATAAAGTATTCAAATAATACAAATTATCAATAGTAAGATTATTACTACTACTCCTCATTTAGTCATTTTACTTATGAAGAAACTGATAAATAATTACTGGTTGCAGATTTATAAGGAAAAAATAACATTTTAAGTGATCCCTCAATTTAGACATTAAAACAGTTTAGTAATTGTCTAAATCAAGATACTACAAACTTTAATTAGGAAGGTATTAGTCTCTTTTTATTTGATGCTCATAAAAAATGCAGTTTTATTTGCCAAGAATTGTAATTATCAAATAGAAATGAGACAAATGACATAGACAAGACAAGTTGGTAGTTAAATAAATCACAAGAGTTATCGATTATTTGTGAGACTTGTGATGAATATTAATAGATTAAAATTGAAGATTATGAAAAGAACATTCATAAAAAATGCTATTAATGTCATGAGCTTGAAAAATCAACGTATGAAGTTTAATGTAGTTGTTGTTTTTAAAAATTTGAGCTTTTATATAACCAAGGGATAAGAATAGGAACAAATGTAGCCAAATGTGACAACTGTAAAATTAGTTGTAAACAATTAAATTTGCCTTGTGTTTATTGTAAAGTAACTTGCAAATTAAAAGTATCTGAAGAGAAAATAGATAATAGGGTTTTTGGTATATGTAAGGAAGGGAGAAAGTATTTATCTGCTTTAAAATGCATAATTTGTAACGCTTAATATTAATTTGACGTAGAGTTGTAGGATAATTAGTATGATTAAGGCAATTATAAGTGTAAAAAATGTGTTTGATGTGATTTTATATTCATTAAATAATTTTATCATTTTATTTTTCTATCTTCTACTAATTGTTTATAAACTCCAGAAATAATAAACAATGCTCCAATTAAACCATGTACTGTTAAAACAGATTCAAAAACAAAGTAGTCTATTATGATGATATAAATCATTTAAGAATATGAATAATTGCAAATTTTATCATAAGTAACCATGGTTTATGCTCTAAATTTAATAATTTAAGCAAGAAGAGTGAATATGCTAAATCCAAATGAATAGAAAAAGTAATTTTAAAAATACTCAAATTTAGCAATATATTATTGTTATAAACTTGAGAATAAAAGGATCATAAAATTAAAATAAGTAACTGTAACAAAGGAAGGAATTTCTGTACCAATTTATTTCATGACAATAAAGCCATAAGATTAAACAATGCTACAAATCAATATGCAAAAACATCCAAATACATGTTGGAGTGGATCCTAAGATTTTAATGATGGATTTGCTATTAAAGTAACACCAATAATGCATAAGATTGAATTAAAAAGTCTTGATTTAGTTATTCTTTCTTTATTCATAATGCTAACCATAATCTAACTCCAAATGGAATTTGTACAGAATAGAATTACTGCTTCTGATAATGAGATAAAGTTGACTCCATAAAAATAGAATAAAGTTCCAATTCCAACGCATGCTTGAGACTTGATGAGATAAGGCATTTTTTCTTTTGGATATACATTTTTATTGAGTTGAACAAAATAAAGAGTGATAAAGGAAATAAATGAACTCACAAACATGAATTGCGGTACTACCTTGAAATGACCACATTTGAAAAAGGTAGATTAGACAGCATGAAAAAAGTAGGCAATTAACATATATGCTATTGCCACTTAGAGTGTATGAGTTTTTTCGAATTCTGTTATCTTATTATTAATCTTTTTTAACATTGTATGTAGTTTAATAAATTTGAGATTATACTTTTCAATAACACTTTTATAAATATTTTATATGTCTTATTCATAAAAAAACATTCTTAATTAACCATTCTACTCTCCTGCTAAATTTGATAATGATCAAAAGGATTTAATGATTTCATAATTGAAAGCTGAAAACTTTGAACTTAAATAAAACGATAGAGATTATTAAGAATTAGCTGCTCATTTGAAATCATTAGAACATAGGTGAAAAATAACATTTAATAATAGATATAATGTGTTGCATGAAGAAAAGATGAGAAATGAATTAGAATATAGAAATAAAAGTGAATAAACATTTAAGACAATTGCTAATTTGAGAAACGAAATTGATAATCTCAAATCCTAATTAACTGAAAAGTATATAGAGAATTAAGAAATTAAAGCAGAGAATCTAGCATTTAAAGAGATTACTGAACATAGATCTTAAGAAAATTAAAGAATAAAAAATGATATGAGTTTATTTTAAGAAAATAATAGAAAATTATATGAAGAAAAGCTCAGATTAGAAACAGAACTACATGGAGCTAAAGATGAAAGAAAAAGGTATAATAAAAATAATATTGTTTGATAGATTATTACATGATAGAGAAATATTGAATAATACATATGAAGATATATTGGATAAATTAAATGAGAAAGAGAAATAACTCTCTTAATTATAAAGTGAATTTGATAATCTGGAAAAATAAACACTTATTTATAAAGCTGATGTTGAAAATGTATTTATTTTCGTTTCATTAGAAAGATAAATAATGAATTAAAATAAAAGAATGAAAATCTAAAGTATACAAGAATGTAATATCAGGAGGCCTAGAATTATATTTCATAATTACAAAATGATCTTGAAGAATTGCATAAGTCAAAAGAAAAGTATAAACAAGAGAGTTTACTTTATTAAAAAAATTATTAGTAGGAGGCTGATACTTGTATGGAATTAAATGCCCAAGTAATTCAATTGGATCAAACAATAAAACATCAAGAGAAAACTATTCTAGATTAGAGGAATGAAATTGAAAGATTAAAATCGATGCATATGGAATGTTTAGAAACAACTGAAGAGTTGAGTCATGAGTTGGATTAAGCAAGAAGAATTAATGATTAATTTGAACATTAACATAGAGATGTAAAATTTACTAAATTATGAAAAGGTTATGGAAGAATTAGATAAATTGTAAATGACAGAAGAGTAAGCTGCAATGACTAGAGCAAGTAAATTTAAGGAATTAAAAACTAAATTAATTATTGGAACTAAGCAAATATAGTAGTTCTAATCTCCATTTAAGAGGTTTTCTACAAACAAAAAACCTTAGCTGAAATAATATGATTTTTGAAAGCGATTAATTACTATAAATATTTTAATTTTTAACAGCTTTTGAATATGATTGAAATACGAAGACCTCTATCAGAAAAGAATTTGGGAAATAGATCAAGCAAAGATTTGCAAAGACCAAATTCATCCAATTCATAATAAAAATAGACTCTATAGACTATGAAAAGCTCCATTTAATTACAAAAACAAAATCAAAACTTTTACTCCAAATATTTTAGCAGTAAGGATTAAAAAGAAAATATTGAAATTCGCTCAAATGTGGAAAGAAATCCATCAGCCAAATCAAAATAAACACCTCAAGATTATAAAAAATTGTAAGATAAACTATTATATTTGGAAAATAAAATTTCATCAATCAAATCTCATATTGATAATAGTTAGAGATAATCCAAAAATAGTATAGCATCTAAGTTTTTCTCTTAAAATACATAAAGTAGTTAAAATTCTACATCAATTTAAAAATCAGTTTAAATTGATTTTACAAATAGAGGATAGAAGGAATAAAAGGAATAAAGAGAATTCACTCCTTCATAATAGAATAAATTAAAATCAAGTACTTTAGTTAATAATAATAATAATAATAATAATAATGAATATAAAACTTCTATTGAAGGTACAATAATAAAGAAACCAAGTTTATCTACCTTTGTTACTTAAGTTAAAGCTCCATAATCTGAAAGTAAAACAAACTTTAAAAACTTGAAGCCTGATTCTACTAAAGCAGTTAGTTCAATTAAGACTAATTTTAAGAGGAAGAATTCTTAAGAAAAAACAATAGAATCTTAATTTTTATATTATATCTCTTCAATTATAAAAGGATATATGCAACCTGAAATAACCAGGCCAATTGAATTAATTAGGGAACATCTATTATAAACTATGCAAGCATCATTGTTTTAAAAATCAGTTAAGATAGTTTCTAATTTTGAAGATAAAAAAGTTAATTTACCCTCCACAAATAAGAAAACTATAGTATTTGATTTGGATGAAACTTTAATTCATTGTAATGAATCGATATAAGTACCAGGAGATGTAATTTTGCCTATAAAATTTCCATCTGGGGAAATAATAGAGGTATGATAAAATTAGATTTTAGGCTTCAATTAATATTAGACCATATGCTTAACAAGTCTTATAAACTTTGAATAAGCATTTTGAGATCATAGTATTTACTGCATCACATTCTTGCTATGCAAATGTAGTCATTGATTGTTTAGATCCGAATAAAAATGTGATAGCTCATAGATTTTTCAGGGATAGTTGTATGTAGACTGAAGAAGGAGCTTACATTAAAGATTTAAGAGTGATTGGGAATAGATCTTTGAGTGAAATGGTTTTAGTGGATAATGCAGCTTATTCATTCTGTCTTTAACCTTTAAATGGAATTCCTATAATCAACTATTATGATAATAAAATGGATCAAGTATAATATTATTGTGTATTATAGGAATTACTGTATCTGTAAAATTATTTGATGTCATTAAGAACAGTCAGAGATGTTAGATAATACAATAGTTAAAATCTAAAATTAGATAAATTTGCTTAATTTACCGATCCCATTGATCTATTATAATCTCTTCATAAAGATTATATCCCTTGATTAGTATCAAAATATATAATTTTAATTAAAGTTCTATATAAAAAGTAAGTTGAATGACGTTTTTTTGTCAAAATGGGAATTGATGATCTTGATGGTAATTTAATATGAAATTAAAATTGTTGATTCAATCTCTAAAATCTATTTTTGTACATTTAAATGATTTTAATGAAATCTTTTGAAATTGAGGGGGATGAATCAAAAGGGTCAAAATGAATTTGAACTTCAAGATCAGTTTGATATGAATATTGGATGTATTAATAAAAATAAATATTGTAAAAAATGGAAGAGTTTGAGATATTAGATTTCTAAGAATTGTAATAAGAAAATGAAGGAATAGATAAAGCAGCAAAGTTTTTGCAGAAGAAGATATAAAATGGATTTAAAATAAGTATAGTGATAAAAAAATTACATAACTTTGCATTGCCTCCTTTGCAACAAAAGAAAAATGATTTATTCTCTAAATAACACCAACCTATGGATATAGTATAATTGGTTATAATAATAGATTAGTTAAAGTTCTGAGCAGACCTAAAACAACGATAAATAAGGTTCTTCTACATCTTCCCATTCTAGTATAAAAATGAATAAGAAATTAACTATTCCTCCAACTTAACATGAAACTCCTTAATAAGAGGAGGAGGAATAGAAGAGTGAAAAATCAGATGATGATAAAATATCTATATATTAGAATAACAGTTTTGAACATTCTTTAAAGGATAATTTATTGAGTCAAAAAATTTAGAAGGGATTATTATTTTAGAGAGATGGAAATTCGAAATTAGCATTGGAGAAGATAATGGATGTATATAAAGAAGGAAATGAGAAATTAAAATAATGTTAGGATTAATAATAAATTTCAGTATTAATAATAATTTGCATTTAATCACTTTGTTATGCATCCCAAATTTTTAAAGAATTGGGCTAATTTAGTGAGGCTTAAAGGTAATAATATATTATTTAATTTAAGATGTTTAGACAAATGTTTAAACTAATTTGAAATAAATGACTTTAATTTATTATGCTAGATATATATTTCAAAGGCACAATGTTGTTTACTCAATAATCAATATTTATAGTCTCTGGATAATTATACAAAGGCATTAATTTAATATGAATAAGTGAATTGGAAATTAGAAGTTGCAAAGTTATTAGTTAAAATTTCATTTGTTTATGCTTTATTAAGTAATATTTAAGTATTTTTAAAATAGATGATTTTGCTGATGCAAAAAAGATATGTTATGAAGGCTTGTCCATTTTATAAAATAAACTTACGCATTCAGATCCAAGAATATTTGATACTTACTACACATTAGGATGTATTTACTATCTTGAGAAGGAATACGACTTTGCTTTGGAATATTTAGATCAGTCGAAAGAAGGATTCATAAAATTGTAATAGAAACATCACATTATCAATTTTTAATAGATATGGCGAAAAACATATAAGCATAATAAAGATTCTAAATCTCTAGGGTGTGATCAACCATTTACAGGGAAACAGCGGTAATGCTATGGACCTTTATGAAGAAATTGTTTGTTTATATGGGTAAATATTACTGTAATAAAACATAATTTTAGGGATTCTTAAAATATTGAATTGGCATTAGTATTAAATAATCTTGCATTAGCATATTTAGATAGAATGAAATTTAAAAGTGCCAAGTTGTCCTTTGAAAAAGCAACTGCTATTTTAAAAGATTATGTAAATGAATAGCATCCTACTTTTCAAAGAATTGAAAAGAATAAGAAGCTTGTCGTTGCAGCTACTTTATCTTATTTATGATTTTAATGATGATATTTTCGTAATTTTTTTCAAAAATTATATTAAAAGATTTTCATTAAATATGGTATATATATTTCATCTATTATTTGTAAGCCAAAAGCACCAAAAACAAATAAATCAAAGAAAATTTCCAAAAAGATTGCTGATAGAAAAAAGAATCCTCTTTTTGTTAAAGAAGCTAAAAACTTTAGAATTGGAAATGATGTTCAACCAAAGCGTGATTTATCAAGATATGTGAGATGGCCACGTTACATTCTTCTTCATAGATAAAAGAAGATTTTATTACAAAGAATTAAAGTACCTGCAGCCATTCATTAATTTAGCAAAACACTAGATAAAAATTAAAGTAACCATTAACTTTTATATAATTAGGTTCTAAAGTTTATTCATTGTTGAAGAAATATTCTCCAGAAACAAAGACAGAAAAAAAGCAAAGATTGATTAAAGCGGCAGAATAAAAAACTTAAAATTAAAAATCAGATTCCAAAAAAGTAAATGTTCTTAAATTTGGATTAAATCATGTTACAACTTTAGTTGAAACAAAAAAAGCTAAATTAGTTCTTATTGCTTATGATGTAGATCCAATTGAATTAGTTGTTTGGTTACCATAATTATGTAGAAGATAAGAAGTACCATTTGCATTTGTTAAAAGTATTTCTATATATTGATGATTTTCAAGATAAAGCTAGATTGGGTGCTTTGGTTCATTAGAAAACTGCCACTTGTGTTGCATTAACTGAAGTAAGGAAAGAAGATTAAGCTGAATTTGATAATTTGGTATTTATTAGTTCTATGTATTAAGGCTAGAGACTTAAGATAACACTATAATGAAAATCACGAATTATTGAGAACTATTGGTGGAGGTTAAGTAGGCATAAAATCAAGACATCAATAAGAAGCATTAAAGAAAGCTTTAGAGTTAGAAGAACTCAAAAAAACAAGTTAATGATATGTATATTATTAAAATATAGAAAAATATGTAAATTAAGAAATCAATTTTATTTGTTACTTTTTGTTATTAATACATCATTATGATCTTCTGCAAAATCATCAAATCTACTCTCTTTAAAAAAATCTATAGGTATTTTTAATTTCTATTATTTCAAACAATCTTAAATAAATATATTATTAAGAAAAGTCTAATCAAATTGATTAAAAAATATTTCCTCATTTGTTTTTGGAATATAATCTCTGATTATGATATGATTCTACTTTAGTCCTTTGTGTTTGAAACCTTTAAGGATATTTTTTTACATGAGATTTCGATTTTGTTTGGAAATAAAATAGTTTTTATTGTTATAGAATTTTATTAAGATAATAAATATAAGCTCATTACATTAATTCGTATTATAATATATGTTTTTTCTTAAATGAAAAGTCTTATTTTTTTTTCTATTACCATTTTATTTCGAAGTCAAAATAAAAAAAAGGTCCTTTTAATACTTTTTCACTTTCTTCTTCTTTCTATTTTAACATAAATAAATTAATATTACATATTAAAAGTGTTTATCTTTCTTCATCCATAATCCATGTTTAGTATTATAAATCCATTAATTTTTAATTAATTCTCTTGCTGCCATTTATTATTCAGTAGGTTCCTTGTGATAATAAAATACATAAAATAAAGTATCACAATTTAGTTAGCTAAATACTGAATGAGGTAACATTTTATATTTGGGTAACAAATTGTTTAAATTCAATTTCTCTTTAAATGTCGGAGGTTAATAATAATCATTTTTCTAAGGTCTATCATTATAACTAAAATCCATCATTTTTATTTTATATGCAGCAGAATTTTAATCAACTAATTAGGCTTATTGAGTTGCAGCTTTTTAATCGAATGGTTCAATTGTTGATCTATTAGGTAATAAATTTCTATCATTCTAAAAAGTTTGCATCAATTTTGTTTAATACAATTAATTGATTAACTAAGAAAACTATATTTTTTACATACTTAATTAATATCTTATTCATGTTCTGGATTATCTAAATTTTAATACATGATTTCTAAGAGCATCATCAATTTTTGCCACTTCTTATCCTATAAAAGAAATAGAAATTGTTTTACGTCTATCACTAAATACTGCATATCATCACTTAGCTATTTTATTTTATCTATTTGATATTAAAGATTTTTTAATATAATTTATCTATCCTAGCCTCCTTAATTTTTCCTTTTCTTTTATAACATTTTTATTTTTATACTTTCTTAATATCCTAACTAATCTCCAAGGCCCGTTAATCAAGCATAGCGATTTAATCTCTCAATTACGCTTATCTATTTTAAAAAGAAGTCCCTGAATATTAAATCATTAATAATAAATTATGAATATTTCAGAATTATATCGATTGCACTTTTGTTTTAAAAACTAATTTTGGGACAACAAGTTTCTCATAAATAAATGTAATTGCAGCATTTATAATAGCAATCATTCCTAATAAACTAGTCCATGATTCAGGCATAATATATTGATCATCATAACTCTAAAAAACAAACTAAAAATATAAAATTGTATAACTTACTCCCATAATTTCATCTACCTACTCGATTCTCATCAATAAAAATACTATGGCAAGAACGAAAAGAAAGATTGCACTTCCTATGAAATAGAAATTAGTATAGAATGGTTTTCTGAATGGTTTGCCATTTGAATATGCCAAAGCAATCATCAAGTATTAAAAATTGCCAAAGATAAACAAGGTTGTATTTTCAAAGCAAATCTTCATGGAATCATCATTAAGATCGTCTTGATTTAATTCTTCATTAGGTATAAACCATGATTATTTCAATAATAACAAATAGACTCCCAATTAAAATGCTAATTAAATGACAGTTTATCCAATAACAGAACCTAATACGGAAAAACTAATCAAAGAGGATCCTGGAACATATTTATTGATTTTGGCTGCCTAAACCAATCCCATAGTCATACTTAAAGGGAATATAGTAAATAGATCATTGTAGAGATATTAATTATCAGTTAGATTTGATTATTTTAGATAAAGTATTGTAACTTAAATGAATTGAATCATTGAATAAAGTGCCATAAATTTAAAACAACAAAATGAAGTTGTTAAAGCTGCTCTTCCTTATGATAATAAAATGGGAACACATGAAATATCTTAAATTTAGCTGGTAAATGGTGCAGCAATAGAAGCTTCTGCTAATGATAAAGAAATTCCTGCATCTGCAGTTTTTAAAGCACCGCAATCATTGGCACCATCACCGCAGAAGCCTACTAAAGGTTATGATTTATGTTTTTATAATTGTTAAATTAGATTAGCTTTTTCTTCTGGTCTCATTCTAGCATAGACAATTGTTTTTTCTAAAATATTATTAAGAGTAGCTTAAGATCCAAATTTATTTAAATGCATAAATGCACCACCAGATATAGCTAATACATAATTCTCATGGTCTTTCCATGGTTGTTCTTCCATGAAATCTCCGTCAGTATAAATTTCACTAATATTATCAAGTTAAATGTTCACAGGAGGTGGATCTTCCAGCAAAGATTTATTTTTTACTAAATTTTTAGAAAATGATCTCTGATTTAAATATTCAAAATCTTACTGAACATCTACATCCTTTTCTATTTCATCAAGATTATTAATAATTTTTTGTTAAGGTTCTAAAGTGTCTTCATTCAATTCATTTTAATTGTATTCAAAGTCTTTCCAAGATACATAATATTTCCCATTAAATTTCTTCTCACTTAATTCTCCTAAATATACTCTTTGATTTTCAATAAGACCACATTATCTAGCCACACTAATAGCTGTTAAAACATTATCCCCAGTGACCATAATTGATCTAATATGAGCATCTTTTAAAGAATTAATAATTTTAGTTGTTATTGGCTTTAATTTATTCTCCATAATAATGAATCCAATAAAATTTAAATTTGATTCAACTTCATTTCTATCCATGTCTATTTATGATACTTATTTTTATGCCATTCCTAACACTCTGAAACCATTCAGAGCATAGAAATCTAAAACCTAATGAAAATTGAATGGAATTGATTAATTTTTACATAATTATCTTAACTTTTCAGGAGAACCCTTCATATATACCCAATATTAATCATTCTCTTTAACTATTACTGACATCCTTTACAATTTAGATGAGAATTCAAATCTCTTTAATATTTCTACATTTAATTAATCATTATTTTTTATTCTTATTATACCATCTCTTTCCTCTATTAATTCACAATTAGTAGATTCAAACATTTTCAATTCCAAAGGATCTCCTACTAATTTGCCTTTTACTTATGACAATCCATGACAAGAAGCCATTCCTCTGACAAAATTTACATCAGTATTAGCATCTATCTATGTTACTATCTATGAAAATCTTTAATTCTCTATTATTCTTATTCCGTACATATCTAATCCTTCTTCTGTTAAAGTTCCTGTCTTATCAAAACACATTATTGAAACCTTGCCACTTATATTTACTTTTTAAGGCGATATACAAAATATTTTATAATTCTTTAATCTTGCCAAAGCTATACTTATGCCAATTTATAAACAGGTAGGTAATGCTGGAGGAACTGTTATTGTTATCAAATCTAATCCTTCATTTATAAACTCCCAAGTTGATATTGAATCATTCATTAAAAATTCTATTTTATTCGGCACTGTTATTATAAATCCAATGACTGCTAATATTGCCATTATTCCTACAAATTTCATTGAATCAGCATAAAATTTAAAAGAATTCTAAACTGGAAACATTATTGATCTTATTAACTATCCTTTCTATGTATTGAAAGCTGTTTATGTTACTAAAGCAGTTACTTCTGATCCTTTTGTTTCCATACAAGTTGTCCCTGCAAATAAAGTAAATTATTTTCCTGCATCCTGAGGATCATAAATCTCTTTATTATTAGGAAGCTCTGTCTTTAAAACAGGTATTGATTCTCCTGTTAACATAGCCTCATTAAATATGACCTAACCATTTAATAATATTGCATCACATGGCATAATCATTCCATCTCTAATCACCAATTTATCACCAGGTACTAAATTAATCGATTCTATTTCCTTTATCTATCCTTCATCTAATATTTGAACTGGAATGTTAAATTTTGACAATTATTATAAGCGATAGAAACTTTTTCTTTATTCGTAAAGTGTTAAAAATATTGAAATTAATGATGTGATCAAAATTACTGTTGCATATCGCTAATATGATGCCCAAAACCACAAAAGTACAGAACAAAACTACCATTTCATTTATTTTTACCTAAAATATATAAAATGGGCTCAAGACTTCTTCTATTAGTGTCTTCACAATCCCTTTGTCTGGTATTTCTGTATTATTATATCCAAATATCTCGAGCTGCTCATTCCTAATAATTGATTGCTGTCTTATTTCTGATTAAATCATAGTCTGATATTTAGTTTCTATCGGGTCAAATCCATATTCAGTATAAGAGTACCTATATAATCTATATTCAATAAAAAGACTGCCATCTTTGGAACAATTCGATTTAACCAAGGTTTGAGACTTGTCTAATAACAAATAACGAAAACCCTTACCTTGTCCGATGATTAAAAAGTGAGTTGCTGAATTCGGGACACACTTTTTTGCACGGAAAAATAGGAAAATTCTTAAGTCCCACCTTGTAACTAAATAGAGTAAACCGCAAGTGATTAAGGACAGAAAGGCAAATAATACTGTTTTGAAGACCGAAATGCGACAAGATATTATTTCTGATATGAGACCCTCTTATTGGATATTGATAGGATGCTTAAATTAAACCCTATAATTGTGATTTATAAATGGTTATTTCATTTAATTAAAAATGTTAAACTTAAAATAACTTTTAATTGCGCTACATCACATCACAATAATACTTTATTTTAATCGATTGTAATTTTCAATCTAAGAAATTTTACAACATAAAAGCCTATACTCTTACAAACTAGTAAATGATTATTCTGCTCAATCTATTAAAATGATTTACTAATCTACAGGAATTTCATTGGCATTTTATATGATTTTTACAGCATCCTACATAATCCAACTAATAGTATTATTTTTCAGAAGCAATAAAAACTTAAATCGATACATATATTATCACATTTATCTATTAATACTCCTTTATAGTATGGGCTAATTAGTATAAATTTATTATTACAATTTTTAAGAAGAATTAACTAAATTAACAGCATATTAAAATGAAGAGAATAAGCAAGATGCTTTAAAAGACTTGTAAGAAGAAGGTCAACTTGCATAAGCAATCTGGCAATTGTATTTTATGTGTACTGTCATAATTATTGTTGTATTGAAGATTTCTTATATGTATATTGGATTACATCAATTTGCTAGATTCATGGAAATCGAATTATGAAAATTTATTTTTATATTGGACGATTATGCATCATTAAAATCCTTCATTAATAATCAAATAAATATTAAATAATCCAAACAAATTAAGAAAATTAAACATTATTTCTATTTATTTAAAGAACTCTAAGAATTAAAACAAAGTATAGTTTGACTAACATAAATATACTAAAAATTTAACTTATTTAATTACTATTTGATATTAAATATTTTTCAATCATTTATTTTTCTCCAATCTTCACCTCTCCAACATGCCTCAACTTATTTAATAGTTCTGGGTACATCATTAAGTATTTCTGGACCATTAGCTGTTAGTAATATGTCATCTTCTAATCTAACACCTCCAACATGCATAAATTCTTCTATTCTTTCTTTATTCAAATATTTCATCTTATTAGGATCTTTGTAAGCTTCTTGTAATATGAATTCAATGAAATAGATTCCAGGCTCATTAGTAAACACCATTCCTACATCCAAATCTCTACGGAATTATAATTAAGACAATTCTTCATTATTAAATCATAAATACCAGGTAATTTTGGAGGAGCACCTTTATTATACCCTCCAACATCATGAGTTCTTAACCCTAACATATGTCCTAACCCGTGTGTAAAAAACAGTCTATTTATATTATTTTTTATAAGTTCATCCATTGGTCCCTTAATCAATCCGGCATTATAGAGATGTTTTGTTATGGTTCTTTCAGCCAATAATTGCATATCTCCCCAATTAACTCCTACTTTTAGAGAATTGTGAACTTATCTTTAAGTATCAAGAACAGCATTATAAATAATAGCTTATTTTTATGTAAATCGTCCATCACTAGGAAAAGTTACAGTAATGTCACTACAATAACCATAAAACTTTCCCCCCATATCATTTAATATAAGTTCTTTTTCTTTTATAGTTTTTGTATTTTCTTCATAATGTAATACAGAACCATTTGTACCTGAAGCACAAATACATTCATAAGGAGTGAAACGACATCCATGATTTATAAAAGTATGATAACAATATAAAGCTTCCATTTAATATTCTTTATTGCCTTTCCTGATGTTTTTGATGACTAGCTCGTGTGCTTCACTACTTATTTTACAAATATATCTCATAATATCTTATTCTTATGGAGTTTTTCTGACTCTACATTCTGTAAGAATATAATATAATTCATCGTAATCAGAGTTGTAATTTTATAAAAAAGGAAAATCAGGTAATGGCAATGAATGATGGGAATAATCATCAATACCATTAAAATAATATATTAGTGATGGTTTTCTATTGCTTAACCATGATTCTATCTCATCATTATAAAATACATCATCTAATTTATATTTTTATTTAATTTCGTCATTACTCAAAACAACATTCCACATTTTATAATTGGAGTCATAATTAGGTACGAATACGATTGCTTTTGAATTATCTAAATCAATTATTGCGTAACAATTTAAATAGTCAACTCCAAACAAATAATGGAAATTACTCTCCTATTCTACTCTATATTATTAATCTATAAAGTATTTGACTTTTATTATTACCTTCATCATGCTTATTCATTTTCACTGCTCCCATCAACATAATGATGCTGTTCCTTGCTTTTTCACCCACATTTTAACGAAAGAAGTTTAAGAATCTTGTTCTTATGTTCAAATGAAAATCTTCAGGAATCACGTATTCCTTGGGAAATGGTATGGGATCTGAATTCATTATGTTAATTTATATTATGTCATCCTCATTAATTAATTGTGTAATTTCAATTTCATTTATAAATATCAGTTTATTACAAATGTTTTTTTTTTCCTCATGATGGTAACTCTTTTCTATTTAATTGTTGCTAAGACAATTCTACTTTAATATATTAAAATTATATGAAATAAAGACCTATAACTGCCAAAGCTCCAATTACCTTAGACTCTAAAGATATACACAAACTATACGAATTAGATAGTAATTCACATTGACTCCAACTAGGTCGTTAATATTAATTAATTGGTAGTAATCTTTCGCATTTTATAATCTTGAATGAATTAGGCAAAGGTTCATTTGGAGTAGTTTATAAAGTCAAATCAACCTATGATGGACTCATTTATGTCTTAAAAAAGATTAATCTTACTCATCTTAAACCAAAACATTAAGGTATTTCTATTTAAGATTTTACAGCTGAAGCATTAAAGGAAGCCTAACTCCTAAGGAAATTAAAGCATCCAAACATCATAACTTATTATGTTAGTTTCATCGAATAAGAAAATCTTTGTATAGTAATGGAATACGCTGAAGGAGGAGATCTCTAGAAAGTAATACATAAAAATCTGAAAATAGGTTCTTAAAGAATACAAAGAGAAAAGGAAAAGCTTCAAAGAAACTACTATTTGGGAGATGAGTAGAGAACTAACTCAAGCTGTCCAACATATACATGATAATAATATAATTCATAGAGACATAAAAACTCTGAATGTTTTTCTAACCAAAGATAAACATATTAAATTAGGGGATTTAGGAGTATCTAAAATATTTAACTCTGAAATTGCCTAAGATGGAACACGCGTTGGTACTCCCTTATATCTGGCGCCAGAACTTGTTTAACACTAACCATATGATTACAAAGTTGATATTTGGGCTCTAGGATGTATTGTATTTTAACTGGCTACTCTTGAACCACCATTTTAAGGAGAAAATCTTATTACTTTAGGATATAGTATAGTAAATCATTCACCAAAACCTTTACCTTCCCAATATTCGAATTGTAAATTTCTAAACCTTACTTTAAGAATTATCCTAATTCATTTCTAGATTATTAGAGAAAATTCCAGCCCTTCGACCTTCTATCTAATAAATAAATAGTTAATATTTTCAATAAACAGTAAACTAATAAAAAAAGTAAAAGTTATTAATATTGATAATAAAGCCTACCTTAAGAACGCTCCTCACCTATTCCGAATTAAAATTAGTATCTTGCGACATACAAATCTTTGAAAGACAATCTAAATAAACAAATTACTTCATCACCAACATTAGAGATTGACAAAATTAACAAAATGAAAAATTCTACTTAATTAATAGATGGTAGTTCTAATAAATTGAACAATTATGAAGCAATTAATAAAAGTTAAATTTAATTTGAATAAGATAAAATAAATAAATCAAAATAGCACTTACAATTAATTATAGATTAACAAGAAAAATTAGAAAAAGAGAAATTGCAAAAAGAAAAATTAGATAAGGAAAGATAAGAGAGAATTGAAAATTAAAGGTTAGCTAGAATTTAAAAAGAAAAAGAAACTTTAAACAGACCAGATAAATTACACTTATAAAAATAAAATTAAATTGATAATAATCATAATGAATATCTTTTACAAAAGCCAATATAAAAACAACACAATAATAAAATTAGCTTTTATGCTGAAGATATTGATGTTAAATATTCTTCTGAAGATTTAAAAAGTTCTGCTTCTGCTGAAAAACATTCTTAATTAAGAATAAAATAGCACAAATAAATAAATACAATATAATCAAATATTCAAATTAGACCATTATCTGCTTAAGCGAGAAATTAATTTGTTAATCTCTCTTGTAAATCAAAATTAATTCATGTATAACATAATTAATCAGATAAAGAAACAAAGAAGTTTACTATTTACGATTTAAATCCAATTTCAAATGAACCTTCGTTTCATTAAGAAGTATAAAAAAATAAAGAGTCTTTAAATAATTAACCAGATTCATATTATGAATAAAATTACAATGGTTATGATCATAAAGTTATTTAATAAAATAAAATAAAAGAGAATATACGTATCAAAAGTGCTTTTACAATTTAGAATACAAGTAAAAAAAATAAAGGTTAATCATAAGAACATTGTAATTAAATTGTTAAACATTATACATTAAAAGACTTAGAAGAATAATGATATGAATTTAATTTTGTATTTTTATATTTTTAAATTTTCAATTTATTGTTTTTTAAGCATAATAATTTTATATCAAAATTAATTAAAAAATATTAATTTAGCAAATTTAGTAAAATGTAAATCAATCTTCATTAATTAATCTATTGACTTTGGTTTATTTGATCACTTAATGTGGAGAATAAATTCTATTGAATAATATTGCTGGTATCAAATTCGCTATAGGAAAATATATTATTTCATAAAAAAACCAATACAAAGAGTCTGATGTAGAACAAGATATGTATTTAACTTCATCTTCTTTAATATTGTATTTCATAACTTCAACTAAATTACTTTGTTGAATCATGAGAAAGATATTCCAAAGAATTCTAAAAATTAAAGCAAATGACAAAGCTATAGTGCTTATTAAAACCTTGATTAAAATAAAATATTACTCTTGATTTTGTTTAATCAGGTATTTCATTTTGAGTTTTGATTATGTGTTTCTGAAAGAAATATGAGGTAATTAAAAATAAAATAAGCACCAAAGTTGAAACAATAGACACTATTAAGCTCAAGATACTAAGATTCTTAATTAAATTACCTTTTTATTTAAAAAAAATAAAATAGACACAAACATAAATTCATAAGCACGATTAGTATCTCCATAATAGCATAATTTTTAACAAAGTCAAAAATTGCACTAGATATATTTAATTTTAGACATACTAGTTAGCCCCTTAAATTGAAAAATAAATTATACCATATTACTGTTGATCTCCAACAACATATATATAAAGACACCATATAAGTGACATTGCACAATAAATAAATTATCGAAAAAATAAAGTAATTATTGTTTTCACAATCTTCAATATAAGCATAACCTACACATTCAATAAAATATGAAAATGTTTGAGCACCCATATTAAGTAGCAACCACTACTTCATTACCAAAATATCACGCTTTTCTTACTATCTCTAAATGTAGATTCTTTTTGTAGATTAATAATCCCTAAAAATAATCCATATTAATCCTAATCCAATAGCTGTAAATAAAGAAAGTAAAATGCATTCTTATAGATTAGTCACATCTATTAATTCACTAATCATATATTTTTTTTTGAGCATTAAATTAAATTTAAAAAATTATTTTTTTGTTCTTTATTTGATTAATAATCATATTTTTTTTCCTAAATTTATATAATTTTAAAAGGAATCTAAAATAACAAAAAGTAACTGTTGTATTATGAATATTTACTAGGTATTAATTTCTAAACAAGTCATATTGTTTGATTCATGTAGAAATCTTACAAAAATTTTATAAAAAATGGTTGAAAAAAAGAAAATAGAATATAAAACAGTTATTCACTATATTAAAGTCTAGTATAAAATACTTGTTTAGAACTTAGATATGTAAAAAAGATTCTCTTAATAATATTTGTCACAATAGAGTTTCTTTATGAAGCAATTGAAATTCGAATTAACCCATATATATTTATATTAATAATTATTATTATTGAGTGATGTCCAAATCATCTAAGTCCAGTCGTATATAATTAGTTTCAATTTCTTAGGAAGTAGCCCATCCAAGAGTTAACATCAGAGTCCTAGTCCAAAATCGAAATCAAATTCACATCCAAATTAAGGTTAATCACACATCATATATCAACATTCAAAATACCTCACTATCAACTACTTCAACATTATCAACATATAGAAAAATTATGCCTCCATGTTTCCAATTTGTCCAAGAGAGTTACCGATGCCGAGTTGAAAGAAACCTTTGAGAAGTATGGCCAAATTGAATATGCCACTGTCTGTATGGAGCCCCGAAGCAAGGGGTAGTAATCTCTTTATCTCTAATAAATCCTTAGCCCTGGCAAAGTATCTAGAGGTTTTGGATTTGTGAAATTTGCCAAAAAGGAAAGTGTCCAAATAGCTATCGAATAAATGCAAGACATAGAATTGCATGGATCAAAAATCAAAGTGGAAGTCTCTAAAAGAGCAGAGCCTAGAAGAAAAACTCCAGGTAGATATGCTGGCTATGCATATCGTCGCTCTAGATCTAGATCACACAGAAGAAGAAGATCCATTTCATCTGACTCTTATTCAAGTAGTCGTAGAAGACATCATAGGTTTTAAATTAATTAATATTTCTAGTCGTCGACGACATTACAAAAGAAGATCCATTTCAAAATCCGCATCAAGAAGTCCAAGTTTGAGTCACAGAAGAAGAAGAAGATGAACTATTAGATAATATTTCACAATATCATAATATAATTTTATCTTTTTATGTTTGTACTCCAACTCACATTTTTATAAATGACATGATATCAAACGATTCTTTTTATTTTAAAAAAGGAAATCTTCAAAATTTCATATTAATCGAACTTTTTCCTTTTCAGACTTTGAGTGAAATTTATTAAAGATTATCTATATTACTTTGTTTAATATTATTATTTGATATTAGTGCTCTAACTCTATTATCATTTTTATTATAATTTTCCAATATAATCAAAATTCACTATAACTAAATAAAATCAAATTAAATATTTAAAAATTATTAATAATCTTTAATGTGAAATCAATATAACATAATTCTTCTATGATATTTCTTTTTTTCATAACCATTTATTGAGTTTCTAGCAATACTCAGTCCCTGTGAAAATAAACTGAAAAACTTTGATAAATTTGAGGGAGTGAATAAGCTCTTCAAATTTACTTATTATACATCAATCTTATTTATAATTAGATTATTATGAGAAAAGGATAGAGAATTTAGAACATACTGATTTAATTACAATGAAATTATGATCTTGTTTAAAGAAACGAGATCTGCAATTACTTTTTAGTATGTATTTTTTTTTTTACCATAAAATTAACAGTCTTAATTACAGTAATAAATGAACAATAAAATTATAATAAAAATTTTGAAAATATCTTGTGTATTTTTTCATATTTACTAATTATAAGTTAAAAAAAATTAGTTGAGTAAGGTTAGTTGCATTGTATAAAGTTAAAATTCAGTAATTTTGAGAAAAAAGGAGTTTTTTGGCATTCTAGAAGTCAATTAGGAATGTTAATCTGTTGATTTTGTTGTTATTATTCTAGAAAGGGGAGAGATGTGTGATTTAAAAATTTTTTAGGTCAATAATAGGAATACATGAAATGATGATTACAATTTAAATATTATAAAAATTTTATAAAAATAGTTAAATTTTATAATAATTTAGAATAAAAGTGCATCATTATTAAATGACACACTATTTGTTTGTACTGTGATATTTGAGTTTATGAAGTTTTATAATAATTAGCTATAAGATATATTTATTTCAAATAAAACATTATAAAAAAAATGGAATAACAAGATGCTTCATCTAATGCATAAAATAACTTGACTGCTTTAGCAACAGTACATGGAGGAAACGAATAAAACAAATTACTGCATAAATTGAGTGATTAAAGCAGTCCGATGAAAACAGACCTCTAGATAAATCTTAATAAAGAATTATATACAGAGGAGGAAATGAAGAACTTTACTAAAAGAGGAATTATTTCATTGATAGGAGGAGTAATTTTACACTTAGAATTGGGAACATTTTATGTTTGGGGATCAATCAGTAATAAATTAAAATAATTTTATTTTAGGTCCCTATGTGGCAGCATGGATGAGAGAAAAAGATAAAGGAGTAACTCTAAATTTTATGGCGATCATATTTCCAATCCTTGGAATAATAACAATGTCAGTGCTTTCTTTCGGTATCAAGATTGCTGAGAAAGTTGGATTTAAAATAACAATAGGAATAGGATCGTTTACAATAGCATTAGCATTTTTGATAATCTCATTCATCTAGGATATTGGAGGATTTATAGCAGTTTATTGTATAATGGTTGGCATTTCTGGAGGTTTATTATATATGCTGCCAATAATTTGCGGATGGAGATACTTTCCTAACAGAAGAGGTTTAGTATCAGGAATGACTATTGGGGGATACGGATTTGGGTCATTTATATTCAATTTTGTATGCAAAGCAATAGCAAATCCATAAAATTTAAAACCTACAGTAGTTGAAGTAGAAGATGGAAAAGATGTGAAATACTTTGACAATGAAGTAGGCGATAAAGTACCATTAATGTTGCAAGTACTCGCAGCAAGCTACCTTGGATTAGGAATTATAGCTACAATAATGATTAGATTCCCATCTGAAATTGACCCAGATAAAATGTTGGCTACTTTAGAAGCAGAAGAATTAAAAAAGAGAAAAGAAGGAGCTCCTCCTCCTCCTCCGCCAGTTTTACCAGCTCATAAAGAGTGTGTAGAAATGTAATATATTGTATTAATATTTTAGTTCTCGAGGTATGAAACACCCTACCTTTATAATACTTTAATTAATTGTTTTAATGTCTTGTACTTTTGGCATGTTGATATCTAATTGTTACAAATATTATGGTTTAGAATTGGGAATAGATGATGCTACATTAACAGCTACAGGATCTGTTGCAGGAGTCATGAATGGATCGTCTAGATTCTTTTGGGCTACTCTTACAGACAAAACTTCATATAAATTTACATTTACTCTTATTTCTATTCTCAATCTCATCACTACTGCCATTTTGCCATACAATAAAGATGGAATTGGCTATCTCTTATTAATTGCTGTTGTCTATCTTGCAGAAGGTGGATTGTTGGCTACTTATCCAGTTATTTGTGCAAAAATATATGGAAAAAAAATTGGAGGATTGATGTATGGTTTCATGTTCTTTTTTGTTGGAGTGTGTAATATGATTGGATATATTTTATATGCATTTGCAAGAAAGAAAATCAAATGGGAAGGAGTGTTTTGGATTTGTTTTGCATTAAATGTTGTTGGAATTGTTTTGGGTCTCATTCTTAAAGAAGTTGGATATGATTGGAGAGATTAATCAGTTATTGATGCTGAAAAGGAGAAAGAGAAAGAATTATAAAATAAAGGATAATTGGCTGCTTTCTAAAATTGAATTAGTATTATTTTTTGGTTTTCTTTTTTATTTAAGACTACTCATATCTATATGTTTAATTTTCAACATAATTTACATATTTATTAATTATTTTCAATCCTTTATAAAAAATTGGGAAAAATGGATAAAAATGAGGAATCGATCTTCACTTCACACTTCTGGAGAGAGATAAATGAACAATATTTTATTGTTTAATCTCCAGTTTAATTAACAGATATTGAAACTCTTAACAGTAAATGTATTCTAATTATTGATATGAGTAGCTAGGAATCGCTAAAAATCGAAATGTCTAACTCTCTTAAATAAATTAATTAGATAGAACAATCGAACTAAGCTATTCTAAACTAACTTAAACAATTTAAAAACAAGAGTTTAATTACTCTTTTTAGAAAGACAATTATAATAGGAACCAATTTAAAATTTAATGGATGAAATGATAGATTAAATTTGTAATGATCATTTGAAAGCTGGATTAAATGAAGCTTAAGATATAATTAAGAATATCTCTCATTGTTAAGAATAATAGCAATTGCAGATATATTATAAAGAAGCAAAATTATTATCAAATTTAATGTATCAAGTCGATTGGCCAGATGAACTAAGTATTTCAATTGAGTAATACCAACAATAACTAAATGAATTAACAATTAATAACAAAGTAGAATTCTAGAAGTAATTCTAAATTTCATCTTATATTAGTTTGTAATAATATGTAAATTAGATAAACTTAACAGTTTTATATACTTACAATAGCTAATAAATTGGAGAGCAAAAACTGAAATTGACAAGAAAAAGAATGGTAAATCATTCAAATGAATTGGACCTGCTAAAAAACCTCATAATTTCATTATAAAATTATTAAGTTGCTGAGAGCATAGGCAAGGCAACTTTTAATGATTACAGTATTTATCATAATTATTATTTATCAGACAATACTATAACTGTTATTTTTGATAAGTATCTGAGTCAAAATCCTGTTACTTTAAGCTTAGAGGAATTTGATAATCTACAAAGATTACGAGATTCACCTTATGATTTAGGCTTATAATCATCTTAGCTCAGATCAAATGTAAGTAAAAGTTATTATTTGAAGGATGTATTTGATATGTAAATGTGTCATTATTGTAAACAGATGGTGGAGATCAAGAATCTTAAATAGTGTCAATATAATCATTATTCATTGGGTTTGCATGAATATAATGAAGATTTATTGGTTTGTTAAAGATATAAAATTAATACGAAATAAACGCAGTAATATTTTTTAGATTTGTATTCTGAAAATTACATAATTGAAGGTATAGGATTATCAAAATTGTAGATTAATAAATCATGTGTCAAAGATACTTTTGTTTATAATGTTTGAAATATGATTTTGATTCTTATGAAACAACTTCTTATTTATGGATTTGTCCTTTGTGCAAAGTATTATATAAATAATAATATTTTTATTAAGGGGTTATGCACTTGTAATAGATGCTAAAGAAATGATATGATCTACAAGATTAAAAGACAATTTTTAGAACTGAATGGTGATTTGGAGGAAATATATCAATAATCCTAATTTGAAATTTTAACAAAAGCTAAAAGAAAGTAATTACAAACGATTCCTTTAGAATTTCTCAAAATTCCAAAATTGGATTTATAAGAAAATGTGCGTTAAAACTAAGATAAAAGCTAAATTCAATTAAATATTATAAAAAAAAAGATTAAAAAGGATGATTCAATAATAATAAAGAAATGTCATAAATTATATTAATTAGAGAGTTCATCATCTTCGATTAAGATAAAGAGATCAAAAGAAACAACATAGAATATAATTATGAGTCTAGATTCAATTAATTCACAAGTGTATGTTTAATGATTTGTAAATTTATTTGTAATTACTCTTGTAAAATTTGGAATTTTCTTTGAAATATTAGTCTATATTTTTAATGAAATATTTTAATTAGTTCAGACATCCTAAAAATTTAATCAAATTTTACATTTATTAGTTTCAATAAGAACAAAAAAAAAAGTATAAATTTTTAATTTTTTTAAGTAAACATTATAAAGCTGATTTTATTTGAAATTACAGCGAACTATTTATACTGAATAATATTGCAACTTTAAAATATTCAATATTTCATATGAAATAATCCATTTTGTTATTGTTAATATATCTGTAAGAATCCCTTGGAATGTTTTGCAATTATTACCCATTGGACCCTGTAGCCTGCGTATAAAAGACTAATAAAATAGCATGTAAGATGACATCAAAAATATTTCAAGGTCAATTTAGTTTTTTTGAAAACTAATGTTTAGAAGTCAAAAGTAGCTCCATGGGATGTGGACCCACCTTGAATGCACAAGCCTGCATGATGTAGAAACAGAATTTGAATGGATAGGAGGTGTAATGTAATAAAAGTATAAAATTTAATAAGGTTATTTTGGAAAGACATGTGTGGATGTAAATGAGTTTCATTTAAGACATTTAGAATGTAACGATAACTTTTCTATTTATGGTTGTGTAAATATAAAATAAAAATAATGTTATTGGTCTGGAACAACTTGTTCTTAATTTTAAGGACCTGTTCCAGATGGGAACGATTGTACTTAAATTTTCAGGACAGCAGTTGCTCCTGAACTATGTTCCTAAATATAGGAGATCCCATGTACTATATTTAGATAATTACTGCTAGGTTATAATAACGGATTTAAAGGAGGATATTTTTGTGAAAATGTTACAGATAGCATGCTTCAAGTGATAAGTTGTGATACTTATGGGTTGAACTAAGCAGCCTGCACATCTATTAAGACTCCTAAATAGAAATGTATACAATAGTTTCATTATTAGGCATTTTTAAGCTTGGTATATGTAGAGAATTTTTGCAATCGGATGAAATTAGTTGTTTGTAATTTTTAAATGAAGAAGCATGTCTTAGTATTTCAAATCCTGCTGTAAAATGTGCTTGGAGAGAGACTGGATGTTAGATTTATGAAGTGAATAATAATGCTAGATGTTCAGATCTTTCTAAAATAAATTTAAGTGTTTGCATGTCAATCAATGAATTATGTTAATATGATAAGTAAACATAATCATGCAAACCTATCAAAAACATAAATAATGTAGGATGTAAAACCTAAGGATTAAGCAAGAATGGATGTATGAAGATAGAGGATGAAAAATGTAAAAAAAGTTATATAATTTTAGGTATATTTAAGGATGAATATGGATGTCTAGAATTAACAGAAAATCAATTAAAGATGACTTTATGTGAAGAATATGTTAATTAAATGGCTTGTATTAATATAACTACTCCATTTTAAAATTGCTAATGGAATGGTGAAAAATGTTAGAGAATAATAATAAATCAAGATTTAGATTGTCCTTTACCATTAATAGATAATGTGGCGTATAAGGTTAATGGAAATGTTTGTTAATCAATATCCAAAAATAAAGTTGGTTGTAAATATGATCAAAGTCTAAATTTATGTGTTAGGAGTTCTGGATTTGAAGATTGCACAACTCCTTATATAAATTTATATGCTTGCGTTAGTATTTAGCAATAAATATCTTGTAAATGGAATGAGGAAGTAGGTAAATGCTAGAATGTAGAAGTTATTGAATTACGTACAACATGTAATGAGCTTAGATTTTCAAATTTCAAGGCTTGTTCTTAAGTAACTGAATTCAAAAATAATAAATTTATCGGCTGTTATTATAATTAAGAAACATCACTTTGTTCAGAGATCAATCTTATAAGTTTAATAGATATGGAGTGTGAATAAAAAGGCTTAAATAAACATGGTTGCACTATGATAAGTAAATTAGGTCAGAGATGTAGATGGTATAGAAATGAATGTACAAAAATAAAGAGTAAGGAATCTTTATAACTTGTAAATTGTATAGAATTACAATTTGTCAATCCTGCTATTTGTGCATTGGTAGTGGCTAATTCAGAGCCATGTAAATATAACAATGATGCTTTTGGATGTGTAAACAGTGTAAATTATAGTGACACCGGTGATTATTGTAGCACTCCTGGATTAAATGCATTTGCTTGTTCATAAATTACAAGAAGCAAAACTGGGTGCTACTTTGATTAAATTAATAATATTTGCATAACTGCTCCAGATAGTAAATCATCTTAAGAAATTGATATTCTTGCTTCTACAGAATTGTTGACAAGTGCAAAATGTTTAGCCAGTTCTCCAACATTAAATATATGCATGGCTATTAAAACACTAGGAGAATCATGTATTTGGAATACTAGAACATCTAGGTGTGCTTACAACTCTGTTTAACTTAATGAGAAATGTTTAGATTATAATACATAAGAAAAGTAAAAATATTAATCAGGAGCTTAAGTTTATGTAAATGAAAATGTATGTGCTAGTATAGTTATGAACTTTGTAATTAAATTTAATTTATTTTAGCCTAATTATGATCCTGGTAAAGGTTAGAAAGTTGATGTACTTAGAGGATACTGTTAATATAATGGAAAAGGAAACTGTATAATATATTAGGAAAAGCCATGTGTAGAGAAATGTTGTACAAGTGTTTCAGGAATCAATGCTCATGTGTGTAGTAGATATTCAGATAAGAATACTTATTGTTATTTTAACGAAGTCAATAAATGTGTTGAATTAACTAGTTAATAAACAGATTTAACATCCCAATAAACAGTTAAAGATTATTATAACTTTATGAAATTTAAATGTTCATCTATGAATGCTAAATCATGTTGGATGATTGAATGGTCTACAAGCTAAAAATGTTATTGGGATGGTTCTGTTTGTACATAAATTAGTTACAGTGATTATAAAGTATTCAATATAACAGCATTTCCAGTAAAATCATTAAGTAAATATGGATGTCAAGGTGTTGAAGCAATCAAAACTAATTAAATAAAATACTTCAGATATCTTGATTTAAATTATTGTGCTTAATATCTGGTTCCTCCAATGTTAACAGATTGTGAAACTGCTGGAGTTAATGTGAACTATTGTTTGGGATTCTCAAAAAATCTTTACTGTAAATGGAATAAATTAACTTTGAATTGCGAAAGAGTTGAAGACTATCTTACTTTATTAACTTGTGATGAAAACTAAAATGAACTGGCTTGTATATCTAATCCTTATGTTCCTTGTGCATTTTTAGATGGATCTGATAAATGTGTATCAAGTCCTTAAGATGTTAAATGTAATGATTTTTCTCTACCATCATCTCCTTATTTCGCTAAAGTTAATGAATTTGCTTGTAGAAATATTACAAAACCTGGAGAAATTTGTAAATTTAATAAAAACTTAAATTATTGTGAGTATTCTTACACTACTTCAACTAATTGTGATCTTCCAGGAGTAAATAGTATAGGTTGTTATGCCAATACATAAGGAAACTGTAGGTGGGATTCGAAATTATTGGTATGTTATGAAGAGAGTGATGAAAATGCATTAAAAACTTTGAAATGCAATGATAACATCAATATGTATTTATGTAAGAACTTATTGTCTGATAATTGCGAATGGTCTATATCAGATTTGATTTGTACTTAAAAGGAAGCTCTAAATAAAATCAGCTAAGCTAATTTATATAACGCTTAAACATGCACTAATTTAGTTGGAGGTGGTTATTATTTTAGTAATTATAAATGTCTTGAATTACCAAGTTCGAATAATAGTTGTACTTCAAAAATTATGAACAAGTATGCTTGTTTAACAATGACAAAAGATCATAGATGTTATTTCGATCCAAATCAACCTCCTGAATTAAAATGTTAGGATTTTGAAGAAGAATAATTAAGTTGTTCTTCAGATAGATTAATTAGTATTGATGTTTGTATGAATTTACCAGCTACTTGTTATTTTGATCTAGACACATTAACATGTAAATCTGTAGATGTCTCAGACACTACAAAATGTTCCACTCTCATTTCCGCTAATTAAATTTTCAATAAATTAGCTTGTTCTTCAGTAAGTGAAACACTTAAAGATGCCTCTTCTGATGACGATTCAAGAATATGTACAAGTGACCCACTAGCTGAAAAAGGATAATAATGTTATTTTGAATCATATTGCTAATGGGATCCTATAAATTATGGGTGTAAACTCGCTAAAATAGTAAATTCTTAATATGTTAATAATCAGAATAGCCAATACTGCTCCTTAAACCCTTTATCATTCTCATGCTCTAATATAAATTCTAAAGCCATCTGTCTTTAATTAGCAGATAATTGTTACTTTGATATACAATAAGGTGGTTGTAATCCCTACACTTCCAATTTATATAAAGTTCAATCATGTAATTAATTAAATGGAAACACTTGCATGAATAGTAAAACTGAAAATGCTTATTGCAAAAAGGTTCCATTAGATACTTATGATTTCACTCCAGGATGTTCAATAGATCCTTCAATTACGGATTTATGTGAAGATGATGTTATCCCTTCCACCATTTGTTCTGCAATAGTTGCCACTAAAGCTGAAGATTGCATTGTTGCTTCCGAAAAATGCTTCTATAATGGAAGCTAATGTATTGTTCCCACAAGTTCAGATATTATTACATGTACAACTCCTGGAGTAAGTAAAAATTTATGTTTAACGATTGATATGAAATGCGATTTCTCATCTGGAAAATGTACAAATCTCACTATTCCAATATTAAATGTTGATAAATCTAATTATTACTATATATGCAATGAAGTCAATTATCTAATTACATAATATAAGGAATATGCTTGTGGTTAAATTTAAACTGTTCCTTGTAAATTTGCTTAAAACTCTTGTTAAAGAGCTTTTAATGATGATTGTTCAAATTTAGTTGGAATAACCTCTAATAAATCAGCCTGTACAAAATGCAAAAATAAATCTATGATTTATAATTATTCAGAATCTAGTTGTTTGGAAGTAGTAGATTTAACTTCTTCTTGTGATACACTTCTTACATAAAACAATTGCCAATAATAATCTATAAATTGCGAGTGGAATGATACCATTAATAAATGTCATGTCAATCTATTGAGATTAAATTAAAAAAGTTGCATAGCACTTACAAATACTATACTTACTAAGTGGGATGCTTCAACTAAAATTTGTACAAGATTGAGTCAAAATTCAGCTTATAATTCATTAGTGTGTTCGGGTCTAGGAAAGAAAAGTTGTTTGACATCGAAAAGCACATGTTGGTATGATAAAAGTACTGAAAGTTGTATAGATATTGATTCTATTCCATTGTCATGCAGTGAAATTAATGATGTAGGTGGATAATAATAACATTGTTTATTATCATTTAAAGAAGCTTGCAAATGGGTTAATAATTAATGTGTCTAAGCCAATCTTGAAAGTGATACATGTAATGTTATGAATAAATATGGTTGTTTGAACATTAAATAGAAATTACCATGTGGATGGTCAAATGTTAATGTTGCTTGTATAACTTACACAAACTTTAATTATTTTGGGTGCAAGAATTACATTTGGAATAATAACTATTCATAAGTTAATCCATATTTCTGTTAAATATTATAAGGTACTGAATCTTGCTTTTACGATTCCAAAAATTTCAAATGCACGAATGTAGGTTCAACTGAATTATATTGCAGTAAACATTAAGGTATTAATAAACTTGCATGTTTAACTCTTACTCAAGATAAATGTAAATTTGATTCATCAATCAATAAATGTGTTCCGATAACAGATTCTGATTCTAATTGTAACGCTTCTTTAAATAAAGTTGCATGTTTATAAGTACCTGGTCAATATTGCAAATTTTATCTTAATGAATGCAGCACATTAACATTAGCCACTGCAACAGTTTATGCTAGAATAGTTACTCCAGTGGGATCAATTTATTCTGCAAATGCTTGTGTTTATTACAATAATGCATTTGATGATGCCTATTTCATATATGATGATTAGAAGTAATATTGTGTAGACACACATTTTTTGAAAGAATATCCACGAAAATTTATAGCATTATGCAGATCAACTTCTATAAGTGAAAGGGTATGCTTAAGAAAGACAATTAATACTTGTAATTTAATTTATTAAGTTTTTAGGTAAATATGTAGACAACTAATGTTTGGACTTAGGATCAGATGAAATTAAATAAGAAACATCTTGTAATTCAGCATTTAGTTGGAAAGCTTGCATTTAGATCAATAATTTATGTAAATTCTTTTAAGGTAAGTGCCAATTAATTACATCAACTGACACATGTGCTAATTTAGTATCAACTCTAGTTAATCCTTTATATGTTGGTCCATAAGTTTGTGCTTCGTTTGCAAATACTCTTTGCAAATATGATTAAGATAATTATGATTGCTAAGCTGCTGCAGTCGCCAATGAAACCTGTGATTCTCCAGGACTCAGCAAAAAGGCTTGCTTAGAATCAACAACAAATTCTTTTTGTTATTTCAATGCAATTACTAATAAATGTGAATTTACTTACGATAATAACTTATCTTGTTAGGATGATTCAACTCCAAAGACTTGGTATATAAATATAGCTAAATGTTATTATTTAAGAAAACCTTAAAGTGTAATTTGATTTATATTATTTATTAGACTTGCTAATTTTTAAATGGAGAATGCATAAACTTCCCAAATGACAAACTAGCTGAATGCAATACTATTATAAAAACCAATTTAGTTACATGTTCAAAGGCAACAGTAGAATTCTGTTATTATATTCCAACAACTAATTATTGTTACAAAGGAACTTCAGTTACAACAAATGTGTAAGATTGGAGTAACGGTTAATCTTTCAATAAGAAAGCTTGTTTAAGTTACTAACATGCCATTCTGAAAATTCCTACAATGTGGGATGATCTGAATGGTTGTATAGAGGCGACTAGTAATGATTTAAAGAACTTATTATGTGAATCACCTGTTAATCTTTATGCGTGTTTATTAATATCAAATCCAACTCAGTTTTGTCAATATAACTAAATTTAATAGAAGTGTGTCTCATTTAATTACTTAGTACCTCCAGGTTAAATTGGAACATGTGCTACTTTGACAAATGTAAACAGATTTGAGTTTTGTTAATATGCGAATAATGATTGCGCATACAACAGTGCAACTCGAAATTGTTAAAGCTATACAACAGTAGATTTTACAATTGCTTCTCCAAGTGATTGTATTAACAAAGGATTTAGTAAATCATTCTGTACTCAATACGCATAGTGTAAATATAGTGATGAAAGATAATTATGTTACGGAGGCAGCATTTTCTGTCAAGATAAATCAATAGAAACATGTTCATCTGTCACTATTGAACCTTGTTGGATCGCCAATAATTAATGTGCTGGTATTTCATATTCACAATTAAATACTGTTAAATGTTAAGAGGTTTTAAATTAAATTGGATGTACAAGTATAACTAATCCAGATTAAAAATGCTAATTTAATATATAAATAAATGCATGCAAAGAAATCACATAATTCAATCTACAATGTGCAGATTACATATATGTTAATACTTATTCTGTTTGCGAAAATACAACTGATGTTCCTTGTAAGTATGATTTCGTTAATAAATCTTGTAAATAAGTGCTCAAAACAGAAATATTTGAATGTGATAGAGGATTAAATGAATAAGCCTGTTAATTATATACAAGACCTTCATTAAAATGTTTATTTAAGAACTTCTGTTTTGGTCCTACATATGGAGTCAATTAATGTTCAGATTCCATTAATAAAGAAGTTTGCTTAGGATATAATTATTTATGCACATGGGATTCGGTAAATAAAGTTTGTTTGGACTTTGATGTCACAGATAAAACTTGTGAATAATTACAAAATACCTAAGCTGTAGTTTCTCTCTAAGTCTGCTACACAAGTTTAGCCAATTCAGGTGCCTGTGTTTATAATTTTACCAATAATACATGCAAATTGATATAACCTGTTTCTTGTTATGAATTAGAAACTTAAGAATAATGTACTTAATTATTGAACCTCCCTTGTATATGGGCCAATAACAAATGTTCATTCATTGAATTAAATACTACTGATACTTGTTCTTATATTGGAGATAAAGGAACTAAAAGAGCATGTCTTGATGTTATTAGATAAGGATAAGCATGTTAGTATGTTGATAGAACTTGTTAAACATACTCTGAAAGCCTTGAAGATATTAATTGTATGGACAATATCAATAAAATTGCCTGCGTAACTCAATAAAGTAGTAAATGTATATGGACCTCTTCAACCAAATTAATTTATATTAGTTAAGTTGATAAGATTAACTACACATATGGGGTATGCATACAATATATTCCTAATTCTTAATAAGATTGTAGTAGTTCACTAAGTTATGCTTCTTGTTTATCAGTTACTAGATCTGGATCTTTTTGTATGTGGTTGAATGGATCATGTACTTCTATTTCTAGTTCTATTAATTAAAATGCTATTTATTATAACACTTATACTTTAGTGAATGTTAATACATGTGGATTAGTTAATGTTGATAAAGTTAAGTATTCTGAATAATCTAAATCATGTGTTATACTTAACAATTATGAAATAATATCATGTAAATGCGGATAAGAAACTAAAGGAATTAATTTGAATGCTTGTTTAAGTATTAAAAATCAAAAATGCAAATGGAATAGTGTATCAAAAAAATGTGTTGAATAAAGTACCTTATGTGAATTTAATTGATTTTATATTAATTTATATTATGTTTATAAATTTAATAAATTTTAATAATAATTATTTTCTTTAAAATTAAAAGTCAAAATCTAAATCTAAATTGCTTCATTTATTAGGCTGCTATTATTAAAATAATTGAACGTGGGGTAATAGCTCATTTGGTAGAGCGTATGCTTAGCATGCATGAGGCGCTGAGATCGAAGCTCGGTTGCTCCATATTTTTTAATTTTTATTTATTAATAAATTTTATCTATTTTTATAATTATAAAATCCTTTATAATTTAATATACATAACTTATTAAAAAAAAATTTATTAGTTATCAATCAATTAATGATTTTATTTAATGTGTTATCTTCTCTATTTCAGAATCTAATCTTTCAATTTAATTAAGCAATCGATAATCATAATCTTTCTCCTTACCCTTTATCTTTTTTTACATTTTGCTTAAGTTTTTCTACTTCTCCTTTATTTTCCTTTCTATCTCTTTTACTCTTTCTGCATTTTTTTATTATTTTTTTTAAATGAAATTTGAATTAAATTCATAATCATTTTCTTAATCATATTCAAATGATTGATTCTATGAACTGTTATTAGATTACTCTTTAACTAATTTATTAATTAGTTAATTTTAACGTCTAATCTATTACTAATAAATTATTATTATACTTCTTAAATCTGTTATTTGTAATCATTAACTAAATTAATATTATCTTTTAACTAAGTCATCAAAAGATGATGATCTTAATCATCTAATGAGACTGATTGAGACATCTCTTAATACCCTCCTAATTCAATCTCAGTATTTCTTATCATTACTAACTACTCTAATTCTGCTATTAAACCCAAAGATTCCTAATAAGCTTTTTATTTTGTTAAAATTATTTCGTAATTGTATTCCAATTCCAACTCTAATCTTTTAAAGGCTTTTTATAGACTTCCGAATATTTTTTCTGCCTAATCTTGAAAAGTCATAGCTGTTAAAAATGAGAAAAAATTAAAATTATTTAAATTTTCCTTTTTGTGTTGCTTTATTTTAATATATAAATATTAATTAAGTGATAAATAGTCTCAGTATTGAATTGTATTCAAGCCCGTCTATATCATACTTTTTTTCCTATCGTTTTATTTTGAATAAGATCCATGTGACAATATTTATGATTTTATCAATGGCTTATCTTTTTATGTATCCAACGATTATGATTTCGAGCAATAATATCTTTATTATATCTATTAGAGAGGTTCTTTGTTTTAAAAATTGCATTCAGTATTTTCCAATTTATAGTGATCTAAATATGAATCTAATACTCTTACTTAATGCCTCTTTTGGGATGATAATCAATTAATAATCATTTAAATTAAAATTTGTTGAACCAGTCTTTGATAAGGTGTGCTATTATTGATGATGAAGGTCTATTTGTGATTTTGACATATTGATATTGGTATTTGCAGTTGGAGGAGATGCCAAGGATGATTTTCTATTGTGAAATGCACTAATGTTAGTTATAATCTTTGGATCCTTGCTTTTAGGTGTAAAATCATTGGAATAAAGAGATTGCTTCTCAGAATCAGAGATTGTGTGGGATGCCGTTGTAGCAAGTAATGAGCTAAAACTCTAAAAGGCTGGTAATTTCTCGATAGGAGTGCCATTTGATTTTATTATTCCATTAACTCCTTCCTTCTTATTCATGGTTTAAGTTCTACCTTTGAATCGAGTTAAAAAATCCATTTATTATTTAATTATGAATGGCTAAAAGAAATTCAATCATAAATTTATAGCTATCAATATTTAATTCTTTCGAAGATATAGTTTAAATGAGAAATGATAATAAATTCTTTGTAAAAACATATCATAACATTTTTAATATTTTTTTATGTTATTTATAAAAAATTAAGTAAATAAGTCTGCAGATTAATTAATTTCTATTGAAGGAAAAGTTATTGACATTGAATATTAAAAATGGAACTAAATTAATTTAATTATAATAACGATATCAATTGAGAAAGAATAGTTTAAGATATATGGTTTCATCTAAATAAAAAAAATAGATTTATAAATAGGGTTTAAGTATGAATTTACAAAAATACAAATTGGCACCATGAACAATCAATTTTGTGGTTTATTATCCATACTCTCTAAGATATTTCGTGATAGATAAGATATTGTTGAAGTGGAAAAAAACAAATCTGTATTTGAAAAACATCCAAAAAAATTCATTTAAATAGATAAATATATTACCAATCCATTTATTATCCAATTAAACGATTATTTGTCTTTGGATGAATTTCAACTTCAAGGAACGATGTTAAACAAAATCAAATAAAAATTGCAAAATTTAAAAATATGTACTTTGGTAGGTTACATTTACAAAACAAGTACAGATTAAAAAAAGATATTAAATTTAGGAATAATAGACGATGTAACCCATTCTCCTTGCGAGATAGATTTATAATATAATGATTAATAATAATTAACAAATTATAAATTAGGTTAAAAAATAAGTTTTACAAACTTATAGAAATAAAATAGAGTAATCTAAAATTAATTCAAAGGATTTATTGAGGATTAAAAAGTAGTATAATTTGATTTAATAACGATGGAAGATCAATTAATAAATATGTCTTCGATGTTTAAAAAATTAAAAACTTTTAACATATTACCTTATTCAGGATTGAATGACATAAAACCATATACTATTGATAGATAGTTAAGAAAATTTAAGGTAGATACAGTTAAAATATATACAATACTATTTTAATATACATGTAATATTTGTAAAGGATGTGTAAAGAATTACCAAAATGGAATTTATTAGTGTGAAAGTTGTTTAATATTTAAGAACATAAAAGAATGTAAGTGGGAAATTTTGGCATTAGTTTAAGTAAAAATAGGTACTTAAATGGCTTTATTAAAAATAAAGGATCATCTTGTATTAGAATTTTTCGATATTTCTGAATTATATGAATAAGTTATGTAGGATTATAGTCTAAACACATGTAAGTATTCATTAATAATTAGAACATAATTCTTTGAGATAAGAATATGTGTTGAACAATGAGAAGTTAAGACATCTTTATGATGCTTGTTATAAGTCATTTATTAGTAAAGAGATTTTGGGATAGGCTTATTGCGATTTTATTAAGACAACTAAAACTAAGTATTAAAAAATTATTAAATTTTATATAGAGATAGGTGGAAATAAATAAACAAATTAAAAAAGTCAGAGTTGTAAGCAATGAATTTTGAAGTTGAGTTTAGATTCAGAGATTATCAAACTTGGATTGAAAAAAATGAGTATGAAAAATTAATTATTTTTCCGAATGGAACTTATGAACAAGTTTTGAAAAATAACAATTCAGAAAAATGGTATGAGAATAGAGAATTGCAACCTTTGATATGTTTAGAATGTTATGGAGTTTAAAACATCAGTATCAATAATTATTAATAATATATAGCATCTGCTATATAATGAATTTTTAATCAATATAATTTATTTAGTATTTTTCGTTATGAATTAATGTTTGAATAATAAGAGCAAGGCTATTATAATAAAATAACCAGATCCTACCTTTATGAGAGCACTTAATTTAAGCAAAAATACTAAATCGAATAACTAAATACCTAAAGAACAATAATAAATAGCAACTTAAAGAACTCAAAGAACGATAATACCTTCAATGTATGGAGATTTAGTTTATATTTTAAATAGAAAATCAATCTCAAATAAAAATAGTTAAGAAAAGATACGAGTTTATGATGTTTTCAAATAGATTCCAAGAAATAAAAGTCAATCTTATCATAATCACATTAATAAAATGGATGACTCAAGAGATATACTAAGTAAACTTAATTAACAGAAAAAAATCAATGTTGGTAAATATATTAAGTTTAAATGAAGTAAAGATTGTTAAAAAACATCTAGATTTATAGAACCAGTCTTAACAACTCATCGAGTTGAAATACCTCCTTCAAACAAAAAAAGATCATATAGCAATGCATAACCTTTAGATAAGCTATTTAAGATGAATGACAATTCAATCTCTTATATTAAACCTCCCTTAGAAACACAAAGGAAAATCTCTAAAATTAAGACTAATTTAAAATTATAGAGAGATGACAATATATTGGATTTGTTATTATTAAACACATGCGAATTAAAAAAAAAACTATCAAACAAATCAAGTAACAATAGCAGTTTTATTTGTGTAAGACCCGGGAAGCTGCCTAAAGACTTCTTTATTTATAATTAATGATATATAATTAATAATAATAATAATAATCAAAATTATAAAAAAATGTAATAAGTTTAAAATGTTAAATAATGAATTAAATTTATTGGTTAAGAAAGCCTACAGAAACAATTTATTAAGTATGTTATTAACACTAGTATTCCTTCTAGCTCCTCTAATATCTCATTATAGAAAACATATTATTGTTAATTCAAAAAAGACTACACGATAACATAGTCAAAATGAAGCAATCTAACAAGCATCAACAATTTAATCAATTTAATAGATGAACAGCATAGAATAATATACAAGAAGGAATAGCTCAAAATTAACAAGTTCTAGTTTAATTGTGATATAATAAAGAAGAAATACAGCTTCTCCATAAAAATTAAGACGTATTATTTCGCTCTATCAAAATGATAACTTATAATAATTGTCTAATATCCTTACAGAAATAAGTAAAATAGAATTTGATTCCAATTCCAAAAAAAAGAGTTAAACCTTATTGCTAAGAAATATTAGAATTTATAAATAACAATTTATTAAATATTTAGAAAGGACCTACCCAATAATTATTTGTGAATAAATTGCTAAAGCGATCAAAGTTCCTTAAGTTTTAAATGCTTAAGAATATAAATAATTGATTAATAAATTAGAGAATTTGGATCTAAAATAGTAAATTCAACTATGTTTTCTAATATATGACATTAATAATTAAGGATACATTACAACTCATGATTTAATTGAAATATTTAAATATAACAATAATTTAGCAGTCGAAATGGATTTATTGCATATGATTAAACATACTAAAATTTAAATATCAAATTAAATCAATAAAGATATTAACTAAAACAATTCCTTAGTTCTCCCAACAAATTTAATAAAAGTTAAATTAGATAAAAGTGTTATATTATAATAAAGAAGACTATCATTGATATCGCCTAATGGAAAGATTCAATGTATGAGCAGAAATAGCTAAAAAAACTCTCCTGATTATACAATAGACTTAAATTAAGATAGTTATCAATTAAATAAGAATTCAACTCCTATGAAGAAGTTAGTTTTGATAACATAAATTCACAAAGTTGATTCAAATGATAATTATTTAGATAGTTCTATCTAAGGTTAAAATAATAATAATAGGTCAGATAAATTAAAAAAAAAGAATAAAACTCTTAATGATGATTATAAAACTAGTACGGATTTGAGTAGATTTTTAAGTATATGGTTTCCAACTAGACCTAATGTATTTTATGATATTATTAAAACTTTAACAAATTGATGTGTTTAATTACAATAATAATTTGATTCTTTTGAAAAGTTATAAAAAAAAAATTATTTTATAAACATTTTATATTGTCAAAGAAATAGATTTTCTTGAATAATTTTATTAATACTTCATTAAAATCAAGAAAGATTAGGATTGTACTAATAAAACTTATCTAAAAAATTCATTATTATCATAAATCTTATTGTTGACTTTTTGAATATATTTTTCTTGAGTTAGACATAACTGATATTTCATTTTTACTAGAATTAGAAATTCCTATTTCTTATTCTAATTCATTCAAAGAAATTTCTTACTTCTAATCGATTTCTACTATTAAATATGATATACTTACATTCTTTATTTTCATCCTCATTTTCTTCATCCATATCTGGATAAAATGAAAAAGGAACATCATGAAAATGTATACCTGGAGCATTCTCAATATACGATAGATAATCATAAACAGTAGCTACTATTTTATTTAAATCTTCATTTTTATTTCTATTTTCTACATTCTATTTTATTGGAAAATGTAACAAATAATCTGGTGAGTAGTTATCATAATAAATATCATTTGATGGTATAGCCTATGATAATCAATAATAATAATAATTACTTAATCAATTTATTGACCCAAAGCAATACCTGTTTCATACGCCCAACATCTTGATACATTCTAGATTGTATAACCTCCACCGCCCAGTAGAATCATAGGAGTACCAAATGATTTCATATATTATACACAAGCACCATGACCTCTTATTTAAATTAGAAATAAATGATATACTTAATTGATAAATTAAATCCTCCTAATTTATCCAATGATAATGAATCAGCTCCACACTGCATTACAATACAATCTGGTCTGTAAACTTACATTACTCTACTTGTAATCTTCTTGAACATTTCTACATATGGCTCATCCGACATTCCAGGTTTCATTGGTACATTTACTGAATAATATCTACCTACTCCTACTCCAACAGAATTTAATTATCCTGTTCCCGGATAAAAATCATCTCCATATTAATGAAATGATAATGTCATAACTCTATTCGTTAAATAAAATGCTTCTTCTACACCATCTCCATGATGACAATCAATATCAACATATAATACTCTCACATATACTCTCAGTAATTCCAAAATACATAAAACTATATCATTTATATAACAAAATCCACTTGCTTCTTTCTTTTTAGCATGATGTAATCCTCCTGACCAATTTATTGCTATGTCAGCTTATCCAGTCAAAATTGAATGAGCACAATCTATGCTTGCTCCTGAACTTAATTAACAATAAGAAAATAATCCAGAAAATGTAGGATTGTCAGGAGAATCACCTACTTTGAATTCAGAATTTTCAGTCTTTACCTTTTGTTATTGACTCCATTTAATTATTAATTTAAATTCTTCCAATAAATTCTCAGGTATTACAGATTCATTATTAGCTGAGCAATATTCTTTTACAAAGTTTATCTTATTTTAACTCATGAATTAACTCAAATAAATGATATAATCAGGATCATGAAATTTTCTAATTTCTTATAATTATGCTTCCCTTATTAAATAAACATCCATCTATCGAAAAAGGCTTTATTTATAATACTTTATTTCTACCCATAATTAACAATTAGATTATGCGCCATAATGATTCTCTTTGGTTTCATAGGATGCTCTTTACCATAATGAAATTTTCCAATAAACCGATTATAAAAGTAAGCCACTCTTCTACTTGAATCTGATTCAATCTATATCATTAATTAAATATTTTATTATTTATATAATAACTATAATAATCTTAGTTTCAATTCGCATTACTTAACTACACTATCATTCTATGAATAAATAATGATTTAATAATATATTATATGTTACATTCTTATTAATAATAAAATAAAAAGATTACAAAAATTTTAATATCATTGATTAATATAATATTTAAAAGATATCTATTTTTAAAATTGTCATTTAAAAAAATTGAAAACAACAAACTTTTTAATCAATTTTGCATTTCATTATTTACATTAATTTATTTCGAGACATTCATAATATATTCTACAATTAATTGAATTATTTTACCTATCTCTAAATAATTTATTATACTCAATCCTTTAATATAAGTTTTATTGAATTCAGCCTTTTTCTTATTAATATCAATATCATTATGCTTTGAATCTAAAATGGCTTATTAAATTTTTTCAAAAACACTAATTTATTATTATTTTTATCTAGTTAATGGAATCCTATCCTAAACCTTAGAAGTACAAACAATTGGATCAGAACTCTTTCTATCTAGTATAGTATTAAATTCTGATTTTCCAGAATCAGAATATGTATCTGTTTTGATTTTTACTATATTTTACGGTTACTAAAAAGAACTATTAAAAGTTGACCCAGTTTCGATATTGCTATTAGATTTATTATTCATTATTAAATCTACTATATCAATATTAGTATCATCGCCTAAACATTTTTCTTTAATCTACTCTAGAATTATTGTGGATGCCATGTTCGTTTCTTGACTACCCAACAATTTGAATTTTCTATTTTCGGGTGCATATAAATCGACTTTTGGTGATATTTTTATAGGTTTTTGTTCATTATCGATTTTATTTTGCATCTTTTAGATAGCAGATATCTCTTAATCGTTTTTGATTACTTATATATAAGCTTTAAAAGGTATTGAATTTAAGCATTATACGGTATAATTTCCCACTTTTGTAAATTGATGAATAATTGTCTGATTCTCATAAAGAGGAGGGGTTTCAATATCTTCTTCATCTTATTGTTAATCAGTTTATGAAATCGACAAAATAAAATATCTTTCTTAACAATAAATTTAACTATTTGATTAGATTTTAAGAACTTTGATTGTTAATACATTGTCTAGTGAGATTATTAATGATTAAGGAAGAAATTAGAAATTTTTGATTTCTAATAACATTAAATTAAATATAAAATCAATTCTTGAATTGTGGTGATTCTGATGGAAATAAACTCTTTTGACAATTTAAACCTTTCATTAATAATTAAGTAAATTATGATGTCTTGTCTGGAATTCTAACCACTTATTAATCTTTCATAATAACCTAATCCTCATCAATTGAATTATTAGTTTCACAAGTTTAGAATAAGTTATCTTAAAATATATTTGTATATTGATGTTGTTAAGTATTATTATTGAATTCTTTCATTTCATAAAAATCATCCTTATTTTAGAAAGATATGTATAATGATAAATAAGTTTACAAAGATTGTTATAATTGCTTACATAATAAATGATTTTCTTAAGTAAAATTATCATGTAACTATTTAAATTAATGTATGACAGTATCCTATTAATTTAACTATTGTGCAAAGATTGAATGTTCCTTAAATCTTTTTTGATAAATTAACATAATTTCATTAAATGGACCCATTGCCATATATTCTATAATATTAAATTCATTTGACAGTATATCTTCCTCCATTTTTTTTAAAGATTCTATTGTAGACCGAATCTAATATTATTCAGCATTTATACACTTCTCAATTTACTTCAGTACTTCATTCTATAATTATTAAATCTAATTTATACCTTCAATTACAATAAGGGTTAAATAGTCTCATCAAATATTCTCTCCACATAATGTTACATATCTGAGATTCTTATATTCTCCAAACTTTATTTTGTTTATTAAATCAATTATTTAAACTGCTATATCTATTCAAGTCTCATTTCTCTCTCTCTTTATTCAGGACTTTAAGTACTCTTAAACAAATAATTATTCATTTAATACAGTATATGTCGATAATGAAATAGTCTTAACTTTTGGTGATGGAGGAATCGTCTAGTTTAATGAGTTATATTGATTAGTATTCATTCTTTTCTCTTCATTTCCTTCATTTTATATAAGTTTCAATACCTATACAATTATTAAAATTTAATTTAACTCCTGAATAACAATTCTATTGTGTTAATGTTGGATTTGTTCTATTTTAAATTTTCATTAACGATTTTAGTATTTAATTTTCTTTTAATAAATATATCTCTATACAATTATGCAGTTTCTAATCAGATGCTTAAGTTGAAATATTTTTCTTTGGTTAATTTGGAGTCTAATGTTACATCTCATTTAATAAAGATCTGTTTGAATATGAATTTTTCTCAAGAGAAGAAGTCTTTTGCTTACACTTATTTAAATATGAATATTTTTAATTCTGAATTGCTTTTAAGTTTTCTTTCATTAATGGACTCTTGCGCATTAAAATATATTTTTAACAACTTTTTTTATTAATTAATTAAGCAATAATAAATTTATAAAAATAGACCATCTTTAAATCATAATTCATAATCCAATATAAAAATGAAACTTCTAAATATTACTATAGGATATTAAAATTAAGAAATAAATAAGATTTTAATATAGTTTTACTAGTCTCATTTCAAAAAATCATTAAAGCTAAATAATTCTTATTCATATATTTATTTCTATTTTAACAGCAAAATAAAAAACTAAAATACTAACATTTTAATAAATTATATCCAATATATAAATGTATAGATTTATTGAGGATATCTATTAAAAAGGTTTCATAAAATAAATAACGAGGAATAGTTTAGAAAAGCATATTTTATATTATATTGATTGTTTATTTTAATTATCTATATTACAATCATAATACATGTCTTCTATTGATATGAATTTATAATTCCATTTGAGTTTTGAATTTTCTTCCACAATTTGGCTACATACATGGATACCCTTCTTCAGGAATGTTGTTTATAATTTAATTGATTAATTGTCTTGTATTAGATATTTCATTATTATCTTTTTCTTTAAGAACTTGATCACAAATATTTCCAAAAGTTTAGACTGCTTTTTCAATTTTTTTTGCATATTCTTAATTTAAATTTTAGTCCAATAATAAAATTAAACATTTTAATCCAAGATTTGCTATATCATTTTCATTTGTAGTGCAATCATTCAATACCTGAGTTATATAATCAATTATATTTATATTTTCTTTTTTTCTAATTTTATATAAATTATTACTTAAACTCTTAATCTTATAATAGATTTAAAATAACACCTAAACAATAATAAACAACTTCTCTTGAATTAGAATCTAATAATACAATAACACCTTCTGATATTCTTGATTTCATTATTTATTTAATTAAATCCTTCTATCTTGATAAATTTGATAAAACACGCAATCCATCACAACAAATTTCTTGATCTTCATTTTAAATTATAAAATGCCCCAATGTAGATATTAATTCAAATTTAACATTTTTGTATTCAAAATCATTTAAAAATGATTACTTTTCATAAAATGTTAAATTAGATAAACAACTTAATGTACAAGAGATTATTTCCTATTTTAAAAGTAAAATCTTACTTATTATTTTGAAATAATAGTATTCTTTTATAATAATTTTAATAATTTTGTAATTAATATTCTGTATTCATTAGAATAATTCTTTAAAATATCTAATCCAATTTATTCTATTGTTAATAGATTAGCAATCAATCTAATAATTCTTATTAAAGCATCAATATCCTTTCTATTAAAAATATGTATTAATTTTTTACTCTGATTATAAAATTTAGAAATCCCATGCAGCTCTACTTTATGAAAATTAATCAATCTAATTTAATTATTATGGATTAATTTCTTTTGTCCAAAAATAATCAAAACATTTTAATATATCTCCAAATTGATTAAACTTATAATAGATTAATTATCTTATTCCTTCAAAATATGTAGTCATATTGGCTAATAAAAATGAAGCTCTAATAATAATAAATATATTTGTTTAATAAGTCTTAAAAAAACTTGAAATATTTTACATGGCTTCAGTGCTTTATAAAAAATATTCACAACATTCTTTACTTAATGACATTTTCGACATGATTCTTAAAGTATTTAAAATCAATTCGTAATTGTTACTATAATTAACCACACTTATAACTAGTTTTTTAATAATCCCATTCTAAAGATACATTTCAACACTATTATTTTCATTTGCTAAATTTCTAAGTGTAGCAGTTATCGTAGTGTATAAATTTAACAAATCTTTATCATATGTTTAGTCATATGGAAATGAATGTAAATAACTATCTAATAATTATATATAGGTAGGCTATAATAATTTTTAAGCTTCTTTTTAATTGTTTGCTATATTTTTAATGATAATGAATATTAAATTCAAATAAGGCAATTATTACTAGGTGGTTGTAGAATCTTTAGTAAGTTAAGTAAAAAGTTTTAAAATTCTAAATAAAACAAAACTTAAAGAGTTATCATTAATTAAATTTAAGAATACATTTTCATTGCTTAATTAAGCAGTCTTTTAAAGTATAGCTAAAATTTATTATGGTTAATAAAGTAAAGATGGTAATTATTCTTGAATTTTTGAACCACTTTTTGGTCTTCTTAGAAGTGGTTTAGTTTATTTTTAAAATAATAATTCTAATAAATTTAATGTAGTAAATCCAAATAATGCTGATTTGATTGCATATAATCTAACTTATAAATCGTTAAAATCTATCAACTAAATACTCTATTTTAAAATTTATTCTTTGCATTATTCTGTGCATTCTGTATTTTAAGTCCAATCTTTAAAAAAGACATAACATTTTTGTACCCATTCTAACTTGCTTGTATTAATTTATGTAATAAATTTACTTTTCTTACTATATATTATCCATTAACCAATTAATATTTGTAGGTTGAATTTCAATTTTTGAACTTTAAGGTCTCAAATCAAGTTGTTTATTCAAAGTGATTTTGGGCGGTAATCCAATCTTTTATTGAGGCCTGTTTATTGTTATTTTACTAAGAGTTAATTTCTTTTCTGGATTCATGAATTCGAAAATTGAATTATAATTAAAATACAAAATATTAGAACAAATACAACATTATTATAAATGTATTGGAAATAATTTTTGATAAATTATATAAAATTATCATTAATTAAGGGGAGTATTCTAAAGATTCTCTTCTGCTTTTCTTCTTTTTACTTCAGGACCATCTTAAATGATTACACATTTAGTAATTTCTTCAAGTGGTTCCTCGTTTGAGATTTATTATTTAAATTTTTTTTTATTACTGGTTGTTTATTCCACCTCTTCTTTATATCCTATTGCATTAATTAATTCATCTAAAAAGGATTGAAATAGATTTTAAAATTCCTTTTATTTTCTATTCTAATGAATTTGATGTAATCGAAATAACTGTTAACCAAGATTCATTTTAACAATAGATAATAATTCGTTGTTTGATAACTGATTCAATGCTTACACAATCTATTTTAAAATAAAAACAAATAAATACATCATCCATCTAATTTTCATTTTTCATTAAATCATTTAATTTAATTACCAGACTCTTAAGTGTATGCTCTTTCAAATTTTCATAACTAGGTAAGATGTTTTAATATTGCCCACTCAATATCTAATGAGCTAAATCAATTGCTTCCTTCAATTTCTTTGTTTCTGTCTATACCGGCTTGTCATCCCATTTTTTTATTTTCTCAACACGTAAATCAGCGCTATACTTTAATTTAAACAAATACTGTGTTCCATCCGCTAAAAAATTCACTCTACATAATTAAATTTAACCAGTCTTTCCATTTGAAATTGAAGAAATCTAATTATGATTATTTCTATAATTACTTATGCTGGCCACCATGGATCTAAAGCTTAAAAAACTACTTACAGCCTAAGACTTTAGCCCAAACTACTTCGTTTATCTCAAAATTCACATCACATCCTTATTACATTCCCCTCTCTTTAGTTCTGTAAAACAAATATTAATAACAAGATATTACAGGATTTTTTAAAATTCGTTAATCATTATGTTCATAATTAATTAAAATATGAATACAATTCCAGAAATCAATAAATACCCCTATAGTATTTTTTTCATTATTCTAAATACATGCAATAACTAAGTTGTATTATATAATTGAAATCCAATATAACTCATTTGATTTCCATTGGTTTATTATATTTAAATATTGAATGTATCAAATTAACATTTGAATAATAATTCCAATATTAAAAAATCTCAATATTGAAAGTTAGATTAAAATTTTTCATCTATTAATATTGTTTTTAATAAAATGATTAGAAATACCACAAAGAATAAAACAGTATTTGGGTTTCATTGGATTTAATAAATTCATGCATAAGGAGAATTATTTTTAGTAGCTTTAATTTTAATTCTCATATTGAAATACATTAAACAGTATATTTAAATTACTGATTTTAAAACATAAATAAAAAATATAAATATAAAATTAGTTCCATTAATTATATTTGATAAATTTAATTATCATATAAGGAAATCTTCTCTATTTCTATTTAATATAAAATAATTTGTTTTTAAAATTTCTATATCTATAAGTATTTAAGGGAATGATTTCATTATTGGAAAATATCAAATAATAAAATTATCGAAAAATGAAATATTTAAAATTCCCTAACGTTCAAATTCTGTTATTATAAAAATTTAATTGAATAAATTTTCTAATTCAACTAAATTAATTATATTCATATAATTTATTGAACAAGAAAATTAAAATGTCTAAATTTAGTAAAATTATATAAAAATTACATTATGAATATCCTTTAATAATTATATATTAGATTTTTAAGTTAATCTTACATATTGGAGCAATTTTAATAAGAAAATAAAATAATATAAACTTTTTAAGAATTTAAAATAGAATCAAATTTCAACTAAATTTAAAGATAAAATGTTATAAGTAGTTACAAATGGAATGCTTTAAAAATATAATATGCATATTTAGTTTATTTAAAATATAAGTTTTTCTAATTTATAATTCAAGAGTTATCGATTATATTAATTTTAGTATAATAATCATGAGTTTCAATTTTTTCAAATAATTTTATAATAAATTATATATAGGATTGATACTTGATTGGATTACTATAAATTTAATTTTAAATTCTAAAAGATCTATATTAGAGGTCTGTAATATAATAATATGATAATTATTGTTTATATTTTATATTCTGATAATTATATAGACTATATTTAGTTTTATCTGATATTAGAAATTTATTACATCAAATTAATTTATATTATAATGATGTCCTTGGATATTTAAAATGAATACTTAGAATTTGCGTCAATTCTAGACGATAAATACTATATAATTGATACAATTGGATTTGGAAGATATGCAAAGTATTATGAAATTAATACTAATATAGAGTTAAGCTAGCAATCGATATCGATGATAAACAAAAATATGCAATAAAAATAATGAAAACAGACCCTACAACAAGTTAATGTAGATCTGATACATTTATTAATGAAATTTCGACATAGGCTGAATTTGATCATAAACACATAATTAGAATAGCATATGTAAATTTTCTTTATTAAAGAAATATAGTGTAAGATGAATGGAAATTATAAAAAGATAGATGGAAGAGTTTAAAAGGTTTCGTATTTTGTGATGGAATTAGCTAATTAAGGAGAATTGTTCTAATTGTTAGAATAGACTTAGCAATTTTCTGAAAAATTTGCAAGAAACATTTTTTCATAATTAATAAAAGGTAAAAGCATCCTTTATTGCTAGCATAGGAATTGAGCATCTGCATGAACGCGGTGTTGTTCATAGAGACGTCAAAGCTGAAAATATACTTTTTAGTAATGGTATACTAAAACTTGCTGATTTTGGATTTAGTACTAAAACTATAGATGAAAAAGGATCTAGAATATAATTTGAAATATCATAGCATATTGGATCTCCAGAATATAATCCTCCAGAATTATACAATATAGGTAATTTAAAAGAAATATACTTTAGGTAAATAAAAATTTTACAATCCAGAGCAGGCTGATATATTTGCTGCTGGTGTAATCTTATTTACTATGGTTATAAGATCTGCTCCTTTCAAAACTTCAAAATCCACTGATCCTTATTATTCGTTAATGAAAAACAATAAATAATCATTTTGGAAAATCTTTAGTGAAATCGCAGATTCTTCTGCTCATTTTAAGGATCTGATCGAAAAAATGTTAGATGAAAATCCGTTAAAAAGAATTACTATTGAATAAATAAAATAACATCCTTGGATGTAAGGTAGTTATTTCTACATATTTAGGGTAAATGCTTAGTTAAACAGATTTTTAAAAGGAATTAAAGAATAGATACGATATAATATATAATTAATAAATAGTAAAAATTACGAATAAGAGGGACACTAAATTTTCAACAAGAAAATCTATTAAAAAGGTTGAAATTGAAACAACAAATAAAAATATCTCAAAGTGTTCATATGAAAATTTTGAATTGATTGATATGGTAATATTAATATTAATTATGTTAAATTAGATAAATGCAAAATTGCAAATCAAATAGAATTCTCCGAAAGAACAATTTAAATAATAATCGAATAAAAGTGAAAAACTGAAAGTAGGAATCTAACAAAAATAATAAAATTAACATTGTTCTAGAACAAACTAAGAATCCAAAAGATCAAGTCCTGGATCACCTTCGAACGATTCTGATAATTGATATAAACCAAATTATATATATATATATATTGTAATCATTCAAAATCTTTGAAATTTAAAGTTTATTATTCTTATTTTGATGATTAATTTGTTTTGAAGATAGAATTATTTTGATTCCACTCTCTACCAACAGTTTTTGATAAACTTTTGATTTAAGGTATTTAAAGTAATTCACCATTGATTCTTCTACTTGTATAATTAAGAATAGTTTTATTTTCATTGAAATTAAAAAATAAATCTATTTTATTACTTGTTGTTTGAATTGGTTGAATATTAAAGATTAAATCTAATCCATCATCGATTTCTGTTTTCATGTGGATTCTTCGTATATTTTACCTGAAAATCCCATGTTTTTTGGATTATTATTCATGTTTATTGAATACATTAGTAAAGCATTCATTACACAAAGATATCATTTAATTAAGAAATACTAGATTCATTTTGAATTCTTTGTATTCTTCCATAGTCATTTTAGGATACATAATTTTAATTATTCTCGGAATTAATTATTATTAATCAATTTTGACTTATCCAACATGTAAATTATGATTGATTTTTAAAATATTATCACGAGTGAATTTTTAATTTTATGACTTTCTTGTCAAAACATTGTTTTCCCAATTTTCAACAATATCTTTCAATCTAACTTTTGAAAATTCAATTTAATTTTTATCTTTATCACATCCAATACATTTAGAATTATCAGATAATATAATAGCTTTCGGATAGTTAATAAGTTATTTTTATATTTTACTTGAAATTTCAAATTCAGCTAAAATTATAAATAATTATTATATTTACGCTAATTTAATTGTTTTAATTCACTGTTTGAGGTCAACACTTTAGAACTGAATAATAAAAATACTTTATTTTTTTTGGCTATTTTAAATAATACCTCCATTTGACATATTTATTTTTGATTTTAAGTAACATTAGCAACATGAGAAACAATTAATCCGCATAGTAATTCTAATCTTTAAGTTAATGATGTTCCTTTCAAAGTTCTTTATTCAATAGGTCCATTTAACATCTCAAAAGTAACTGCTCTTTAATATATGTCAGCTTTAGAAAAATTAATTTAATATTTATTAGAAAAACATTCGAAAAAACATAAGTTATTAGTCCATGTACATTTAATAACTTCATTACAACTACCTAAAAATGTGAATTTCATATCATACCTTTTGGATATACAAATCTCTATAAATAACCTTATGTGTTATCTGGTATTTTCGAAGTTAACAATTAATATAATAAATGTTATGACAAATACTCAAAAGTTGTTAAATTTTTAGTCTTATTAATCCAAATAGCGCAAATTAAATGTTAATCATCTTTATCTGTTACAAATTCATTTAGGATATCTTCCCAATTAAGTTTTGATTTGCTCTTTCTCATTACTTAAGAATCATGACTGTAATACCAAAAATATGGTTATCCTTAAATTATCTCAATAGTATCTGGAATATCAATTTTTATGTTATTTCTAAATATTGGATCTTGTAACCATAACAAATGAAACAAATTAAAATTGAAACCATTTTCATCCAGCACAAATCTTTAAAAACTCATTCCACTTATATTAAAATTATAAAAATATTATAGTACAAATAGAGATGGAATATTTTATTATCTAAAACAAACCAAAAATATAATGAAAGTTGTCATCTATTAATAGGAAACTATAAAGATAATCATTTCTAATTCAATTAATCTATCTACAGAGTTTTAGGTATAATCACTTTTTTCTTTTTCCCATCCTAAGTTTCTTTATACTCAACTCTTTATTCAGTTACAATTTCTTATTTTTTAGATTCTTCATTTTTCTTCGATAAATCCTCTTCTTCTATCTTATCATTATTATTATATAACACTTTAATATATTCAGGTAATTCTAATTTTAATATCTATATTTACATTCAATCGGAACTTCTTAACCAAAATAGCCTTCTTCAATTTACACAAATGAACAGAAACCATCACAGGAACTGACAGCTATCAAATTGGAACCTTTATTACATATGAATATTTGAGATACCTTTAAAACAAATATCAGTTATAGAGGCATAGTGAAGATTTCCAAAGATAGCTAAAGGTATTGGACTATCAGTTGAATATATAAGTAAGGAATCAATAGTACCAATTGCAAAAATCATCTTATATGGTAATTCAATCAATGGTTATTAAATGTCTTAATTTCGAGTAAAGTATTTAGGACAAAATCTTATAACTAAAGCAGGAGTATTAGTTGGTAAAAAGAAACATGGAACTTAAGGAGATTATCTTAAAAATCCATAAGCACCCATTATTGGTTTATTATCAACCCAAAATTCAGCAGCAGGTAATATATAAAATGATCCATCAGGACTCCAATCTGGTCTTCTTACAAAAGTGAATAAACTAGTTTCTCCCAAAAAGATTCCATTTTACTTCTTTTCTTCAATCTATTATTATTATTAATCTTGTGAATTTTATTATTAAGAATCAACTTTTTAGGCATTTTCTAATTTTTTGACTACATGTTATGGATAGAATTGTAAATTGTTTAAGTTTTTTCTTTAAGCTTTTAATAATCTCCAAACTCTTGCAGATCTATCTTAGCTTAATGAAACTATAGATTTAAGTCTTGGATCTATAGTAACTCCTTGTACATATGATGTATGTCCATCCAAAGTTTATTATTATTTCTGTTTTTTAACATTCCAAACAATAACATTTTTATCTAATCCGCCTGATACTAAAATTTCACCATTTTTAGACCATTATATATCATAAATTTCTTTGCAATGTCCAGTTAGAACTGAAAAAGGCCACCACTATAATCTAGGTTCAGATTAACCAAATGTTTATCTAACTTATTAGCTCCATATTATAATTTTATAATCATCAGAACCAGATGCAAAATTTTTTCCAGAAGGTGAAAATTTTAAGCAATTAACAGTTTATTCATGACCAGAATTTATTGCTCCAGCAAATTCAACCATTTTACTTGAATTTTCTAAAAGGGTCCACATTTTAATTACTCCTACATCTTCACTCACATTATCCTTTTCAGCTATTCTAGAATCTGAACCACCTGTAAGCATTAAATTCTAAAATGGATGAATCGCAATTGCCATAATTCTTTCTTTTTCTCCATGCCAAATTATAGGAGGGATGACTAATTTCATGTTTAATTAATTAAATATTAGGCGCGTAAATTAATAATTACATATTTATATATATATATATATATATTTATATCATTCTAATTCAGGTATATCATCATCAATCTATTGAGTTAATTTTGCTTATGCTCTCTAAATTAATAAATCTAAATTCTATCTTTCTTATTTCTATTTCATTTCTTGTTATTTTATTTATTCTAATTATTTTTATTAATCTTCTTTCTTCTTTCTTTCAGCTATTTACTTCAACATTTCATTTGGATTAACTTTTGGCATTGTTATAACCAATTCTCCTGTAATTTCTGATCTTTAAATCTTAGATTTTTCAGAAAATATTTCTTCATCTAATCTAATTTATGTTAGTTTCCCTTTTACTCTCACAGAAACATATGTAGGATTCACACTTACTTAAATCAAAGAAGTGTCCAAATATTTTGGAATATTCATCTTAAATATTACATTTTCAGGGTCCTCCCAATTATTAACATAAGGTCTATAACCTCCTTCATCACATTATCTAACCTTTCCATCATTCAGAAACATTGGTGTTTCCTATTTCTCCTTAAATTTCTCTGGATTTCTTTATTTCTCCTTTTCTTCTCTATTAATTCTATTATTATTTGTTACTTCTCTTTTGCTTATTTCAAATACATTTCCTTACGTGTCTCAGGAGTATAAGCCACTTTATCTTCACTATCAGGATTCATTTCCTTTCTTATCTTTTCTTCATGAATTCTCTATTCCTCTTTTATCTTCTCCTATTCTATTGCGTATTTTAATTCTTTTTGCAATTAAGGCAATAATTATTTTGCCTTTATTCTCTCCGTGTGAGTTATTTCTTTACCGTCCAATGAATGTAGGGAATCCACTTAACTTATCACGTAATCTCTATAACCTTACCAACTAAAAACAATATTAATTTCAATTTATTTACTCTGTACATGGATTTCCTGTTAAATATAATTCTTTTAATCGGCATTTCTAAAGACATTAAACTGATTTCTCAATATTTTGTAAATCTACAAAATTCACTGTCAAATCCAACTTCATTAAAGATTCGCAATTCTCAATACCTTCTATTACCTTAATATTATTCAATGCTAGATTTAAATATTCCAATTCTCTCATTTTATTTAGGTTTTCTATTTTCTCGATTATATTATTCTGTAACAATAAAATTTTTAAGTGTCTGCAATACACATCTAGATTCTCTATTCTTATTATTTCTTCTTAATGTATTGATATCTCTTCTAAATTTGTTAACATCATTTCATTATGTTCAGCTCTTTTTCTTAATAATTCCTATGTGATTCTAGACATTAATTGTATATTTTTAATTATAATAAAAAAATATTAAAATCATTTTATTCTCATTCATTCTCTATTTATTATTAATTCATATCATCTATTTTATTATGACCATATTTTTCTTTACTTCTTCTTTATCTTCTTTGTTTTTATTTTTATACTTTCTAAGCCTTTATGTTTGACAAACTATTAACTCCATTAATTTATTCATCTAATTTCTCTTTTAATGCTTTTATTGCATAATTCTTGTTTGTTTCTAAATCACGACTCTTTTAGCATTTGATCTATATTCCCGTTGGAGTATGAGTTAATTGTACGCAATTTGAAGTTTTATTTATTGCCTATCCTCCTGGCCCTCCCCCTTTTATGTATTTCCATTCCAAATCACTCTACAGAATTTCTACAGGCTTTCTGTTTAACTTCATTTCCTTTATTGATATAAAAGCATAGAATTTAGAATATTACTTTAAAATATTAATCATTTTATTAATCATTATTTAATTACAATTTTTCTATGAGTTATAAATTATTCTCTTTCCTATTGTTAGCTGTGTCTTTCTGTAAGAAAATTCAGACGTTTATTTTCTATATAATTTTGCTATAATTACAAAAATCATCTTCTGCCTAAGGTTCATTATTATTTAAATTTTAAAGATTCAATTTGAAATCAAATTTTTTATGATTCTAAATTGACTAAGTAGCCATCTAAATATATTTCTTTACTATATCATCTGATTTTTAAGAATTTATATTCAAAACCTTTGATTAACTGTGATTTGCTTACTGTTGATGTTGCGATTTGGCGCATAAATCAACTGCAGCATTTTTTTTCGAATATTAAGATTTAGCTTTTGAATTACTATTCATTTTGAAAGTAGTTAAAGTATTATATTGAGAAGGTAACATATAATTAAATTCAGGTTTTTTCTATTAATCTGCATTTTATGAGCTTCTTATTTTTAAATCATGTAATTTATGGAATAAATCTTCAGCTATAGGCAATTATTTTGTATTTCTATCAGTCAAAGAACCTCCTTTGGTAATTCTATCCAGTTAATTTTAATTAATTTTTTTTTATTAAACATTAATTGGTTGATATGCTTTTTTCAATTATTCCTATCTTTAAGATATATTTTGTATACTACCATTATTATTATTGTTTTAATCCTATTTAATACTCTTTTATGAACCCTAAAATCCTTAGATTACAGTTGATGTACTTGCAACAATTAAATCTTAAGATATAGCAGATCGTAATTATCGATTGTGATTACCTTAATATTCTCTCAACATCTTTTGAATAACAAAGTTATTATCAATTTTTTATACTTTATTTTTATCATCTAAATGAATAGGTTCAATATGACCAGAAACATATTCTTAAAATTAATCCACTTACTACTCAACTGAGTCTTTAATTTTAGACATTTTAAAACTAGACTAAGAATGCTTAGATTCGCTTTTAGAATTAACAAAGATAGCTAAACATTATAAATTAACTCAATACCTTTCTTCTCACGTAAATCGATTTAATTAGTTCTTCTTTTAACAGTTTTAAGTGCATGTAAATCTTTTATTATGTTTGTAGAAATGAGTTATTAACTTGGAAGTGGGGATTTTAAATAAAAGTTTGAGGGTAACTTTTTGAGTAAGTTGCTCATTTAATTAATCAGGAGGTAATTTTTATCAAGCATTTCATTTAATTGTTAAGTTTCGTCTTGATAATTTATTAGATTTAAGCCTTTAAAATCAAGACGGTTAAGTTTGTTAGGATTTTCGTGTGATGAATATATGTCGTGTTCTTCAGTTTCATAGCTGATTTGTGAGTTAGAAGAGAGTTTTGAATTGAGAACATTGTTAATAACGATAGGATTATTTGATTTATTTGAATGGTCAGTTTGTTAGACTCTCTAATAATAGAGTTTATCGATTCGTTTATTCCGCTTAATCATCAGTTAATGTTGATCGACTACCAAAAGATAGGGATGTGCATCTTTATAATTGGTAACATAAAACTCAGTCAAAATATCTATTCTTGGTTTGACTTCGTCTTACTTATAATATCTACAATTTAAGGAAGTTCAACTACCTTTTCATATATTCTTGTTGCTCATCTAATATCACATAATCCTTATAATAAATTACGTGAGGAGTATTAGTAATTTAAGATAAGATTTCATTTATAGGTTTAGCGAAATAGAAATTGAATGCTTCAAAATATTTGGATTGTAATTTATCCAAAATGAGTTACCTTGTACTTTGTGGGCACAATTTACAATTATTCTTCATTACTCAAATTTATCTATAAAATTAATATAAAATGAAAAAGCTGAAAAGTAAATTGGAAAGTACAAATACAGATAGTTTTGGTGTTTCTGGAAGTGATTTCACAAGAACTTAGAAATCAAATCGTAAATTTTTGATTACAAGTACAATGAAGATGTAAACTGAATCAACAGAATAGTTGAAATTGGATTTACCTCCTGTTTTAAACTTACCTTTTCAAAGTAAGATACGATCATAGAAGAGATCTCGAAATATGCTAAGAACTAGCGATTTATTCAATGTTTATAAAGCACCATAAACATTAGCAACAAATCCTGAATCGTTGCTAAAAAAAACAAGATAATTTCAATTATCATAAAGTATTATTAAGTATTATTCTGATGAAATTGCTGCATTGAAAGATCAGTAAACTTTAGATGACTCTGAAATTGAAAATTCCATTTCCAAATTTGTAAATGAAGCAATATAAAGTTTGGAAATTTTAATTAAGAAGATTCACAACTTATTATAATATAAACAAAATAGAGAGAAGAGCGAACAAGAAATGAAAGAAATTATGTAAGAATGCTTTAAATAGAAAAATTTATGTATTTAATAAAGGTTGTGTTATATCTTTGGTAAAATGGAACAACTTTTCTTTAATCCATTATCAGGAGCTATCTATTTCAAATTATGTAAACGACTCTCAGATAACGAAACGTATTATAGAACTAAAATGAAGGCCTATAGAGGATTAGGAGAAAGCTTACTCAGAGTCAGACCTAAATTAAGTCAGCTCTATTTTACTAAATATTTGATGTCAGCCTGGAAATTAAATGAGAAAAATCATGAACTCTATGCTTATGATCTATTAGGCAAATATTATTTTTATGTTGGTCAAATCGAAAAAGCCAAATAATTTCATGAAAAAATGATAGGAGGTTATTGTGAAGTATGTAATATATAATTAATCTTTATAGGTTCCTGATTCCAGAGTTAGAATTTTAGCTTAGAGTCGTTTAGAATAAGGAAGCTTATCTAATAGAATTAATAGGGAACATCAAGTTGTCGATATTGATGTTGTAACATCTGATGATGAATGCTATGAAATTGTTTTAACTCAACCTTAATAGATTAAAGTAGCCACTGTCAGTTCTGTCAAATATTTTCAAAGAAAGATTCCTGATCTTAAATCTGTAAAAGAAGAAGCTAATACTAATATAAGATAGAAAAAGACTAAATACAATTCCTAACTACTAGAAATAGGAGGAGAATTTGACATGTCTAAATTAGTTATATCTAATCCTCATCTAAATATTGGAGCCATAAAAGATAGAGTGTTACTAAGTCATATGAGTCCCAACAGAAAATTAGAAATGTATTAGTACCTCTGTTTGGCTAGTGATAAAAATGCCTTTAATAACGTTAATCTTCTCTCTGGATTGTATGATAGATTTGAAATTAATAAAATCAATAAATACCTTACTAAATTGATTTCTCTTTTGACTACTGTATAATAATGGTTAATTAGCTAATCAAAATAAAAATAACCACCCCGTAGATGTGCTGTTATTTGAAATTATATTAATTTAGTTTATATACTAATTTATAAATTTGAAATTCTAATACCTAAAATGAATACAAATTCTAAATATCCTTATATTAAAAGAATCATCAAATTTTCATAATGCTTCAAAGAATTATCTTATTTTTATAAACTTAAACAAAACCTCTACACAAATTCAATTTTTTTTAACCAAAAACTTTAAATGATCTAGATTACAGAAGTTTAATAATAAGACTTTAATTTTCATCAAGAATCTTATTTTCATATATCTAAACTTATGAGAATTTAATATATGATTACAAAAACAAAGCTTAATTAGAAATAGAAGACAAAAGAATTAGGTGATGATACTTTTTCATTCTTTCTTTTTAATTAAGCTTTCTATATAATTTTCTTTTTTATTTTGTTTTATAGATTAAATATAATTTAAATAATTGATTTATAAAACAGTTTTTTAAGGTAGTGATTTCATAGGTTTTAACTTTATTTAATAAACTAATAATTTGATTTAAATTAACTTTTGTTTTTAATTATTTTTTATTTATCTTACAAGGTTCTAAACAGTTTCTAATATTGTTGAGTATTAATATTTATTCAATTTATACTTAGTTTATGAAGAAATATTACAAAAATATTTATTTTGACACTTTTTATGTTATTGTATAAGATTGATTGCCTGAAAAATTTTAATCAAAATTTAGCTTGATTCAATTATATTAATTTTTATGAGTTTAACAGGATTGTCTTAGAATGCATATAATCCTATTGAATTAATTTTGATTAGATATTTACAAATTTTTCTAAATAATTTGAGGGATCATTATAATTTAGGTAAAAGAGTTCTCATTTAATTATAAGATAATTATATTAATTGCTTTAAGAAGTGTAAAATTATTATTCGAATGAATAATGATTTAATAATTCTATAACCAAATAATATTATAAAATGCATCTCTCAAAAATATGCAATGAAAACTCTTTATCTATAAAAATATAAATAATTAGGAGTAAAGGATGTAGAATGTTTGATTGAAAAGGAATTTTAAAGGTTTTTTTAAATAAAAATAATTAATTGTTCAGATTTGAATTAAAATTTTAGTTGACATTAAATGTTGAAGTAATATTAATGAGATGGAAAATACTTTCTTAAAACCCTAAATTAAAATGATTGTATTAATTGTGATGTGATTCCGAATATATCAATTACAGAGAGAAAACTATTATAAAATTTTTATAAAGAGCTTTTTTGTAATGGTATTTTTATAATTTATATGCCTTAAAAAAAGTAAGTTTTGTAAAACTTTAAAGCATCCATTTTTTTGATCATTCTAAATGATAATTTAATGATTATATAAATAATCAAAAGATTAAAAATTATCACTCAGTTATGAATAGATAATAAGAACAAATAATATCGTAAGAAACGGAGAAAGAAGTTTAAATATGATAATATTTTAGTTTTCGAATGAAGTTATCAGAATTAGCATTTTTAATTGTGTTTGCTAATTTTACATGTTAATGTTTAGTTGCAAATTAATCTGGCTATTTGATTCAAAATACATTATAATATTTGCATGGTTCATGGACTTAATTACATTTGTAATTGTAATGCTTGATAAGAATATTGGGAAACTCTTGTCTGTGATTCATTTTATTGAGAAAGTTTTGAGTATATCATTTAAGGTAAAATCAATTATTTTTCAAATTATAAGATTACTATTGTTATTCATTTTGAAGTCAATGAAATTAGACTTTACTATATACCAGCTGCATAATTATTCATTACCATTGGATTATTTCTTTTTCAAGTACTTCATCATGATTAATCTAAAAGAAAGCATATCATAGTAACATCGTTTTTATATATATAATTAGATTGCTCATTCATATTCTGTTCTTTATGTGATCTAACTTCTACTCTTAACTTTAAAATGGAACAATCTATTTGTTTATACTTACTATTAAACATTCATAATTGCATGGACAGCCCTTGGTATAAATACATTTTTAATAATATTACTATTGATAACTATGGTAGAAAACTGTTTCCTCAAACATATACCATAAATTAATGGTAAAAAAACATTATATTTTTAAGCAACATTAATATTTTGGTTTGTATTTTACATTTTTGGATTAACTATTATTCCATTCTTTCTTTTAAAAACTATCTGTGAATTTTATGAAAGGGACAATTCTTAAAATAATATTTAATTGGCATCAATCGCTATGCTAACTTGTATTTTGATCTATCTTTTTTTATTCATTTTCTTCACTTTTAAAGTTAAGAAATAGTTGATGTATTGTCTCTCTTTACTTTAGTATTGTATTACAATTAGACCATCGATAAGCTGGTTCACCCAAAAGACCTTCATAAGAAACTCATTAGAAAAAATGGAGAAAATTAAAAATTCCTATAATGTTCATAAGAATTTCTGCATCATATTATAAAATGCTTACTCGATAATCAACAACAGATACTACTACTCGTAATACTAGTTCTATACCTATATGCAGTGATGTATTAAGACCAGATTCACTAAACTTTCGTTAATCACCATGTTAAACAATGATGAAATAAATAAGATCCATTCCAAAAGACTAAGATTCAGCAGACTTTTGTTTAATTTGTTTTGAAAATGAACCTGATGTAGTTTTACATCCATGCAATCATGGAGGTATTTGTAATAATTGTTCTCAAAATCTAATAAGGACTACGAAGTAATGTTTTTTATGTAGATCTGAAATCAGATATGCATTAAAAGTAAATTAAAAACATGGTGAAATTTTAGAAGCTACTGATGTATAAAAAGTATGAAATTATATAATCGTATAATCTATTATCAATAATCAAGATTTCTTAATTTTTCTTTTCTTCTCTTTTTTTTTATTATCTTTCTTTTAATTATTAAATTAATTCTTCTTTTGAGTTGTTCTTCTTCTAATATAGAAGGCACTGCTTTAATACTATCTAAAATCGCTAAAAGCGGTCGTCTTTCAGTATCATTTTTAATACTATTTATTAATATTTATAATTACCATTTAATAATTAAGGTTGATTCTCTTTCATTATTAATTTTGTTATTTTTTATTTTTAGAAATGAAAAAATATCTTACTTTCATCAATTTTTAATAATTTAATTTTGGTGAATACTTTAACAAAACGAATTTTATCTCCATTTTCTAAAATCTGTTTTTAACTAGCCAATGTTTAAATAGTTAAATATTTATTAACTTTAAGATTTTTATTGTTATATAATTAAGTCTTGGTAATCTATCATTTAAAATAATTGTATATTTCTTGGTACCCTTATAGTTTATTATAGAAATTTGGAATCTTCTTCTTCAACTAATACTTTATCATCCAAACTATTAACAGTAGTCTGTAATTATATATCATCTGCTCAAAGGAGGTTTAAGTTTAGTCATTTAATATGAACACAATCTAATGAACAAATATCAAATTCTCATCTTGATTAATGCATTTTATTTCTATTTTCAGAGAGTCCCTTTAGATAAACTTTGTTAAAGCAAATTCTAATTCATTCATAATCTTAAAATTTTATATACTTTTGAATAGATTCGTTCACCTAATAGTAAGTAGATTAGATAGTTTACTTTTTCATTCGAAATCTGAAAATCCTTTATTGGAATATTCATTTAATGATACATATAATTAACAAAAAATAGACAGAGAAAAGCACTTATTATAAATTTCATTTTAATTATTTCTAATATAAACTTCTTCTGCCAAAATTGGTCATTTCATCTTATTAAACTTCCTCAAAATTTTACTGATAATTAAATATCATTGGCAATTACCTACCCTAAGTTCTTTATGAATGAGCTCTGATATCTATTTTAGATACTTCAAATACTTCGATTTGTCATTAACATTTATGAATCCTTATAATCCTTATTTGGAGTATCTCTAAAGTCTTTTTAAAAATTTCTCTAAAATTAAGTCATCTATTCTGGTAAAAATCCTGGTTCCTCAACCATCATTGTATTTTTCTTAATTGTAGATGGTCTCTTTTAAGGAGACTCTCTTTATTAATCAGGATCTCCCAATCTTTCTCTTAATTCAAAGTTTTCTTTTTATAAAAATTATATTTCTCTATACATAGACTCACATTTTTAATTCATTTATTCTTCTCTTTCTCTCATTTCTTTATTTGAAAGTAATAATTCCCTAACCATATTAATAGAATCAATTAATCTATCATTAAATTAAGTATATTCTTATCTCTTAACATCTTCATCTGAAGATTCCTCCTCCAACAATCTCTATTAATTTTATAATAAATTATCAAAATTGCTTTTTGTATTCATAATGTTCATATTTTAATTACCTTACTTTTCTTATACAATATTTGATAAAAATTATATATGTTCATTTGCCTTGTTTAATTCTAATTGCAAGTTACTTATTTATTATTTTAAATCATTAATTACTTTCAATTTTGGATCATCATTCTTAATTGGTACATTTGTAATATATGCTGCCTAAGTTAATATTATTTTTATACTTTTGTAGCATACTGTAATGTTGATACATTCTCATCATAATAAGAATCTAAAGGAGCTATACATGCAATCATTAGACAAAAGCAATTACCTCCTATAGATTACTTTAATAAACAAGTTAATTTTGAATCTCTATATGGAGGAATGGTTTTATTGCTTGTGTCACTCAATATTGCGATCACTTATCTCAAAGTCATCAATGATTTATTTATTTCAATACTCTCTTTAGCTTGTCGACCTTCTGTTCCTGTTATACTTATTCTCTCTGAACCAGCCAAATCTACTAATTCTAATTTTGATGTAATAAAGTAATCTGGATTTTTCAAATCAGTGCTCTCTATTTTTATTTCAAAAATAGAATGACTACGCGAAGATTAAAAATTCAATTTATGGCTTGCTGTTATCCTATTTCTGCTACCCAATTTAAATAATTAGATGACTTCATCTGCTGATTTACATTGATATACAAATAAATTTTCAACCACAAACTATTCTCTCACATTCCATCTCATTTTTAAACCGTTTGCTTATATATTATAATTATTTTTGGTTGCTTCACCCAAAAGATCATAAATTTTCTCATTGTAAATTTACAAAAAAGAGCAATAGACTGAAAAGTCTTTTTGAAGTGAATTCTACTTTATCTTATTGAATAAACTATGAATTGTTTTAGGAATTATTCCATCTGGTTTTACTGCAATTCCTTCATCATCCCTTTAACCTTCCATTGTATAAGTTTTTCCAGACCCTGTCTAACCATATGCAAAAACTGTCACATGATATCCCTCAATAACAGATTATACTAATTAATCAATTTCACAGCCCTTAAATACTTATTCTTGTGAAGCTGTTTCCGGTAACACATGATCGAATCTATTTGATTTATAATTTACTTATAACTTTTTTTATTTCTTTCCTCTCTAATTGTTACTTCCTATCCATTACAATCAACTCTAGAATTAGAATGACCTTGTCTCTTTTCATGATCTAACAATGGTCTTATTCGAACCGCCACTCTTATTTTTTATTGATTTTACATTTAATATAAATAAATATTATTCAGTGAACAGATAATCTGAAGCCCTATCTCATTATAAATAATTAAGCCATAAAAAACTGCATTACATAATTTTTGTAATTCAAATTTTTCTTATTTTTTTAGAGTTTTAACTACTTAAATTACATTATGTAAGTTTGTAATTACTAACAATAATTATTAACAAAAATTTAAACACATTCAAAAGAGTTTTGAAATTTAATAGAAATATATATTTTATAACTGAAATGCCTGATTTTATCGATAAATCAATTGAATTGATTTGGTTAAGAATTGGTTGAATAGAATTTATTCTGATCCTTAGATATATTGATTAAGTTATTTGAAGTTTTTATACATAAATTATAAAATTTCATTTTATTATAATAATATAAAAAAAATGACAAATTTACTATCAAAACTTTAATTTCATTAAGTAGCGTTTAACTGAGACCATTTCTTCCAAGGCTTTTTAGTTCTAGTCTTACAATAATCTAGCCTTTTAGAAATATTCTTCTAATTTGGGCAATTTGTAGGCAGATTTTACTTTTGTTGATTTTTAATGATTTTGCTTTATCTATGGTAACATTTATTAATTAATATAATATATTTATATTTGTAATCTATCAGTTCTTTTTATTAGCTATTTATTATTTAATTTAAGCTGTTTCAGGTCTTTTCTATTTATTTAAAGGTGATAAATATTAACCAAAATATTGAACATAAGTCTATTTCAATTATTCTTTTATTGAAGGCGATTAAGATCTCTATCCTTAATTTAAATGAGGAGAAGCATTGTATACAGGGGACTAAGACCTTTATTTCTTATCGAAATTAGCTCTAATTCCTGAAGGTTTAATGTTCTCTAATTCTTCTAATGCTCTTTTAATAGGACTAACCTCATTTTCATGATTTCTTTTATAAGTATAACCTTGAAAATGATTTTGCTCTCTTCCCCTTTTATCTGACGTTTGATACCATGGGTCTTGTTCTTCAAACTTATCAAAATTAGCAGTTATTTTAGATTTATCTGGAATGTAAGGGGCTTTAATGTTCCTTATATTGTCCCAATCTATTCCATTAAAAAAGGGATGTTTTTTAATTAAGTTAACATCTCCTAATCTTTCAGTAGAATCAGCCATTAACCTTTTAATTAAGTCAGCACAAGCAGGTGATATTTTAGGTTCTTTTGGTATTGCGAAATGCTTTTTCCAATTCACAATTTTTTAACATGTTTTTTAAGGAGTATCACTATAAAATGGTGGATAACCAATCACCATTTCGAAAAGTATTACACCAACACTCCACCAATCCACCAAATCATTATATCCTTTTTAAGAAAATACTTCTGGTGCAATATAATCAGGTGTGCCTACTGTTGAAAATGCTAATTGTCTCCTAGTTTATTATTGTTATGCTTCTTATTTTCTTTCTGTATATGGTATAGACAATATCTCATTTTATTTATTGCCCAAATGTTTACATAAACCAAAATCAGATAATTTAAGATGACCACTATCATCTATGAGAATATTATCTGGTTTTAAATCTCTATGAATATAATTGAGTTTGTGCACAGCTTCTATTGCTAGCACTATTTCGGCTGTATAAAACTTAGCCTCTTTTTCAGGGATGATATCCTTTTTAATCAATAGTGTCATAAAATCACCACCGCTTAAAAATTCCATCACCAAATATAAGTATTTTTCATCTTAAAATGAATATTTTAATTATACAACCCATGGACAATTTGCTTATACTAATATATCTCTTTCTGCTCTTATATGCCCTAATTAATTTTTAAATATCATCTCTGATTTCTTCATTTTTTTTATTGCTACGATCTCTTTCGTTTCTTTATCTCTACAAACACGTACCTCACCAAAAGCACCTCTTCCTATTATTGCTATTGGTTCAAAATCCATCACTGTGATCTTCTGTCGCCTTGAAATGATAAATTATTCACTTTTTTCTAAGCTGTATGGCTTCTTTATGCAAAATCTCTTTCTTAATTAACTCTTATTCTATTGGAGTGAAATTCAAATTCTGCATATTTTATTACAATTGCTGCCAAATCATTTTCTTCTCTATTTCCTATTAAAGACTTAGTTGATATTTCCGTTCTATGTATGCTTTGCATGCAGCTACCCTATCCTTTGTTTGATTACTAAGTTTAACTTCAGCCATATTTTTTAATTATTTATAAAATTAAATAATATATTCCAATATTTTTTTCATATTATTATACTCTAAACTTTCAACTTATTTTCTTTCCTTCTTTTTAATACCCATTAGGTTTTGCCTATATTTTTTATCACAAATTTGTTTTAAATTTGCGAATGGCTATTTAAATAAATTAGCTAATCTCCAAATTTCTAGAAGAAACTATTAACAAATAGATCAACCATAACGCTTGTTTTGTATATTGAGATGATACTAGATAAATGAAGAAAAGTATTTATTTAATTTATACAATTAGTTAATTAAAACTTAAAGGTTAAATTTCGTTTTACATTAGGCCAAAATAATTGAATAAGATTTAGCTTTGGTAAATAAGGAGGTAAAAGTGAATTATGATTATTTCGCTGTAATTTTTTATTTAGCAAAAGATCGTTTGATATAGTGACACTCTTATGAAATGGATCATTCTTTCAAGCAGGTTAGAATTATCTTTCTTTTTTTTTTAAAAATACATCAATTTTACTTATAGATTTAGGTGAAGAATGCTAAAACTATAAGAAATTAGAATTTAAGCTTATTTGTTTTAGAAATATGGGATTCTTTTTTAGCTTGATAGGAAATCTCCTACATTTGAGAACTGTTTAAATTTTTGAGTCTGGTATTTAATTCATATCATTAAAATTTTTTTTTTACTTAGTTAGAATCTTACTTGTCCGCTTAATTTTTTATAAAATCGATGATTATTAAATTATTTAGAATTCTGTAAACAAATATAAAATTTAGTATGACAATATATTAGTCATTAACCATTTTAGATATAAAATAAATTATCATGATGATTTAGAATCTATATAAAATATTGTTTTTAAAGATTAAATAGAAAAAATCAATTTATTATTGCTTATATAATTTTAGTATAAATAAAATATATATCTAAAATTATTATTTTTATTATGTATAATTAACATTATTAAAAGAAAAAAAGAATTCATGAAGTAACCTATGCATAAAAAGTTATCAATTCAGTTAAACCAGATATAGAAAATATAAAACTAAATGAAAACTTATTTTAAGCTTAATAAATGGCCAATCATTCAAAAACATTAATAAAAGATATTTAGAAGGATGTGAGACTGACTCTTAAAAAATATGATTCATATGTTAAGATGAGTGAATCCAATAGAAAAATGACTGATAAATAGGTTAGTGAATCTACTAGGAGATATTAAAGTGAGAGTCCTCGTAAGTAGTTAGAATCAACAGAAAAAGAATTGGAGACATTGAGACATTAATAAAGAATTTTAATAACTTTGCTTAATAATTTATAATAGTAAGAAAAACTAATAGTATCCTAATCATCTCAGATTCCTGAACCACATCCATAATCAGTAATTGATAAAGAATGGTTTGAGTAGAAAACTAAATAATTATAGTAGATTTAAAAAACATAAGCATAAATAGAAAATATATCATCAAAAAGATTAGAGAAAAGTGATGTCATATAAATAGATTTAAGTAAAGTTAAAAGATCACCGATTAGTAAATCTAGTTCAGCTCAACGTTTTTTTAGTCCATCTAAAAATCCTATAAAGAATTCTGTTACATATTTTTAAAATTAAAACTCAAGCTATGCAAAGTTACATAGAAAAGAATCTAATTCTCCTTAAAAATGGGGATAATATGGAGTGATAAATAAATAAAAGGCAGAAAAAAATCTAATTGTAAGCAAAAGGAATGAATAATGGAAATAAAGAGTTGATAATAAAATAAGAAATGAAGTACTTAAAAAGTAAGAGAGAGAGATAAAATCTTGTACATTCAAACCTAAGATCTTGACTAAAACTCCGATGAGTAATCGCAATAGTAAAGAAACTTCAACTGATTTCAATGAGATTATGTTTTTAATTGATGATATCAATGAGTTTAATGATAAATTTAAGAAATCAACAATCAAAAAATGATTAAAATCATGTATATTGTAATATAATATAACAATTTCTGATTAAATAAATAGATATGAGTTTCAAATATCAATAGAATATTCCTTAAAAGTAATATTAAAATTTATCATACCATTTAGCTCTCCAATTATCGAGAGATTGATTAATTAAACTAATATTAAAACTATGTTTTACTTTTAAGTAAATACAGATATTTCACCATCGTTAGTACATGGTGGATTAAATCTGGACTCAAGATCATGAATTGCACTTTCCCCTTTACTAAAACATGGCAACGTGTATCCATGTCCACTATACATCATTTTAACAAGCAATAGTATTTAATCTTAATGCTTTTTACAAGCAACAAATCCCATAAAAAACAATTTTCTAAATAAATTAAACAATTCAGATTATGTTCCTCCTAAAACATCAATATACTCAGAGAGTAATTTAAATGGAACATTTTTTTCAAATTCCAATCCTTTTCCAGGGGAAATACTGATAAAAAAACCAAAATCAATATGTAAGATTTTACCAGATTTATGTAACAATATATTTCCGTTGTGTCTATCTTTAATTTATAAGAAATAACAAATTAAACTATAAGCAGCTAGACTATAGCAAAAGTTTCTCTGAGCCTTTTGCAAATTTGCTGCATAATATTTTTTAAAGAATTGACTCAATGTAATGTCTTTATCAATTGAATTCAATTTCTTTTTAAGAGAATCTATAGTTGCAGCATCTTTAACCATTTCCATAATACCTGAACTAGGTCCTAAAGATTAAATGTTATATGTAGTCAATTTTAGTGGTAATCTTTCTTTCTAGAATATCATTTAAAATTAATTGATTAGTTGTAGAGCAAATTGTTCCTACTTCAAATTGTCACCAGTTTTTACGATTAAGTGAACTAATCTCCAAGATTTGAAATGACAATAAGGTGATTATTGTCTTATTCTTTCACTTATTTACTTTGAATCTTCCCCAAAGATTTCTTAACCGATTTTCTCAAAATCCAATATTATATTATTTGTTTTCTTTATATCTTCTTTTTTACTTAATTCTATTTCATAACATTCAGCTATATTAAATAAGAATATATTTACAAACACCTTGACTTTGATTGGATATCTATGACATTGCTAAATTAGATTAACTCTTAATATCACTCAACATAGAGAGTTCAACATTAAATTCAGAATTCTTTCTTTCTCTTTTATCTTCAAATTTATTTTCTTCTTTTTCTACATTGTATACTTCTAAGCATATATAAAAGGGAGCTCTTTCTTTGGTTGAGAAGATTTTAGTTTCCTAAACAACTATATTTAATATTGTATAATGTCTTAGTTAATCTACTTTATATAAAAATTATACCTTTAACAAATGGAATATAAACATTAGCAGGTAATTTAGTATTAATCAAAGATAAATCAGCTCTTAATGAAATTATTTAAGGATCAGCAAATTTTAATTTATCTGAAATTGAAATGATATCATTCCAAAAATTAATACAAGACATAAAATCATATCCTTCTTATTAATCTAATGAAACATATTTTGATAATTAAATATGTTCAGGCAATATTAAACACTTTAAAGATTGTTAATCAAATTAGGGAGTACCATAAGTAGAAATTACCTCTTATACTTTTTCATCCTATTCAATTATTTTTTAATTAGTTTCATGATTCAAAACCATTCTTTTGATTAGATTCTATAAGTATAATTTTACTCTATTTTTATTTCAATATAAATTACTTTTAAAATTCTGTTACCTAATTATTGAATACGATTGCACTTATTGAATAGAGTGTCCAATATACCAACTACGAAAAATAGAAATTTTGAATGCATGAGGTTAGTATAAACTAACTTATGTTTTCCTAAAAAATTATTAATTTTCCTTACATTCAACATTTCTTCATGGAATACTAAATAGTTCATCAATTAAGGGATATAAAACTCTAAATCATTTCTTGGACTCTCATCATTTGAAATCAACTTACATTAATACAAATATTGATAAGCCCAAGATTTCTCATCCAAAGTATACAATAAAATTAAAACATCCAAAACTTGGATTTCTTCTGGATTCTTGATATTTTATCATAATAAATACCAATTGAATTTCGTTCTAATATTTAGCCATTAATTTAACAGACAACTCTCTTCTATTTCTGGATGTTAAAATTGAAACATCATCAGCCTAAATTAGTAAAAATATATCATTTAATTTTTTTATACTTTGCAACAATTCATACATCTCAAACACCATAATTTTGAACATAATCCGTATTATTTTTTTCTTTTTATTGTTATCTCCTCCCCTATTTCAGCCATTCTAATTTAATAATCTGATATATTTATAAATATTATTTTATGTCTAGTGACTCTGAAGAAGAAAGCTAAAATTCAAATCAAGATGACAATATAATCTAGTCTAGAAAAAAATTCAATAAGAAACCTAAAGATTTAGAAATTAAACTATCAGAAGCTAAATTAGAAATTATCCTCAACAATAATTTTTAGAAAGCAAAACAAATTCTTGATTAAATTATATGTCAACATGCAAGATATTAAAGAGCATTCATAATGTATGGCCATATTTGGAAATTGTAAGGTAATTATTAAAATGCCATACATCATTTTACTATTGCTACTAAAATCAAAACCTCTCCAAAATTATGGAAAAAAATAGCAATTTTAGAGAAAAAATTGGCCTAAAAATTAGAATAAGAATAGATTCAAAGTGAAGCAGTATGTTATCACTATTATCAAGCTGCCAAATATATTGGTAAATTATTAAGGTAAAGAAACAAAGGTCCAAATATTTAATTAATGTCAGAAAGAGTTGATTGTCTAGAGAAATGTTTTGAATATGAAAAAGGAATCAAATAATTACAAGCTTTAGTTGAAATTGCAATTAGTTTATAATAACATCAATTACATTAAGAAAGTATTAAAAGAATGGCAAAATTATATGTTAAAAAAAACTAACTTGAAGATGCTAAATAAATATTAAAATCTATTCCTCTTACTGATAAATCAACAATAATGATTTGTGAAATTTTGGAAAAGTCTAAAAATTTAGAAGAAATGAGAGAATTATTAGATGGTTATTTTGGATAAAAAACTATGACATCTATTCTCAAAGATCACAATTATAGATTAATTAATTTCTACTTATAATGTTTATAACAGAGTTTTACCGATTATCAATAAATCGTAGACTTTTATTTAAATAATGATAAAAATACATCCTTCTAGGAATAATCTTGCAAGAGTTTAATTGAACTAATTGATAAATTAGACACTATCCCTAAATAAGAACTTTTAAAAGTATTATATAATTATAGAGATTAATTTAGCTCTTAATTAAAATAAGAAATTCTTACTAAATTCAATATTTTTAACAATGATGAATAAACTAACATTGAAGAACCACCTGTTCCTGATTAACTTAGTACAAGAGATCAAATATTATTTTTATCTAAAAAATTAAAATAAACTACTAATGTTAATGAAAAATTTGAATTCTTAAGAAAAATACTAACATAAGAAGAAAAATCTTATAATAAATTGAATTAACTGGATGGAATTAAAAGAGAAGAGTATTATTAATTATTTGGAAAAAAACATAAAAAAAGAAGACTTGGAAAGTTTCACTCCATTAGTAATTAATTAAGAAGGAAAACAACAAGTCTCTCAGTTTAAATTGGATATTAAAATTTCTTTTCAATGATATTGGATGTATTTGAATCCCTTTTGGAAAATGATAAATCTTCTGAACTCTTTAAATTAACTCATATGGTCTATCAATTAAGACTCAAAAAAATTGCCAACAATGATAGTAAATATTATTAAAGTTTTATTTAATAATTAGCCAAATATGGATTATGGGCATCCTTAAAAGAAAGAAAATACATATATGCTCCAATATATTTAAAGTACATTGATGAATAAAATTTAATTTTATATCTAATCTAGATTATTGATTAAAATATATCTCTCAAATTAAGAGGTATATTTAATAGTTTCACAAGAAAGATTACTTGTTATTAATAGAGTGTAATTCCATATAAATTGGATTAATTATTGAAATTAAGAGAAAATGATTAGAAAAATCCGCTATATAATTTATTAATATGTGTAAAATACCTCTAAGAAATGACTGGGAGACTAGCAATAGATTAGGCTGAATTATTTAAGAAAAGTCTTTATTACTTTGATTGTTATAAGGATTCTTAAGTGGATTCATTAGAAGTAAAATATAATTTGGCTAGGTAATATGAATTATTTATATAGAATATATCTCCACATTAATATTGTAAACAAAGGCATGGAAATTCTTGAGGACATTTTGAAACATCCTAAAGAACACCCAGTTAAAAGCAGAGCAGGTTTTGCTTTGATGTAAATTCACAAGAAGTTGGGAAATAATGAACAGGCAATTTATTACTTAAAACAATATAATACTTTTAAATGATTATAGTTTTGCATAGTTCATTTTAAGATTATATAAATATTTGATATTGAGATTAAAATTTTATCAATGTTAAATGATATCTAAAAAGTAATTATTTAACAATAAGTTAATTTACAAACATATTTATAGTCTTACTTATTATATTAATTTATTTTAATAAATAATTACAGTAATGTACAAGAACTTATTATCAGGTGATTCATGAATAAACTATAATTCTTTAAGAATTGATTATAAAATAGAGTTCTTATATTAAAATTACGCAATTGGAATCTCTAATAAATATGTTAAGTTAAAATCCTATTATTCTCTATATGAAAAATCCAGATCCTATATTTTATGGAATGATGGATGATCTGGTGATTTCAACTTTAAAAAAATAAAATGCAATAATAATTGTAACTGAATTAGAAGAATTAAGTGTCATAATCGGGGGAGTATTGATTAAAAAAATAATAGGAATTTATATTTTTAAGAAATGGAGAGCAAATTTAATTTGATGCATTTTTATGCTATGGATATATGGCACCGAAACACTATATGGATTATATGTATTTTAATTTTGCTGCATATTCAGCAGGAAAGAAAACATTATATTCTCCATTAACTGAAAATATACTTTAAAACAAACTATTACAATATGCAAAATTTAGTGAAAGACAAGTACCATTTCCTCGTATTAGTGCTTCGTTCTCCGTTTAATAATTTAAATAAAATCTATCTCAATTTGAAAATAAATCAATTATGAAAGAAGTAGTAGGGTATGAAGGAACAGGAGTTAAATTATCAAATAATAAAATTTAAAGCACAGAGATCTTCTGTAAGTCTCTCTGGAATGGAGAATAGGCTATAATTTAAGATTTCGTAAGTGATTCTGTAGGTCGGTCCATCAGAGTATTAGTTGTTGGTGGTAGAGCAGTATCTGTAACTGAATTTTAAGATAATATTGTATTATCTTTTTAATTATATAAGGATTTTAAATCAAATGGATATAGTGATGATTTTAAGATTGAATCAAAAATGGACAGTGAAAAGAAAGATGAATATTTTAGATTAGCAGAAAAAGCTTGTTTAGCAATTGATCCACATTTGATCATTGGAGGAGTGGATATAATAGATTCAACAAAACATGGGCTGGTTGTTTTAGAAATCAATTAATGGCCAGAAATAACTTTCTCTGAAGATATTACTGGATTGCCTCTATTTGAAATATTTGGATAAGAATTTATAAGATAAATACTTCAGAATAATAATATTAATCATGATAATAATAAAATTAAGGCATGATCGATTTGATTATATTTGGTTATTTATATAATTTTGATATACAATCATTACTTTTCAGGCTTTTTTCTAAACCATTTCCGCATATTATAAGCATTTTCATCATCAGCATAATATTTTTCTTCTGTGTCAAATGTTTCATAACCTAATTTATCTCTATATAATCCTAAAGCTGCTCTATTTGATACTCTAACATGCAAAGAAACATAATGAGATTCAAATATCTTATCCATGTCTCTATGTGTACTTTGCATAACTTTATTGGCCAATCCTAATTTTCTATGGGTTCTCAAAACAGATAAAGAGGTAATGTGTCCATGCTCTAATTTTGTTCCTTCTTCATCTTCTTCATCTTATTTTGCCAACACATAGCCAACAATTCTACCACTATTCTATTCAAAAATCAATTTATATTAATTACTATATCCTCTGCAACATATAGTAATGATTGCCAAACCATTCCATGGTATAAATAATATTTAAATGTGTAATTTTCTGGCAAACACCATAAATTGCAGTGTTACATATGTTATAAATCTTGCATTTCAGCTCTTCTTATTGATACCATAATTTAATTAAAAATTATTAATATTGATGAGGAGACCATAAAGTGCATAAGTTACCAAAATATTGATTAATAGACCCAAAGATGAGATTATTGAAACTAGACAGCAACTCAATTAATTAACTGAAGAGCATAGGAAAATTAAAACCCAAAATATGCAACTCAAAGTATAAGCTAAATAAATCCTTAGAGATAACTTATGAAATATGAACATATCGATGAGAATCTTATTAACTCTCAATAATTATTAGGACGTACTTCTGAATAGCCTAGCATTGTCCCTACTCTTAAATATAAAATAAGAGTCTAATAAAATGAAATTGACATTTTAAGATAGTAATTGTAGGCATAGCAAAAACAGATGAGAATCACTTCAATCTAAGAGTTATAATTTTAAATATAGTAATATTAGGAAGAGACTGTTAAACTCACACAAATGCTTGATGAAGCATTAAATGTAAAAAATGAAACCTAAAAGTCATAATATATTGGTTATTTATAGAAAATTCAAGAATTGAAAACAGAAATTAAATAATACATTTAAATATGTGAAAATTAACAAAGAGATATTAAACAATTGCAATAATAAATCAAATTATAATCAGATCAATTATCATAGTTAAATTCTGAAAAAAAGAGATATGATAATCAATTCAAGGAACCATAAATTTAAAAACCACAATAATTTGACAATTAATAAGTATCCAAATCAGTTGTAATTAAAGATCCTAAAAGGAAGGATGAAGTTTCTGATTACTCTATGAATGAAAATACATTGTTATCACAATTATATGAAAAAGATAGAAAAATTCATGATCTAGAAGAGAATTTAACTAGCATTAATAAAACTCATAATGCCAAAATTAATTAATAGCTTCAATTTATTGAATAATAAAATGCTTAATTAGGAATGAAATAGAACATTATATCAAATTTAGAATAAGAAGTGAATAAATTGGAACTCTAAGTTTAAGATATCAAACTTAAAACATAATAAATGATGCAAAATAAGATTTGTGAAGAAAAAGGAACCTAAATTCAACACAAATCTAATTGCACCACTGAAGAAATTAAAGCTATTTTAAGATTTAGATTAAAAAGATCTATGATTGAACAAACTGATATATAAAACTTCTTAATTAAAAAAGGAGATTAAAGATTCTTTTCCATCTAATCATAATTCTAAAAGTATATCATCTTTGTATATATAGATTTCCTTTTAATTTAAATATTGAACAATCCTATGTCATTACTATGTTTTTATTAACTGAAGAATCAGCATATAATTCAAGTAATTTACAAAAGGATCTACCATAAAAAGTTCTCAAATCAAGAATCTATCATTTATTACCTTCATATGAATTACTCACTATTGAAGAGGAGGGACAACTGTTTTAATGTATTTAAAGAAAAATAGTTAATAAGTTAAATCAACTGCAAGATTCTGTTAAACAGATTAAAAGAATTGAGAAGTAAATAAATATTATTGATTTAGATCAAATATTAAAGATGGATTTTGTAATCAAAAATAATTATTAGAAGCCTTTACATATATATTAGATAATTCTCTATAAGAGAAAGAAGCTGAATATTTATTTTAATTAAATTTCGAAACCACTAAATCTCCTACACTAATTAATATTTCAAGATTAGTTTCTCTTTTTTAAATGAAACCAAAATCTTAAATAAGCAAAACTTGTAAGATATTATATTATATTTAAAAGAAAAAGAATTATCACTAATACCATCCACATTGTTATTTTAGTACAACAAAGAAGCAATTATTAAACCAAAAAGTAAAATTTAGTATTACCCAAGGGCCATCATTGTTATTGAATTAAAACATTTCTCCTAAATAAAATATGGCAGGATAGAATAAGATATTAAAATTAAATTAAGCCTTTTCAGTTGTTGAAATTATTCCAGTATTAAAGAAAAAACCTATTTTCTCAATTACTTAAAGTCTATCTGTTTAGTTAGGCAAGCAAAAAATATAAAAAGTTTATAAGTCTTTTTTAACATAAACAGAGGATTAGATTGAATTAGGAAATGATAAAAAATTGAAAAGCTTGGGAGTGTAATAGATAATTTAATTAAATTGGATTCATTAGATTGATAAAAAGGAGGTAGGGGTTTCATGTAGAAACGAATAAATGGCTATTAAAAAAACAATAGATATTTTTTATAATTTGAAGATAGTGAAAAATGATTAAGAAATTTAATGTAATTTAGGATAAGAAAATCAAATTTAAATTTTCGTTGAGGAAAAAGTAGAATATAAGAATACTAGTGAAATATCAGATAGTGATCTAAGGTTATAAAAACTAAGAGAAGATAATACATAATTAAATAAAGAAGAATTAATTAGTAAATAAGAAGAACATTAAAATATATAATAATAACAATAACAATAATAATAATAATAACAATAATAACAATAATAGTAACAATAACAATAATAATAATAATAACAATAATAATAACAATAACAATAATAATAATAATAATAATAATAATAATAATAATAATAATAATAACAATAACCCCAAATTGAATTTAATGAAAATTAAGAGATTGAAAATATTGTAACTGATTATTTAGAAAAAATAATGGAAAGATTTATTAAAGATTAAGAAGTTAATTAGCAAAAGGAAAAATGATTTTGAATAATTCATTTATCTGAGGTGTATAGACATTTATTATAATAAAATAATATTTTGTAAAGACTAAATTATACTTAATATACACGATTCTATAATCTAAAAGCGATTAAAAATTATAGATTGTAAAATGACATCAAATATTTTTACTTTAATTAAATATAATGAGTTTTAGAATATCAATCTCTCCTTAAAGAAAACGAAGTAGTTCAGGAATGCCATAATCCGCTCGACTAATAAAACCATCTCTTAACTCGACTCTTAATAATATTGTAGAAGAAATAAAGAACTTGATGTAAAATTATAAAATAATTAAAGGAAACAACTCAATCCTTAGTTTTAGAACCTTTTAAATTAATTAATTAAAATAGCATTTGATCTGGAAAAATAAAATACAAAGTTTTGTAATGCTCTTTAGTCTTCCAAAGCCTCAAGTATTCCAAATGGAGATTCGTTGTAAAAGGAACCATCATCTCATCAAGATAGAAACAAATCAAAAGACTGTAGTCCAACAAAAAAAGACTGCTCAATTAGAAATATAGAAATGACATCTAGCAGCAGATTAGATCCAACTCCTAAATAAAAATTTTTAATTAGAAGAGGCTCTCTTGAAGTAGATTAATAAATGTCAAAAGTATTTGTTTTTTTGATATTTATATAGGATCAACTAAGAAAAATAAGTTAAGAGCTTATAGATCAGAATTTTATCTTTAACTTACTAGATTTTAAACCATCAAATTTAAAATCTATGTCGTATAAAAAATTAAATTAAATCTTTACACTAAATGAAAAAGATTTATATTAATACTTGTAAAAATTTGAATATTAAGGTATATAATATATTGTTCAAATGATAGAATATACTTTGCATCTTTACGAACCACTTAGGTTTGCTAAGGATTTATCAGAAAAATGTATTTTGTACATTGATAAACTAAAGAAGATTGTAAAATTATCATGCGAAATACAACAGTGTACACCAAGTTAAACTTTTGAAAATTACTAAAGATTATTATTAGAACTGTTCGATTGTGATAGATCATAAGTTTATTTATATGATTAGAAATTTCATGTGTTTTGGAGCAAAAATTAGGATTAATAATAAAAGACTTATTATCCATTCAAAGGAATATTAGGTTTTGTAACAAAATAAGGTTAATTATTAAATATAAATGATGTGTATTAAGATGTTAGATTTGATTAAGAATATGATTCGAAATAATAATCAAAAACAAAATCATTGTTGGCTTGTCCTATTTATGAAAAGGAAGTTATAATTGGTGTTATTATAGTTTCTTCATCTTCACAATAATTTAAAAGAGATGATGAACTTCTTATCTAAATTATTTCATAAATGGCATCA